>VWZT01008894.1:84068-121943 GCA_013397055.1 Pachycephala philippinensis
TGGCTGGAGCACAATGGGCGGCGGTGGGTGCCCGCGGCGCTGCGCCGGGAGGCAGCGGCATGTCGGGACATGTAGTCGCGACAGCGCCGCGTCCCGGGGCTGGGGGCTCACGCAGCGTCCCGCTGAAACGCCCGGAGCAGAAGGGTCCCGCCCCGGGTGGGAAGCCCGCAGCCGTGGGAAGTGCCGAGGGGTCCCTGCGGTGCCGGTGCCGGGGCGCGGCGGCGGTGAACGCCGGGCAGCGGGAAGATGGCGGGGCGAGACGGGGTAGGGGACGGGGACGGGCGCGGACACCTGGCTGGGGGCCGCTCCTCGCGTATTTGGATGTGTATGTATATTAAGTATATATATGTGTGTGTGTGTGTTTGTATATTGATTTTATATATATTTATGTAAGTGTATATTCTTTATGAGATGTATATATGTATATGTGTGCATAAATAGATAGATAGATATCTATAGATATCTGCTCAATAAAAATGTCCGCAGGCGAAGCTGAATCATGCCCATGCCGCCGGCAGGTGTCCACGGGCTCCGGGCTGGTGCCAGGCGGGGAGAGGGTCCCGCAGCCCTCGGCACCGCAGCGGGAGGGCTCAGGCACCCCGCGCATTCCTGTTTTAAACATAGCCTAAAATCTCTGCTTTACGTGGTGTTGGATGACTTGGCAATGTGCTGTTTCATTCTTTATGTTATATGGAAAAGTTAAACTTCTTCATGTTTGGTGTCCTGATGACATTTATAACTTCTGCTTCAGCAAAGCAAAGCAACTGTAGAGGTGTGCATATGTATAGCCTTAAAGCTTGATAAATATTCCAAGTGAATTCTTTTAACATATAGTTTTATTGGTGAAGAACTTCACAGCCTTGAGTGATGCTGTTGATCCAATAAAACTTTGTCACACAGGCAGATGATAAAGGCCCATGCTGAGAAGCTTAACCCGGTTAAGTCACTCCTGCCCAATCACCCATTCTCTACTGCTCATTCCCTGCCCCGGGAGCGTGTGGCGCTTGCAGTCACACCAACACAACCTCTTGTCAGACAGGACATCGAACCGGCTCGGGGAACTCAGTCAGCTGCAATGTAAGTCCATAGAAAATCGGCGTGTTTTCCTCTCAGATCATTACATTAATCTGGCTTTGTTACCAAAAGAAACCTACAAAAGCTTGGTCTTCCTTGTGTTGGTGTAAGATATTACTGTTTTAGAAGGCTGCCAAAGAATACCACTTCCACACCAGAATTAGTACAATGGCACACTACCACCCTCAGCCCAATTCAGTGCCTACCAACTCAGCATCTTCCTAGTGGAGTCAAGCTTTGAGATATGGTGTAGGACCCTGAGCTGTAGCTGCTGCTGAATGGACACACATTTCCTTCTCCTGCATCTGCTACAGATGCAGCCATCTCTGGCAGAGGCGTAGGTTGGAAAATTGAGAGGCTTAGCATTTTCACGACTTGCTGCAGACTTCAGCACCTTATAAAGGGGTTGGGTTTTTTAGCTGCTGATGTTCATCAACTAATATACAGCAGACATAAGGATACATAAAAGAGCTGGGAAAGGGCATCAATCCTGTGCTGAGGTTTAATGAAGCCTGAGCACTCCACACATGCACATCACCTGTCAAAGCTCAGTCTCCTCTCCATGTCCTTTGCACCAGCTTCCATAATAAGCTAATCAATTGGCCCCAGAGCCACAAGGATACCTGCTTTTCTTGTTTTAATCCCTCTCTTCCTTCTCCTTTTCCTTCTCCAAACCTCCTTTTCCACAATACCAAAAAGCAGCTTTAAAGGGAAATACAGAAATTAGAGAGAGAGACCAGAGACACAAGGATAGTTGGGGCTTGCATCACCAGGCAGTTTTTCCATGTCACCTTGCTGGATTTCCATCTGCTTAGGAAGGTTGCTGTTTGCTCAGCAGTTTTCCTGGCAAACCTGCTCCCAGTGCCAGATGGCAGGTAACTTCAGAAAAGTGATACTTGAGACTAAGCAACCTATTAATGAAGTCTTGAATGTTATATGGTTTTCTTCATTTATTCACACAACCGAGTTATAGAGGAGGAAAAGAAAGATCGTGATGAACCTGATATCGTTATTGCCTGACATGGAAAGAACCCAGTTGTCAGTCTGGCGTCATTCATAATCTGTCACTGAACTGTAATAAACTGTTGTAAACCAGTGAGTGTAACAGTGGCCTTTCATTTGGTTAATGATAAGAAGGTTATACAGTCTCAAAAGACAAAAAAAGCCCCCAAACTAGGCATGTGTCACTAGCCAAAACAAAGGTATATATGAAACAAAGAAATTAGGAATAGCGTGTAGAACTGTGCCTGGCATTGTCTGCATGTGCATCTGTACCTGTACCTGTGAGAGCTGCCAGACAGTCCTGAGCACAAACCCAATAGCACCAGTTCTATCTCCCACAGCCCTGCAAATGCTGCACGAGGCTATCTCATGTCTGTGCTAGGAACAGACACCTAAAGCCTCAGCAGCAAAAATAGCATTTTAAGTAAGACTTTTGATCTGAGGCTCATACATCTGGGTTAACCCCAGACATCTGACCAATGCAGCATGTGTGCATGAGTGCGTATTTGTGTAGCTGCAGGACAGGGGCGGAAAAACAGACACACAGCGTGAATTACTCACCCTATAGATAGAACAGGAAGTTTCAACCCAAATCTGTAGAAGAAAATTCTCGTTGTGTCTTAACAATCCATATAAGTATGGTCCTTGAAGAAAAGCAAGTAAATCACCTACAGCTTCTCTGCTATAATCTCATTTTGCCTTGCCTTGCACTGCTCCAGCTGCTGCAGCGAAGGAAGATAGACAGTTTATTCTGTCCCAGGTGGCTTCTCATGTTCCCACAAGGTAAACATGATGTAAATTGGTAAATGTGCTTCCTGGCCTGCATACCACGGTGCTGCCCAGTCAGTGGGTGGAACTACCACACATCCCGGTTCACCAAGCTTCAGAGGTTTCCCTCAAGTTGAGATGGAGCACAGGCTCACGTCAAAGCTGTTTGGCTTCAGTGCCTCTGTGGCTTGGAGCTATGTTCACAACCCCGCATATATCTACCCAAAAGTGTGCTTCAGAAAGAAATCAAAGAACTGGAGTGGGAGGGAAGCGTGAAAGAACCCTACATCTCTGAGTAAGGGCATCACCTCCTGTGGTTTTAATTCATCCTTTGTCCAGCAAAACAAGACCTCATGTATTCCTCGTAATTTTGTGTGACTACATTAAAATGATCGCTTACTTTGTCACCGGTTTCTTCTCCCCTTTGCAATAATCTGCAGACTCTTAGACTTTCACTATCTATTTGAAGTAATGCAAAAGAACCATAATGCACCATAACAATTTATGGTGTTGTATAATTAATAAAGCAATACTGAAATGATAATTAAATTACGATCAATATATCCTATACATGAAAGCTCAATTAATTTTATCTATACTGAAAAGTTTTTGTAATCAAAATTATTTAGGATAAAAAATAGATGTTAGCATTCATAGATTTCAAAATAACACTCTTGAAACACATTTTAAGTGCAGTTCGTTGGAAGTTTTCTAAAAATGTGGTGTTTCAATGGAAAATGCTGCTTCTGTAAAAGTTACATTTTCCACAGGAAACAATTTTGCCAATGTTTTTCTGCTTTCCGACAAAAACAATGCACTGTTACACTTACAGATGCAGCAATGTCTTTACCATTGAAGTCAGCACAACTTGGGTTAGGGACTCAGCACATGAAAGAACTGGAGCATGGAGTATAAATGCCAGGAAGCTGTTGAACAGCTCAAGGGTACACATAAAAACTAAGTCCAAGCGAAACATTTGACTTTGATCTGACAAACTGAAATGCAATGTGTCTTTCCAAAAATGTCAAAATGTTTCATGCTGGTTGAAAACAGTTAAATGAAACATTCAAGAATATCAGCATCGCATACTTTTTGTATACTCTTATTCTTGAAACATTTCAGTACTTGGTTACTTTTCTTTCTGACGAGGATGAAAATAATGTATCAAGTTTTCTGGCTGATCTTCAGCTACAATTTAACCACTCAGATTATAAGTAACAAACTCAAAGACAGCAATCCCCATGGAGTCTCAAAATTCTAATTTTGAAAACAAAAGGCATTGTGGACAATAGATCTGAGGAAGATACAGAGTATTCTTTGTATACTACAAATAAATTGAATCTCTGATTTAAACCTGAAACTAATCTCATTTTAAATGAGTCATAAAGACCTGATCAGTGTCTGTATAATATGTTCCATTCATATTCATTAGGTGCCATGTGACTGCTGGATTTCTTGACATTTGCCTCTATTACTCTCAGTTCAGCAATGACAGACTCCTGTAATTACCACTGAAAATACTCCTACTACAATTTAATTTTACATGGCTTGTTTAGTTTTTATTTACTTATTTATCATCTTCTGGGATTCATTGTGTGATATTGCTAAAACCCTTTAAATGTGACATTTCTCGTGCAGGTAGAGAGTATTTTAGACCAGAATTACTGAGTTTCATGATCAGTGCATATTTTGGAATCCTGACTAACTGTAACACACAAACCCCCCACCCCATACACACACAGTTCCAATACGTAGAAGAAACTTTGTTCTTGCTGCAGCACTTACTGAAGCAGCATTGACGTTTAAAGTGGTTTTTAGGTATTGCTAGCACGCAATTGAAACAAAAATAAGTGTGTGCATTATGATCATCAGCATAATCTTCTACCATGACCAGCTCTAAAAAGAAAACATCTGTGAAATACTGTCCAGACTTAAAATGTTTCTGCTCCTTTTTTAAAAAATTTCATTTAATTAAAGATTGTTGATTGAGGTACTGTCTTTGATTTTTGTGAATGAAAAAAAAAAAAAGTGTTTCAGAATACAATCAAGATTTTCTGTAAGTTTTAAACAGTATTAAAATAAATAGCATATGGGATTCAAATTAATTGCTGTGTCCCCTTTTGATAGTTGCTGTTTGATAGCCTCACTGTAAATCCACCCCTGAGAGGCCCAGTGACTGTTATTTATACATGTCACTATTAATGCAGTAGGAGACCTGCTTTGTGCTATTGGATCAGGAGAAGGAGGAGCCATTTTCCATCTGTATCTTTTGACCTTATTAAAATTGGAGACATAATTTCTGAACCCTGTCTTGTGCCTAGGCAGTGCCTCTGACCCAAGGTGATGGGGCGTGGGTTGCCGTGGGCCAGCTGCAGCGCTGCGGTGGGCTGCTCCGGGGAACCTCATTTGCCTCCTTGTGACAAAGCTTTCCTTGAGGGTATTCCCCAGGCACAGCCGCAGCACATCTGAAATGGAAATAGCAGCAGCAGAAGGTAAGCCTGTGCACAGGGCATGCTAGGTATCTGTGCTCTCCAGTCTTTGCCTGCAAGTGTCAGAAAAAGCATCGTTTAAAAAACCAGTGTGTTTCAAAGACACCAGGGAAGAATCTGGATGTTCTAACAGGAGGCACTCATTCAAAATGTGATTCTGAAACAGCTAATTGAATAAAAATGAAGTTTGCTGTATCCCTTGGAAAAAAAATAATCTTAGTACGAAATTTTGCGTCAGTGAATCCAAAAGATTGGTAAAAACTGAACAAGCTTTGCTCCACCTACCTTGTTTAGTTATTGTGAATCAGCCTCAAGAACAAAAGAATTAACCAGTTCTATTTCAGGGTTCTTATCCATTAGCATAGCAATATTTGTATCATCCTTAAACAAACCTTAAACTTGTTTGTCTCTAGTTTTATATTCATCAGTACACATTAAAGTATTCCCACTTCTCTAAAATGCATCTTTACTGAAAATCAAACAAAAAACTGCTAGACAGAATCTGAGCCAAAATGATTAAACACTGCTCTTTTACCTGGCATGAGCATTCTCTGGATGCACATACTCTTCCATTTTATTCTGAAAATCCTATTAAAATAATAATAACAAGGACAGAGGCTGCTAATGCATTAGATGGACTGGTGAAACTGAGCTCCCTAAGAGTCCCTCCTGTGAAATGCCTGCTGTTATGACCATTAGTAGTCATAATGGCCAGTTCAGATTCTCAACTATTTTGTAGATTTAAAAAAAATATTTTTAATAGTCTCTTAAGGGAAATAGTAAGCTTTATAGTTAGGGAAACAGAACCAGATGGGAAGCGAAAAAAAAAAAAAAAACCAAGGTAAAAATAAAGACACCCCTCCCCCTCAAGCCCACAAAAATTATACTATAGGGAGCCACCCTATATATGACCAGATCTGTTTTTATATTAATTTCAAACAAATATGGATACAGTTTCAACTTTATTCTCTAGCATGAGTTTTCTCCCCACATTTCAGTGAAAGGTTTGCACTACAGCAAAGTGACATAAGCCCAGCATATACTGTGTCCAACAATATTCATATTTCATTATCAGAGAGCACAACAATAGTTCCATTGTGTATGGCAGCTCTCCTTGGAGGTGGAAGGAAGGCTGCACACAAGCTTCCAGAGTGGTCCAGAAATACGATGGTGACACCAGACTGGCTCATGTAAACAGGAAATCAAACCAGGATGTAAACTGGACTGCTTCCATATTCAGTAATATTCAGCTAAAAATAAACAGTTTGAATAGAGGTAGGGAAGCAAATTCTCTCTGTAAACTCATTTTTCAGCTTGAATTTTTCAAGACCTGATAGAAAAATTCAAATAAAATGAATGTTAGTATTGCTGTATCAATAAGGAGATTGCAGTCACATCCAGAGGGCCTACTAATGTGAAAAGGACAATGGAAAATGTCTCTCCAGAGAATAATGACTTGGAGATGAAGATTGAAAAGGGATAAAATTGATCTTTAAGTATATCAAGGGATTAAAAATATCAAGGAGAAAGGAGTTCTACTTAAGCTAAAAGACAATGTAATCATAAGAATAAATAAATACACCGTGAAATCTAGAACTGATGAGCCATCTCATTCTGAGAAGAATAAGGGGTTCTCAATCAGCCTTCACAGAGTGAGGAGAAGCTGGGGGGTTTTTTTGTAAGAGTATTATCTAATAATAATGTTGACTTCAAGGCCATCATGTGGAGTTCACCTGGGAGTTCCTCCACAGTCTGAAGTTCCTTATGAATTCTCTGACAGTTGAAATTAGGCCAAACTGCTCTCCAGATTTAGGAATAGGTGAATATAGGGTAAGAACTTGAAAAGAATAGCAAAAGTCACCAAATCCAAGCTCCTGCCATCACATGTAAACCTAAATATAATCCAATTAATAACACTGGGAAGCTTCATCTCCAAATAAATCACATTATTTGCCTCCACTGGCCACACAAGAAGAGTGTTCCAAAACCTCGGTGCTATAACTCTGGGAGGTTTTTCTTATTTTCAGCCTCAGTTTTTCAAGGATATTTTTTCCAGCACAAAATATCTCTCCATCACAATCATCTTTGTTTTACTATATTAGAAAAGTTATGCTTTTGCTCTACTCCTACGCCATAAACTATCATTTCTAACAGGCTCTTCTTCATAGCTGGAGAGTCAAATTAATTCTTTAAGGTGAATCAATCTTTCTGGGATGGGGAAGATCAGGTATGTGCCAAATTCTAGATTATTGAAAAACTTCCCTAACCTCTGTGTCTGCTTGCTGGGGATGAAAGCTAAAAGACACAACAAATAAATGTAATTCTGAAGGAAAATAAGGAAACACAGGAAGAAGTTTTTTGGTTAGAGCTTCACTGCTGGTAAGCAAGAGCAGCATGTCACTTCCCAGAGCTATGCTTGCTGCCTGAGAACAGCAGCAAGGAATGGCCAAAGGTTCTCTAACGGGTGGCTGTCATTATTCCCACCTGGAGTACTGCATCCAGCTCAGCACAAGAAAGACATGGACCTGTCGGAGCGAGTCCAGAAGAGGGCCACAAAGATGGGTAGAGGGATGGAGCACCTCTCGTACAAGAAAAGGCTGAGAGAATTGCATTTATTCAACCTGGAGAAGAGAAGGCTTTTGGGTGATCGAATTGTGGTCTTTCAGTACCTGAGGGGAGCCTACAAGAAAGATGGAGAAGGACTTTTTACAAGTGCATGTAGCAACAGGATATGAGGGAATGGATTCAAACTGAAAGACAGCAGGTTTAGATTAGATATTAGAAAGAAGTTCTTTCCTGTGAGGATGATGAGACACTGGAACAGGTTGCCCAGATAAGTTGTGGATGCCCCATTCCTGGGGCAGGCCAACATGGATGGAGCTCTGAGCAACCTGATCTACTGAAAAGTGTCCCTGTCCATGGCAGGGGGGTTGGAACAGGATGATCTTTAAGTTCCCTTCCAACCCAAACCATTCATAGCACATTCCATTAACAGCTAATCAAGGTTTTGGCATTGCCACAGACTATGTGACACTGGAACAGGACCCAGAAACCGAGTAAGCCAACTGACCTAGCCTTCAAGGAGGGCTCTTTCTTGAGAAAACAGTCCATATGATCCACTCTTGTCACCTCAGGCCCACCGGAAATGTTGGATAAGTAAATAAATAAGGTGCCCAGTTTTTCTCCCCTGAATGTAGAACTTCCCTAGAAACTTGGAGGTTGTGGAAGGAGAAGAGCCCAGAGTGACTTGGCCATGAGCCAAACATCTTGGTTCAGGAGTCACAGTTCTGTCCTGGAGACACACAAAGGATATCTTGGATGGCAGAGGTAGAACTTAGGTGACTGCTATTAGAAAGAAAATCACAATATGGAGAGGTGGTGTATATTCTCATTCATGTGCAAACTCTGAAGGGAAAGGATTTTTTACACCATCTAGAAGCTGATGAGATGGTGTAAATGCAAACTGTGACAAGGCCTGTAATGGAACTGAACTCCAGTGCAATGGATTTTACTCTAACCTCCACCCTGTTTGTAGTCCTCAGGTCCCCAGGGATTGCCTTTCTTCCTTCTTTAGCCTTCTGCCACTAAAAAGTTCATTAGCATATTCTTATTTTTCATCATTAATGAAGGTGATGAATAGTACCATTGAAGGATCCTGTGCTCATGACAGAATTCTTAGAAATTCCACTTGCAAAACAAACAAATCCAGAAAACCAAAAATACTAGCATGCAAATTCCAGTAGTTAAAATGGTTCCATTTTCATAGTACAGACTCCGGGCTTCTTAGTTTCATAGCAAACTAAAGTGGTTGATAAAATCTGTAAATATGAACTAAAATAGAAAGAGGAAGACAAGAATGATTCAGTTGTGATAAAAGGAAATCTGCACAAAGAATGAGGGTAAAATACAATGCAGCTGTTACATCTCAGCATCAGTTATTGAAGAAAATTAATATCAAGCTCTTTTAAAATTATCCTTTTTCCTCCTTTTATTTAGCTCTTATGTACGAAAATGCAGTAATTGCTTGAATAAATGAGTCACAAAACTATTTTGCACATGCATTTAACTGTAATTTTCAAGCATGCACTCTTGAAAGTGCTAAGACCTCAGCATTAACATAACTTGCTTGCAGTATTGATTGTATGTGTGTTTGCTGGTTAATTATTTAACATTGAAACAGCTCACTGCTTTTTTGTTACTGGTTGTTCTACCAATTTATACTTCTGGCAAGCCTCAATTTCTACTCATCACAGAAGAAACTACTTGATTAGAGTCAGAAACCATTATATTTGGTTATGTTTTCTAAGTGCAACATGTTCTCTGTACATGGAATAAATGATATACCTGCTACATTGCCAGATGCATAGTCAGTAGGCAATCTTCTGCAAACATGGGGGGATTTTGTTGTTTTCACATCAGTACTAACCATCTCAATCAAAATGCAAAATTCACACTCACTGCCATCTGGATGGTTGTAAACACAAAGTCCCCGGACAGTATTGTCCAGGGACTTTGTGTTTACAAATGGAGAATGGCTTTCCCTCCTTCACTGATATAATTTCAGAAACAAAATTAGCAAGATAAAAATCACCATGATGTATTATAGCATATACCAAGCATTTTCAAAGCATCCGTGTGAAAGAATTTAACAGGATGTAAATTATTAATATCAAGGAAACAACAGCATAAGCATGTGGGCAGAGCAACAAAGATGAAAGTTGTGCCTTTCATAACAGACAGCATCGAGCAGACTGAAAGTATGCATGATGGAGAACACACTCGAGTATTTCTAAATTATGATAGCAATAATCACAGGCAATGTACAAAAATAATGAGGCAAATCTGTTCCACTAACGTGTTTTGAATTTATAGCCCTGTGAAAGACACACTGCCTGGATTGCTAGCATTTTTACAAATCAGTATGGTGTCAGTGTGTTGGAAGGATATTTCTGCTGAGTAAGTGGCCAGGAAGTCTCCCAGAACAAGATAGATAACGGACAAATATTTAATGATCAATCTGCTATATATCAAATCTGCTATATATATATATGTACAGGCTGTCTTATTGGAAATACCTGCAGAATCCATTAGCAACTGTGAGGAGCCAATTGAGTTGTGTTATGCCTCAGCAATGGTTGTCAGAGGCATGTGGAGGAGGGGTGCACGTGTGCCACATGCAGGAGGCAACTAGAAGAAGCCTTGTCTCTGGGAGGACTTCGCCTGGCAACACCTCCCATGAGGCAGGCAGTAGGGGACACTGTGGAGGGGCTTCTCCGGTCAGGTCATGAAAAGGTCTCCACCAATGGACAGCCCAGAAAGGTTGGACTGGGCCAATGGTTCCCTGTTAGCGGGCGGATTTTGGGAGGGGCCGGGGGGTATAAAAAACAACTGTGTCAGGGCTCGTGGGGGCTCGTTATTGTTCGCTGTTCCCGCTCGCTCCCTCCTTTGCCCTGGCCCAGCCTGCCTTCTGGCTCTCCTGCCCTCGCTGCTTCGCCCTCACACCTGTCCTGCCTTCCTGTGCCCCTGACCGCCACCTTGCCACTTCGCCCCGCGTCCTNCGCTAAGGCCCAGCCCGGGCACGGGCAGCGTGCGCATCCCCCGCCGCCTGGACGCCGACAGCACTGCCCTGCCTCGCTGGTGGTAGCGCCCTCTTTTTCCCCCTGTCCCCTCTCTCTTCTCACCCATTCCTTTTCCATTTTCCTTTCTTCTTTTCTGTCCCTTCTAGCCCTCTTTCATTTGGGCAACTCCTTTTCCTTCTCCTTTTTGTTATCAATAAACCATTTTTCAGATACAACATTTGCCTCGTTTGGCTTAATTTTGTTCCCGACCACCCATTTTTAAAAGAACTCTCTGCAGTTCCCCATAGTGGAACACGACAGCAACTTCTTGGATTCCATTATTTTCCTCCCAAACAACCAAGAACCCAAGAGCCTTTAACGTAGTAAAGCATTTACTAATTTTCCCATAATCTATGTGGCAGTCAATGAGTAGGTAATAGCATGTCTGAATGCTTTGAATACTAAACAGAAAAACAGAGAAAGCCAAACTATTCTCAGGTCCATACACAACTACTAAAGTGGAATGCTCACAAAGTTAGCTGTATTCATGGTTTAAATCTGCTTTTAATTTAAGCTTTTACTTGCATTATACAAATCCAGTCAAGACAACAGTCACATACTGTAAAACTGGTAAAACCAAATAAACAGCCTTTTAATATGCGCAGCAAAATTCACCATTCCTGAAAAGCCTGATCTCTGGTTAACTGCAAATCTACATGTTGCCCGAGTTGTTTTTTGGTTTTGCTTTGTATCATTCTAAATGAAACATGAATGGTTGTCTTATATTGCTCACAGAAATGGAGATCCACAGGAGAGCAAACACTGAGCAGAATTTTTATTAAGAGGCTTCTCAAATGCATGGGCACAGCATCTTGGAGTTGTACCCTGCATGTACTTCAAAAGTAGGGATCCAGCTGCCTAATTGTGTATCCATTTAATAGATCATCCTTAAAGACAGCCCAGAGAAGCCATTGCTAAACTTAGTGCTCACTACCCTGATAGCAGTTTTTAAGCAGGACTGCAGGGCAGACATTCAATACTCTGAGCTAATAACCTGTACTGGTTCAAACAGAAGAAAAATAACAAACAACAGAATTCATAGACATCAGGATAAATACGGTAAAATGAGGAAGAGTCAACATGTATTTTGTAAAGAAAAGTTGTGCTTCATTTATCTACCAAAGTCCTCTGACACGTCAATAAAACGTTGGCAGCACAGATCTGTTTGATACCATCTGTCTGGATTTCCAGAAGGCACTTAAAAAGTTGCCTCCCTTGAGGCTCTTGAGGAAGCTAATCAGACACGAAGAAATGTTCAGAAGAAAGGAGGTAAAGTATTAGTTGCCTCTCACAGTAGAAAGAGATCACATATGGAGTCCCACATGGCTTTGTGCTGAAGTCCACATTGCTTAACACAGATCACAAGGGATCAGAAAACAGTGTCAAAAAAGCATAGAAATATTTGCTGATGGCACTGAATTAGTGATACAGACTATGGCTGATTGCAGACTTGCATAAGAACTTCCCACCATGTAACGACTAGGCAACAAAAATTCACTCTAGAGGAATGTAAAATGAGGACAAACATTGCTAGAAGTCACTACAAAAGGAATAAAAAATATAAAATATTCTTTTTCTGTTGTATAAATACATGACATATCCACATCTTCAGCAGTGTTTATAGTTACATGTCCATCTGAAGACAGATATAGAAGTCCTGTAAAAGATACAGGTAAGTGCAACAAGTATGATTAAAGATATGAAGTGATTACAGGATGAGGAACAATAAAATAGATTAAAGGTTTTGTTGTGAAAAGAAAGCATATACTAGAGAACAATAAAATCAGGAGTGGCCTGAACAAGGTGAGTAGGAAATAACTGTTTCTTTCAGCCCAAAATCTTGAAGATATCAAATGAAGCCAGAAGATGCCAGCCTCCAGACAAACAAAAGGACCTATGTCTTCACTCATCACATTATTAACCAATAGAACTTCTGCCAGGACATTGTGGATGCTAAAAAATGTACCTGAATTCAAAATAAGAATTTGATAAATTCATGGAAGAAAAGGACACCAAGGACTATTCAACACAAACCCACATCAAATAGTTTAGGAAGTCACAGAAGTATTCAGCAGCAGATACTCAAAATGTATTTTGGAAAGGGCTTCTAGAGGGCCCTTATAACCTTCCCAGGAAATTTACTTGGTAGTCACCATTGGAAACAAGGTGCAGAGCCAGATGAAACTCTGCTCTTACCTGTATGCAATTATTCAACTTGAATAGGAGTTACGCACTGTCAGTGTCGAGTCACTGTGCACAGGAAAAGTCTTCTGTGCTTCACCTGCAGAATGAAACTGGAATTTCTGGGATGTGCCATTGAACTGTGCACACACAGCTTCACTTCTTGGAGAAACATCAAGCCTACTCTACACATGGAGCCACAATCTCCAATGTGTTAGGAATGTCCAGGGTTTCCAACATACATCAAGCCTCTCCTCACAACTACACAAGCTGACTGTCATTGCAAAACTGTCAAATTTCCCAGGAAAAGGACTGCTGCATACCTCCAAATCTTAGATGGTTACACAGTTTCTCTATATTGTGCCAGACAAGATTTCTAAGTGAGAAATAATTTGTATTAATGAGAAAACAGATGGATGGTAGTTCTACTTAGAATACCTTCTTTTATCTGGAGTGAATGTGGCTTCTCTGACTTGAACCACAGTCTTTGCATCATTTGGGTGGTTCTTGTTTTCATTGCCTGCAAATGAGCAACCTCTTTGCCTCTGCTTGGTGGGGGGGCCCAAAGGTTTGCTGGTTACATTTCTTTACCCTCACCATTTTTGTTGTCACAATTTAGTTATTAAAAAAAAAAAAAATTATAATGAGAGGTAGTTGAGTTCATGGGAACGCCCTGAAATTTCTGTCTTTTTGCCAAAGTGATCTTCCTGGTCCATATTGCACACGTGACTGAGGCTCTCGAGTGCAGAGGTGTGGTTCTGTAGTGAAGTAAACCAAGACAGGGTCTTAATCACCTTCATTTGCCTTAGTGCTAGCTTTGCTGTTTCAACATAGTTTTCAAAGTCCATTGACCTCTGAGTAATACAGGCTGCAAGTGTGTCTATGAAACATCCAAACCTTTCAAATATCTGAAATTCCTGGGATATTTAATGTGTTCTGTTATATGAAACAACTTTACCGTAAATATTGTTGTTCAATGCTATCCTGTTGTTATTCATTGCCTTGCTGACTAATGAATTATTTAGCTGAATTTCATTAATAAAACTAGTGCAATAGTTGCTGCAAGCAGGACCTGGCCACCTCTGTGTTTGAATAATTCCATTGCCAAATGCTTCCAGGCTCTGCCTCAGAAATTAGCGCAGGCTTAGTGTAAGTTTATCCTTAATATTCTCTGTACAGTGAAAAAAAATTCTTTTCTTCTCTTTCTGCCTTGTATTGAATTTTAATTTTTTTTTAAATTATTCTTGTGTGGTTTTTGGTTAGCACAATACCAGCATGAGTTCTGTGGGATTTTTCTCAAATCTCCACATTTTCCTAAAAAGAACTATTTCCTTTTCTTGTAGGACTAGTTCACTTCCAGCAGACAATTCTCAGTTTTTATTTGAGATGTCTGTAAGAATTGATGAAGTTTTCTACCAGCTATCCAGAAGATTTTTTGTTTCTTTAAAACATTATATAGTTTCCCTCCGTATCTGAGGATTATTTGTAGATTATGCTAAGTGTATTGTGCTGTTGTTTCTCCTTGGTCCTCCATCTTATACTCTGAAACAGAGCAAGTGACACCTGTTTGACAAAACGTAATGTAAGCCTCCAGTTTTACACTCAATTACAAGATAAATTTTTCCATCTTTTCTCTCACAGAAAAAGGTTTCCTCACAGAAAATCTGGCAGCAGAGATACCAAACCTTCCTTAAGAATATCTTCTAGGAATTGTTTATACAATTCACCTCTCCAGAGCTTGTCCAGGTGGTCTTCCTTTCTGTCCAATCATTGTGTCTCACTTCAAAGCTCCTGTAGACATGTTATGATTTTCATGTGTCTCACAACAAAATATGGAAGGTTTTCTTACTGTTACTAATGTGACTTTCACCTGAGGGGTGGGGGGAACGGGTGCTTTTGACTGTTTCTGAAAGACGACAGATAAACTTTCTGACATCTAGTGACAATGTGAAATAATTCCTTCTCTGCTTGAGCATAATTTTGCTCCCTCAGTTGTGTTCTCCATTTGCTCCATTCCTGCCACAAGGCTGCTCCAAAGGCTGCTAGTGAAGGAGCTTAGAAACCTGTTTCACACATGTTAAGGAATTATCAAACTTTCCAGCTCACGCTCTGCTTTCAGTAGTCAGCTCAGCAGAAGCAGTCAATCACCAAAAAGCTGGAGCCTCCATTGATTTCAAGCGCTCGGCTTTTCTAAAGGGAAATAAATATGGATATAGATATTTATTATAGATTCCTCTCACTTCATCTCCTAAAAGCTTAAGCAATTCATCAGTCATGAACAGCCCACTTTATATTTTACAGAGTCACATTTTAAGCTGAAAAATGGCCTGAATGACAACACGTGTTGATTGTAGACATCCCCAGTAGCAGCTGCAATCCAGCTTCCGTGGGAGATTCTTCTGCAGCCAACACCAGGACAGGGGACAATGTGGGAGCAGATGTTTGTGGCCCTGTGTTGTGTACAGAGTTTCTGCCAGAGGAGATCAGCCCTTGTTGTCCCACCAGCTCTGTGAGGAGGAATGGGTGTAGCCAGCATGAACACTCATTTGGATCCACCACAGGAAAAGGGGTACAGGGAATTTCTGATAGTGCTGCTGGAGTGTAGCTGGCCCTGGCTTTGGCTGTTGTTTATTTAGAGCATACTCAGGGCTGCTGAATTTTCAATCTCCTCATTGTGGTACAGCCACAAGAAGTGTAGGCTTAGGACTTAAGCTTAAGAACATTAATATTAGGGGATTCTGATGTGCACTTTTATTCTGTCATTACCAATAATTTGCAAATGCAGGAACAAAATCAATCTCGTAAATATCATAATCCATCTTGGCAGAAAATGCACATAGAGGCATTAACATTTTAAAATACTTCCAGCTTCCGCATGAAAAACTGTGAAGCATCTGTCTCAAAAAAAAGGGTTTTTAAATACTTTTCTGAAGGTCAGGTAATTTCTTTTACATATTATTACCTCATAATTCAGTTGGATGCAGATTATGGCCCATGAACATCAAATCCTTGATCTTCTCACTCCTTTTGTTGACATTTTTGTGTATGTTGCTCATCACACACTTCTCTAATGCAAACTTCTAAATTTTGACCTAACAGTGATCTCAATTGCTTTTCTCAGAAGAACCTACCTTTCAGCAACATTTATGACAAAATATTTTCAATTATTATTTTCTTGCCACCTTTTGGTTTTATCATTCACAACGGGTTGTGGTAGGTGATTACTAAATGTAGATTTCTACTCACTAAAGCTTTAATTTCTACAAAAATTGAATTAAAAAGTTTCATGACTCAAGCCTTAAAAAGCCAGATGTTTTAAAAAAATCTTTCTACATTTTAAAACAACTGTTTATTGACAGATGGAGGGAGCATTTTTAAGTTAATTTTGCTATCAGGACAAAGAGTTCAACAAAACTGGAATTCTTCCAACAATACCAGTTGAAATAGGGTAAAATCATACGGGTTAGAAATTGAGTGTAAAAGGTATAGGTCTGATGAATGAACCTGAGATATTAATGAGCATCCAGCTACTAGCAACATACATTAAATCCCTTCCCCATTTCCTTTTCCCCTCAAATGCAACAGGCGGACAGTTTATAGGTAATGGTCTCTCACCATAATGGTAGGTTAATGATTACTCAGTAATAGTCACTAAAAGGCTTAAAATTAAAAATTTGTCTGGTTTTACACCTCTTCCCCCCCCCGCCCCCACCCCCTAATTTGTGTACACAGAGGTCAAAGAGTGAATTTCAATAAACTTTATTGTATTTCGTTCCAAAATTTCAAGGAAAAAAGTATTACAACATTTTTTGATCATGGCAGGTCGGGTCACAGTCCATCTGGGTCCATGACCCCCTGTAATCTGTCTCTACAGTAGCCAGTAGTGGATGTTAAGGGAACGAATGCAAAGGATGAGCCAGATCCTTAGCTAAGGCCACCCACAGGCACTGGCACTTTGCAGCTAAGGAGATCCTTAACTGGAGTTTATACATTGACATCCTGTGCCACAGTTACCAAACAGTATCTGTGAATGTATCAGCTCCTTGACACAACATATTTCAGGTTAAAAACATTCTGTGCTATCGAGTTCTGTAACATAACTATATGCTACCTGGAAAACTACATCCCTTTGTTCATTTTAAATCTGTTGCCCAACAGAATTTCATCTGATTCCTCCTAAATCCTTGTATCACAGAAAATGATGGCTAACACCCATAGTATTCACAAGTTCAGAATTCTCTCTCAAATGCCTCCTCAAATTTTCTTCTGCAAGCCAGTCAGTCCAAAACTATTTTGGGTTTCTTCATTCAGAAGCTATTACAGCTGCTCAATGTTTGCAATTTTCAGCTGTCATCTTTAAACCAGACTATCCTGAATTGAGTAGTGTCCATCTCAGCAGAGATACTTTCAGAAACTGCTTATAACATTCTTTGTTGTGAAGACAAGAACTCTGAAGAGAACTTTTTCTTTCATTATATGATACCTCCATTTCTTTCAAATACTTTGATAAGCGACTTAAGCTTTAAAAAAACCTGAAAACATCAGTATACTTACTATAAACACCGGGTGACCCTTGCCCATTGACCTCTAACATCTCCAGTAACTTTGTGGAACTCCACATCAGGTATAGAGGTTTTGTTGATTTTTCTCCGACAAATCAATCGGAATGTAGTGGGGGGTTTTTTTGTATTATTTGGTATAGTTTCCACCAATATCTTCGTATGTACTTTCTTCTCATATGGCCTTTCTGTTTTAGAACAGTACCTGTAAGGATTCATTTCCCTAGGCTCTATCAACTGCAAAAGCAAACAAAGAGATTATTAATATTTGATTATCATTCAGATGTCTGTAGCTATATCATTAAAACAGCTTTTCATTTTTTGTACTCTATGCACAACAAGTCAAAGGAACTTTAATAAAAAATTAATACAATGCATTTGCAGAGCTCCCAGTTTAACTGTAGAGAGAGGCTTGAAGGCCTTTCAGAAGTAATTCAAAGCCCATTGAGTACTTTTGCAGCTCCAAAGATTTCCAAAGCATTTAGATGACTGGGTGACTGTGTGTTTGATGGAAAAAATTTGCAGCCAAGGCTCTGCTGTAGAAAAGCCTTCTGACTGGTTATAAAGTTCCCCTGAGGTTGATGCTGTTCTGTAGACTTCCAAGACTTCCTACTGACTTCAGTGAGCACAGAATAAAGCTACACCATCCCACTGCGGCTTTGGGAAGCAAAGCCCATTTCAAGCAAAAGGAATTCTTCCATGAAGAAGAATCCTATGCCATGTTTTGGGAGAATCAAATCTCAAAGTCATTCCTCTGGAAAACTTTCATTGAAAGTAACAGCTTAAAGAAATTCTGCACTAGATAGTAAGTGTGTAACCCTAATTATTAAAAATGCTGCATCAAGGTAAGGAAAGAAAAAGCCGGTCTGTCATTTTATCGAACTTTATTTCATTTGTAAAAACGTAAACGAGCAGTGACAAAAATGTCAGTCCTGACATTTTATCTACCCTTCCTCCTTTTCTTACATATTTTACATTTTCTAAATAACTCCTTATCAGTTCATTTTGAAAAAATGTACTTTATGTCTATTTTCCCAATGTTTTGATGCAAAACATTCATGCATGCACCATAATTTGCACATTAAAAGCCAATTTACAATGCAAAATTTTATGTTAATTTTTATATGCAATTCAAATCCCTAGAACAATGGCACATACATTAAAAAATACTGCATTTTGAAAATATAATCTTATGTATGCAATAGATTGCTATTGCACCTACAAAAGAATATCATAAAACAGTGAAACATGTCTCACAAGTCACGGCAAAAAACACATTAGCACTCTAAGCAGTAGTTTGTTTACATTAAAATCAGCTCTGAGAAGTTTTACTGGGAAACTGAGCGCTTGGATTTTCCATTAGAGTACTGAGAGCAAGATGAAGAGTTGCTACCATTTTTGTGTGGCTTCTGTTCTTCTAAGCCACGTGGAAATATCCATTTCCTTTGAATTTTCTCTAAAAATCCTACTGAATTTCAAACTGAAGACTTAGGGTTGTGTGAAACCAATAAATAAGACTGTGTTGGCTGTATGCCTTTGGGGAAGGAATTATTAGCTCGCACTCAGTAATACATTGCTGGATCCCACCAGGGGTGTTTGGAGCTACAGAAAGGCTAAGGGAATGCAGAGTTTCCAAGCCTGTACTTCACACCTGGCCCAGACACTTCTCATTTAATACCAGAGGATGATTTGTACAATGATCAAGGGTAAAATGTGGCCAGCATTTAACTAGCTGGATGAGAAGGAAGTGTTATAAAGGTGTTATTGTCATCTAAAGATGACCTAAAGAAAAGCAAAACTATTCCCACTTTGGAGTTCTCTGGTATCTCTGTAATTTAGATAAGATAGTGCGGCATCAGTTCTGCAGCCCAGATGTCACAGTGGAGATTTTTCTGTAACCATGAGCTAAGAAAAAAAAATCCCTTTTTGTTAATGATTTCATGATTCCTGAAATTTTGGACAGTTGGTAGCCCAAATTCTGAATTTTTTGGTAGGCCCCATAAATGCTTCTTTAAACGCCACAGATCCACTGTGCAGTCTGTGTATGTGATAATCCTGTTTCAAAGCATGAGGGGGGACAGAAGTAAAGGGACCTGCTGAAATCTGCTTCTTATTTCTTAGGGTTAATTTTGTTCTGCTGAATTGCTCTTGAGCTTTTACTATCCCAGACTTTTTACTGCCCTCGTTTACCATGTCTGCACTAAGATCCCTCTACACAGCAATGAGTAATGGCAGGATGACCACAGCCACTTTGCAGAGCTACAGTCCGTAACTTAAACTGAGATCAAATGTTGGTTACCGGGGTAAATACCTTCTTTCATTTTCAACTAGGGAAACTAATATTTATCATTTATACAGCATTCCATGTTTCTGAAATACTGAAAACATTTTAAGTTGATTAATCCTGTCTGTCATACACATTGAGGTCAAACTCGCTTTTATAGGCAGAGGTATTACTCAGGATTAACTCAGCAGAATTCAGCTTCTTCAGCATTACACGATAATATAATTTGGCTTTTAGTAATTACAAATATTTTAAAGAGGTTAAAACATTGAATGAAATGTTGTCCTGATCTGCAAAGCAATTGCTGTGGTCTACAGGATTCCACAGTTTTAGGCAATGGCAGGATCTGATCATTTTGAGGTTACACTTGTGTAAGGGGTAAAATTTACGCCTGAGACAAATTCCCTGAACACAGGTTTTTAACTACACCCCAGGTCCTTTCCACACCTGCACTGCAAGTGCAAAAATTCAGAACAGGGCAAGATGTTACTGAATCTCCACCCGGCTGTGTGCAAAAACAGGTCAAAGCAGGGGTTTCTCTTACTGCCAAGGAAGAGTGGTAGGCTGGCACACAGAAAGGACAGTGAGCCTACACACCAACAACTAGGTCCAATACAGCAAATCCTCACCCTTACAGTATTACTGCACTTTATCATATTGGATATATATTTAAATAATTGTAGATTTAAAAAAATGGAACAGTCTCTCCTTAAATGAAGAGCAGATGGTTAATTCCTACTCATGGCCACAAGAGGAAAACCAAAAAATAACTAGGTTAATTTATAGCATGGGAGATTTAGCATAGACATTAGGAACATGATTTCCAAACTAAAGGATTGTTAAACACCAAAATAAGTTAGCCTGGAAGGCCATAGACTAGAAAGGCTTTAAGAAATGGGAAGTTTTAAGAGCAGTTAAGCATACTTGTATTGAGGATGGTCTAGGACACAGCTGATCAGCTCAGTGCAGGGGATGGACCACCAGTCTCCTGAATTCCCACACAGCTTCACAGTACTATGATTCCATAGGGGTATGGCTGCCCTTAGTCTGACACAATACAAACAATCCTGAAAGCAAGTGACCAACCTGAAACAATTGTACAACTGACTAAATTAAAGAGAAAGGAAATGTCCTCACAGTTTGCTTACTACTCTTTACCTCAAAGTTATGTATTATATTGGGTCAGACAAGAAAATAAACACCATATTCTGATGCAATCCAGTCCTGTCTGTTTTGCCCACATCACTGTTTCTTTTTCCCTATCTTGATTACAGATCAGAGTAGTCCAGGCTTAAAATTGTAGTTGTCAGAACAAGAGGTCACTTGAGTCATTTCAATTTCCAGAAATGTGGCTTATGCCCTCAGAATTTTCTCTGGCAACGTTTTATTGTAAATGAAACATATTCCATATCACCCTGTCTTTGCAAAACTTTAGAAGAGTTCACAAAGTGGGATAGAATGGCTGAAGGGTTTCTGCTTGGGTTTTTTTGACTGCATAAACATTAGAACAATACATTCCTGGTTTGGCCACTTTTATGGCTGACTGCCTGCACTTCTGGTAAAGAAATAGTTTAAATGAACCAAACTGTAAACTGATGCCCTATTGCAGTCATGGTGTCTGCATCACCCCATTAGAGAGGGCAAATCATTTTGAGTGGCCAGATCTCGGCTTTGGAACCAAACTCTTCACAGCTGTAACTCCTTTGATCTGTGTAAACCTGACTTCTGCTTGCTTTAGCTTTTGCAAATTGCAACTTGAGTTTTCACATGTATTTTTTTAATTCTAGAAATTATATTTTTCTGTAAAAATCCAAGCCGTGATCTGATTGCAGTCTTGGTCATCTAATACTGTAAAATTAGAAACTGAGAGCTGAAATGACACATTCAAAAATATATAGTAATTCTAATTAATATTGGAGGAAACAAAAAAATTGTGACATACAATTTGCTAATTTTCCCCTTAAATCCCAATTTTATTCCCACAGCAAGATTGCTAGCTAGTCTAGTTGGTGTCTAGAAAGCTAATTTTCAAACATGCACCAATACTTCACCCATAAATATAATCTGTAAAGATGCACATGGAATACAAATGTTAAAAACATTACATCAAATTCTGGTCCAAACCAAACCCAAATTATGTTCCAATTTCATACCAGTAAATCCCCAGCACAGGTCAAAAGGCACAACCAGCACCCAACAGAATAAAAGACTCTAGCTGAGCACTGAGAAAAAGCTTTACTTTAGCAACCACACTGAAGCAGGAATAAAAAATACTAGCATAAGAAACCAGTAGAAAGTGAGCTACATTTATTCTCTAAATAGCAGGAAAAAAAGTGCATAGTATTTGTGGTTCTCAAATGCTTCAGAAGATTGCAGAGTATTTAGTGGAAATCTTTCAAAATTGCCAACTAAACTGATGGACATCTTGTTTGTACATGTTACATTACCAAAATTGGGCATTACTATATTTAAATGAGGTTTTGTGGAAGTTTTTCACGTCCTACCAGTTTCAGACTAAACCAAACAGTGGTTTATTGAAATTGAAACATTCTCCAGTCAGTCTGGCCTAAAGACAAGCCTTAAGTGACTTTAATTCTGGAATTGTTTCAATTAAAAAAAAAAAGGTTAAAGATTCTATGCTACTTATGTTAATTTGTTTTTGCTGCACAGAACTTTTTCCCAGCTTTTATATTTATTAATTATATTTCCAATATTTTATTATCTGTCTCTAATTCTTTTGTTCATTTATTTTGTATTCTAGATGGGTTGTGAGAAGCATAATCCAGGTGGGAAACACTGGATTACAGTGTTTAGAAAGTATGCTATCAAACGTAACTCCTAGTAGTGTCAGCTATATCTTCATGGGGTAACAGCAGCTGGTACATGAATCTAGCATCTGGGACAGTCTGACACCAATAAGCCTGGTAATTTACAACAAGATTCTCTTCTCGGTTTTAAAATTTAAAAAAAAAAGGTATATTAAAAAAAAGAAAAAAAGAAAAGAGAAAAAAAGAAAAAAATATACTTACTGTAGTCCTCACACACACACCCTACTTCTTACTGTTCAAAGATAGCCCATTTTAAGCAAAACTGATACACGCCTTACATGAACACAGTTGTCCTAAAACCTGTAGCTTTATCTTTCAGGTCCATCAGCAATTCCTGTGTTTTCTTGCTTCTGCAACCTTTATATATCCATGTAGGCCAATCCCAACAAACCTGTAAGAAAAAACTACATGTTTCCCACTTCACAAACACAATTCACCCTCACAGACTATTAAGCCTGATCTAGTTCACTAGCAGGCCCAGCTCGTGGCTGTAATCATTTTGCTCTTTGAGTTCATTATTTTTACACATTCCTTGCTTTGTACTACTTTGTATTTGTAGTTACAAAGCACCTTGAGGTGGTGGGGTGGGGGGCAGACAGACCACTCTTTCCCATTTTCTTCCACTCACTAAATAGTTGCACAAGTTTGGGTTCTCAGGTAACTCTCTAAAAGGCTTGGATGTTTTCATTAGTCTTGTTTTGAAACTCTGTAGCCCCCACTGGAGAAGACCAAGCCTTCCACCTCACACTCATCTTCTTCAGTCGTGGGGATGACTCTTACTTCACTGTTTGAATGAGTAACATAGTTAACTCAAATTTTGCGCATCCAGGACTCCTAAGTGAATTCATGGCATTTCACCTGAAGGGACCAGTCTGCTCTGATCTCACTGGTCATCCAGGAACAACAGCATGTTTTGAAACACTCAGCTTCTCCTGGCTGTGACAGCTCCAATGGAAAAGGTGGTGAGAGGGCAGTCATTACAGTAGGGTGGCAGGCCGGAGCAAACTGAAAACTGGTAGACATGAGCTACTCTTAGGGCATTTGCAGTCCCCTGAAACAGATGTACTCGCACTGGCCATTTGAAAGTGAAAATTGTACTGTGCATGCCTGGTGAGCCCATCAGATGTGCTGGAGAAGTGGCGACTTTACAGACTGGCATGGCTGAAAATGAAGCACTGAGAGAAGGTTACAAATTAGTGCTCTGTGCTCTCCACAGTTTGGGGGAGGTGACACCTTGGGTATCCCATCTTTAGATAAAAGACATAGGATAAAAGGCTGAAATAAATTACTCATGATCATTGCTTCTTAGTCATGGGAGAACTACAAAAGGCACCTACAACAGGTTAGATTTGCATGTTGTGCATTCATCCAGTGTCCTCAGTGTGTTTCTCAGTGGAAGGAACAGAGCCTGATCAGCGAGCTGGAAATGCAACTCTGCAGGATGCTGCCTGCCCTCCTTGGTGACTCTGATGATTACTTCATCAGGTTTTATGGAGCAAATTTTCTACCTCCACCTAGATTTTAAGCAAGATTGCTTTTTTTCAAACTTTCCCTACATTCACCAACTCCAAACCTTTCCAGAAATGACAAAAAGAGCAGCAGTAGGTTGTATTACTTTCAACTGACTTCACTGCCTTTAGTTCAGGCAATCTGAGATGTTCTGATATTTAAAATGACCTATGAAGCTGACCTTTACATTCAGAATAAAAAATATTATTTCAGGATTTTGAGAAAAAGAGAGTAATATTGATACAGGTTATGTACCAGTAATTAAAATGTAGAATAAAAAATAAGATTGTGGTAATAAAAAAAAACCAAAGTGAGGGTTTTTACAGTAAAATATTAAGGTGTCCTTAAGGTACCTAAACAACTGTAACATCACTTCAGAGAGAAGTCACACAACAATCAGACAATTAGAATTAAGGTATTTGGTGCACTTAGCTTTTAAGTAATTAAAACTGGTTTTTAAAGATGTATTTACATTTTTATGTAATTTTTTTCCCAGCCTGAGAATACCACTCAAGGCTATTATTCATGGAGTTCTCAAAACGAAACTGTGTAGAAACATTCACTCTGCACAATATGGGACATACAACTCATTAGCTAACCTCATTAGGCTCTCAGTCCACAAAGCAGTATAGAGTACCTAATTTGAGGTCTTTAAGCAATTTAGAGCATGAAAACTAAGCAAGCTTCTTGTTCCCATAACCAAGAGCCACAATCCCACTGTTAGTGTGCCCAGCACCACCCTGCACATTTCCCTACCCACAGTCCCCAGCAGGAATGTGTGAACATGGAAAACCCACTGCAACTGCAAGGCACTGCTGTTTTGCGTGGCCACTCTCTTCCTACTGGGCAAGGAGCAGGTAAGAAAATGGGTTTGGCAAGTAGTGAACACAGAATCAGTCCCAGCATGGCCTGTGTTGGAAGGGACCTTAAAGATCATCTAGTCCAACCCGCTGCCATGGTCAGGGATATCTTTTTCTGCCATGGGCAGGGAGGTTGTGCAAAATCCCATCCAAACCTGAACACTTTCAGGGGTGAGGTATCCACAACTTCACCTGGGCAACCTGTTCTGGTGTCTCACCCACCCTGATGATAAAACATTTCCTCCTTACAACCAATCTAGTCTACTCCCTTACAGTTTAAAACCGTTGGCCTTTCTGTCATCACCACAGGCCTCAGTAAAAAATCATTCTCCATCTTTCATGGAAGCCACCTCTAAGTAAAGAAAGGCCACAATAAGGTCTTCCTGGAGTCCTCTCTTCTCCAGGCTGGGCAACTCCAACTGTCTCAGCCTGTCCTCATAGGAGAGGTGCTCCAGGCCCCTGATCATTTTTGTGACCCTCTTCTGACAGAGCTCCAACAGATCTGTTTCTTTCCTGTGCAGAAGACTCCAGACCTGGACACAGAACTCTAGGTGGGGCCTCATGAGAACAAAGAAGAAGGGGCAGAATCCCCTCCCTCTCCCTGCTGCCCACGCAGCTTTGGATGCAGTCCAGGACACAACTGGCTTTCTGGGCAGAGGGGGCACGTGGCTAGGCCATGTCCAGCTCTCATCCACCACCACCCCCAAGTCCTTCTCATCAGGGCNNNGGGAGGTTGTGCAAAATCCCATCCAAACCTGAACACTTTCAGGGGTGAGGTATCCACAACTTCACCTGGGCAACCTGTTCTGGTGTCTCACCCACCCTGATGATAAAACATTTCCTCCTTACAACCAATCTAGTCTACTCCCTTACAGTTTAAAACCGTTGGCCTTTCTGTCATCACCACAGGCCTCAGTAAAAAATCATTCTCCATCTTTCATGGAAGCCACCTCTAAGTAAAGAAAGGCCACAATAAGGTCTTCCTGGAGTCCTCTCTTCTCCAGGCTGGGCAACTCCAACTGTCTCAGCCTGTCCTCATAGGAGAGGTGCTCCAGGCCCCTGATCATTTTTGTGACCCTCTTCTGACAGAGCTCCAACAGATCTGTTTCTTTCCTGTGCAGAAGACTCCAGACCTGGACACAGAACTCTAGGTGGGGCCTCATGAGAACAAAGAAAAAGGGGCAGAATCCCCTCCCTCTCCCTGCTGCCCACGCAGCTTTGGATGCAGTCCAGGACACAACTGGCTTTCTGGGCAGAGGGTGCACGTGGCTAGGCCATGTCCAGCTCTCATCCACCACCACCCCCAAGTCCTTCTCATCAGGGCCGTTCTCAATACCTTTATCCACCAGCCTGTACTGATCCTGGGGATTGTCCCAATCCAGGTGGAGGACCTTGCTCTTGGCCTTGCTGAACCTCATGAGTTCATCTTGATCTCCTGAAGTCTTCTGAAGGAAGACTGTCTGTACTGCCAAGTACAGACTGTTTCTACGGCAATTTAACTATCCCCACCAGTCTGCTGTCCCGGACAGCTGCTTCCTGCCCTAGAGCCAAAGCTAAAAGCAATCAGTGCGAGCTACAACTGATAATTAACATTAGATGGCTTTTGTGCCTGTGAAAAGCAAACCACTCATTTACATGCCTTCAAAAAGATACTTACGGAAAATAAAGTATAAAATGGAAATTAGAAAGGCCTAGGTGAGAATTTGACAAGCAAATAGTCATTGAAATAAGAAAAATTAAAGGGAACTTTATTACAACATTAAAGATGCAAATTATGGATCAATGGCACTCCCAAGAAAATAAAAACAATGATTACAAAGAATAAAGCCTCTGTATGCCTTTTCAAACATGAGTCTCAGAAAAACACAAAGTATAATAAGGATGATAAGAGGTAGGGCATAGATTTTACATGAAAGGATATTAAATACACTCCTCACCTTCGAATAAGGAAAATGTGATACATGTATATAAAATCCTGAGCGGAGAATAATTATGCACTATTTTTCTTAGCTTAAAAACTACAGTACAACACACAAAATTATTGGGCAGGAGAATTAAATAGACAGATGTACTTTTTCCCATTTATTAAATCATTAAACTAATTATCATAGGATTTTTTGGATGCCAAAAAAATAAATCAGTATATTCCAGATTGTCTTGATTCCTTAATTTTATAATCTGGAAGAGCTGCAAGAGAAGGAAAAAAAAAACTTTTATGTTTTTATATATGCTTTCTCTTAGCATCTATTACTGGCTACTGTCAGAGGCAAGATGTTATTTAGCTGGACCTTTGATCCGACTGGCTTAGTTTGTCTGATGTTTATGCAAAACAAATAATCACTCCTGTTTAGCACTTTTTTTTTCCCAGCAGAGAACATTGATTACAATAATATTTTTCTTGTAATAAAAATACAAAACCAGCAGAAGTATTACAGAGGAAATAACATAGATGTTATAAACTCATACATTTAAAATAAAACACAGGCAGGATACATCCAACACTGTAAGAATGAGAAAGTTCATGGGCTAACATACAAACCTTCTCATTTAAATCATCTATCTAACAGTACTTTAAGTCAGTAACATGTATATATATATCCACAAAAATATGCCTAAAAAAGATTTCTAGGAATTATAAGATAAGAATCTTTATCACTAGGTCAAGTGGTTGACACAGTCTCTAATGACAGGCTTATGAAAGGCCTAACCATGACCATGATAGGCCAAACATCTCTGCCCACGCAAAGGAAAACCACACTCCTGAGCGTCCTGACAAAATGGAAAAACAAGTGCATATACCTTACTTCTGGGTTTTAAAGAAGGTTTTTCAAAGGCCCTCCTCAGAAGTCATTCGGCAAAAGCTACAAGAATGATCCAGAGCATGGAAAGCAGCTTTTCTGAAGAAAAATTTAAAAGATTAATTGTGACTGACTTAGGAAAGAGCACAGAAGACTAAAAAGTGGTATAGGAAAGATGGAGCAGGAGTTTGAAATGAATTCAAAGCAATTAAATGATGGCAGTTTCTTAAATAATTCTCTTACTTCTCATGTAGCCTGTAATTAGACTGTGGATAAAAAAGGTCATTGAGCCTAGAAGTTAAAAAGGAATTAAACATTTCTATGTATTTTGAGAATATGTATAGTTCTAATTAATCTGAATACCCTGAAATATTAAATGTTAGACTTTGAGAATAAATCAGTCTTTGACTATCAGAGATCAGAATGAAACCTAACATCCAAGACAGGTGCACAGTATTGTTATTTGACAACCACAGGGCTACTTGCACCTTTCTCAGAAGCATTTGGAACTGACCATTTCTGAGGGTACAACAATGCATCCATACGCAATTTTAAGTAAATTTTTGGTTTCTGTACTCCTGCTGTGACAAGAACAGTTAATAGTGCTGTGGAAAGAGGCAGACTCAAGCCCAGTTGCAGCATTCCTCAGTTTTGGACTGATGTCATTTGTAGTGGAATGAGGAGTCAGTGGCCCAAAATGAGAAAAGGAGGAAGAGGAAAGAAAAAGGTATCTTTTGGTTAGAGCCCAGGGCAGATGGGCAGCTATAAACAAGTCAGATATGATGATTTCAATGCTTGTGTTTGCTGGCTGGGGTTAAAGGAGAGGAGTGTGCAGAGAAAAATTCAGAAGAGGAGGCTGGCCAGTGTGTGCTTGCAGGGAACTTGGCACAGATCTCTATGGCAGCCTGTTGTGTAGGGAATGTAGGGAGGCTGGAGACCTTAGGAAAAAAGAAATGACTAGGCAAGAAGACTGCTGCTTGTAGGACATTAGGGTCAATGGGCATTAAACATGAGGGCTACAGGAAGGAGCTGCAATGGATAAAAGTGCCGAACCCAGGTCTAGGAGTAATTTTTATCCACATGGAGCCTTCATACAAATAATAAACAAGTAAATCCTCTTGTAGATACTGTTTGTAAGTATTGACCAAGGTGATAAGAAATGTCTTGGGGTCCCATAGCAGAACTGTCTCCTCATGCCAGTAATGGAATAGGCAGGGCAGATATGATCTGCTTTGTACCATTTCTTGGCCTGACTTTGGGAGAGAATAAAAGCTGAGTCTCAGCTTCCAACATGGTCGATAAAGGACAATTCCTTTCTGCCTGTATCCCTGCTGTTTGTGGGTCTTCAGAAGCAAGGAAAGATGTACATATCTCCAGAACTGGGCTGGTGGAATGAGGTTAACTGGCAATATAGACAGATAAAGTCAAATGCTGATAAATGTATGACAGTGCTGATTAGAAGGAATTCCTTCAAATAGTCCTAAGGATAATAGATTCCAGCTTTACTGTACCCACTCAAGAAAAAGGCCTAGGCATCATTGGAGACAGCTGACTGGAGATACCTGTTCATTGCATGTTTGTATTCAACTGAACAAAGAAAATACAGGACCTACAGAAGACCACCACATAATATGCTGATTCACTATTTAATAAATAGTCTCTCACCATGCACAACAAAATATAGGAAAATAAAAAGAAGTGATTAAAATGTGAATGAAAAAAACACTGGGGACTTACAAAAGCACCTAAAAATTTTGACTCTTTCACTTTAAAGTGAGAAAATACAAACGTAAAAAGAAAGAGATGTGTAACATAATATGTGTTGTAAAGAAGATACAACAAAGATATGTAACTACAATCTTCATAATTGGAAGAGTCATTAGATTGGATATTAGGGAAAGGTCAGTCAAATCTGATATTAGGAAAAATTTCTTCACTAAAAGGGTGGTCAGGCATTGGAACAAGCTGCCCAGGAAATGGGTGGAGTCACCATCCCTGGAAGTGTCCAAAAAATTGTGTGGATGTGGGACTCGAAGATATGGTTTAGTAGTGAAGACAGTGGTGCTGGATTAATGGTTGGACTCAATGATTTTAGAGGTCTTTTTCAGCCTTAATGATTCTCTGATTCTGGGATTCTAAACAAATGGAAACATAATAGACTGCTAAGAGTGATTTTTTTTATATCGACAACACATTTTGTTACCCAGACCCACTAATGACAATATATTAGCTTCTAAAATGTATCATTCTGCATCAAAATGAAAAATAGAAAACTATTAGGAACATCAACACTAGTTAGAAGGGTTTTTAGAAAAAGACACAAAAAATACAGAAAAGAGATTGCCATGGTCATACTGTGCTAGTGTAATCACCTAGCACTGCAATAATATTCTACTTAAAACCAGTTACATCTTCCTGAGAAAAATAAATTACTTTTAGTAATAATTTTTATGATTGAGAAATCTAGTGACTGCTTTCTTTTAAAACTACATGCACTCTCTTCCAAAATGAGAATTTAGTGCTTTCATTTGTAGCTGTACACACCTAATGTAATTACACTCAATTTATTGCTGTAGTATTATAAGCAGAACTTAGCTGCGTATTTCCCCCTTATTTTTGTACTTACGACATTGTAAAAATAACACATGCATCTCAGGAATTGATTCTGTGACATTTACCAAGTCCCACTGAGCTGGGAACCAAGCCTGCAAAATCATCCTCATGAGAATACATTCCCCAAGTCAGGTCAGCGAATAAAAGCTCCTCACATGAGTAAGGCTACAAGAATAGACTACAGGAGGTCAAGGTCAGTGGTGAGTTTTGGCTGAGTCAGGGTTGGAGGATAAGGCCCTTATGAATCCTATAAATAGTTCATTGTTAAAAGAGGTCAGACCTAATTCTGGAAGTATTTTGGAAGAAGAAACCACTGCGTGACTGATGACGTACACCTACCCAATCCTCTCTGCTTATTAATGTGACATTTGTTTGGAACCAACATATAAAAAATAAAAGATATTTTTAGGATGTGCCAGGGAAATGCATTCAGATTTTCAGAGAATAATTTGAGTATATTAAGAGTGTTGCACAGTATCAAAGGAATGGTTGTTAGAGTATACAAATAAGGTACTATAAACTAGTGGTTTCTATTGATCCTGATGGAAACAGAAAAACAGGCCAAGGAGGCTAAAAGGTACAATTTACTCACCTGACTTTGATCAGCCAAAAGCTCATACCTAGACTCCTTTTACTGTAAGTCAAGGGAAGCAGGTGTCCCTACTACCATTAACCACACCCTAAGGCTGTAGTTTGGCAGAAACTTAACTGACCTAAGCGAGCACCACCATCAGGAAAAGCAGTTTCCCCAAGGCCTTTTGCCCAGAACGAGTGGTTTATTCCCAATTCTGTAGAGAAACTTAATTTTTGTTGACAGAAGGGTTCAGTAACCTTGATAGATGGGTGACATTACTGAAATCATCCTCTTCCACCTCCTTCTTTCTCCCCTCAAGGTTACTTTTCAGTTGGATCAGTTCTCTGGTCTGGAAGCTATGCCAGCATCAGCTGGGCAACGGATCAGAGCAATGCTGGGCAAAAATGACTGCTTCTTTCAGCTTGAAAGTCAGAGGAAGGCATTTGGCAAAGTGTCTGAATGAGCCATGTGGGTCTAACACTTCACTGCTACCAGTACAGGGAGGTCTTCTATTCTGTTCCCCTCCCTGCTGCCAGCCGCACACAACCACCACTTCCCTTTGCAATGGCTGTGGACTTGTAAAAGCCTTCTGTGACTGGAGACACCTTCATAACCTGGTAGAAAACTAAACCATTAAAAAAAAGTAAATAGATTTTAGTGTGTTAGCCAGTACAGCTGGATCACAGAGGTGTTAGACAGACAGGAGAGCTGGCTGTCTAACACCAAAGAAAGAAGCTGAAAGACCTAGGGATGAGGAAAGGAGAAGAAAACAAGGGAATGAAGTCTGGGTCCATCCTTTCAGCAGTCATGAGCTGTTAGATCAGCTGCTCATCAAACTGCACCCTCAGGGCCCCCTTCCATATTACATTGGATGTGATCTAATTGGAGGCAGACACAGGAAGGGACAGTCCCACTTTCCTCCAGGCCTTCACCTGCACATTCCCAACAGGCATGACAGCAGAAGTGAGGGCACAGGAGAACCAGCATCCACACTCAGGTAAAATGCACCTTAAATTAACCGCTAAAACCGGGTGGTATCAATTACCCTCTGGAGTTGCTATATTTCCTTATTAACTAGAAGGAGCCTAGACAAAAAACCTCACACTAGAACCCTATTTTCAAAGCGCCTGAAGCTCAGTGAGACAAAATTCAGACTGATGTGTTCATCCTGTGCTGTCCCTGTCTACAGTCTCCACTCTACAGTGCTGCAACCTTACATTTTGAAGGAATGCATTTGTGCTAAATATTTCTCTCATTTAACAATAAAAATGATAACAGAAAGACATCTAAAAAGTGAAAGAAATTGAACTGATCTGCTGATATATGCATTATTATACCGATTCCCAAGAGAGCTGCAACTCTGTTGCAAAGTACTGACACTGTCCTCTTGCAATTCAAAATGAAGTCAGAACTGAAAGATCACAAAGGAAAAAAGGGCAAGTTTCTAAACCCTACTGATGAATCCCAATCAGGCTGGAGCTGGAAGAATAAACATAGAGCCAAGAGCTCCTCCAACAGCTGTTGAGACAGTGTGTGCTCACAGGGCTTTCATCAGCGCTAGCAGGGGTTAGTCTGTGGAAAGAACAAAGGAGCCTCAGAGCCTGGGCCATGGAGGGAGAAGCAGCGGAAACAAAAAGGCCACTTGGACGACAGTCAGAGACTTCCCTAAGTCCCATTCTCTTCCCCTCCCTCAGTCTGAGGAATACCTTAACTGTTTCAGGGGCCTCGTTCACTCATGTTACTGGCTTGAGCATGTTACTGACTTCAATGAAGCTATTTAAAAGAAGATGCTGTTCAACATGAGCATGAATAGCAAGACGATTTTTTTTTTTATTAGTAGTTGAAAGACTATTTCCTATGATGAATTATTAAACAAAGCATACAAAAGCACCTCCGTGAAGCACTGGCTTCCCTAACGGATGCTGACTGATTTCAGTGAAATAACTCCAACCTATGTTGATATTCAGTGATTAAAGAGACTAAAAAAAGGTATTCTCACACACTGAAATAAAGGTATTTTATTCTACCAATGTTGAATCGCACACTTTACTACTAAAATATTGATTTCAAATTCCATCTTATTTGAGTTGCCAAGAGGATTTAGTAAACATATTAAGCACCAACTTGAGGAAGAAAATTTATGTATATTTTTTGTGTTTGACTGGAGGAAAACATTCTTCAAGGAACCAGCTGTCTAGACATGATGACAATAAACCCTCTATTACTGGAATGGCGGGAAAAGAGGTTGCCCTCAGTAAGCAGTACTTCCCAAAAATTCATGAACTGTTTGCCAGGCTGTCATGCGCTTAAATAATTATTTCAGATATTCATTCTTCATAAGAAGTCTTATGTATAATTTCCCAGTATGGAACACATTGATGGTTTATGGGTTTTTTCCATGAACAAAGCTTCGTTCTGTTGAGAGAGCTGAAAGGTACCTTACGCCCATCACTGCCATGTCAGGGGGCAATGCTTCATCAGCCCCATACTTGTGTCATGTTATAATTTTGTAATTCTTGCCATATGAACTGTATGGAAAGGGATTATAGGCTAATTATAGGAAATTAGCACAAAAATTGTTGTTAATGGTAAAATAATGCTGATGATGGCTACAATGGAATCAGTAGGGCCATTCCTGCTCTCTAATGATTTCCCTGTGGTCAAGACTCAATCCAGAGAAAAATTCGAGGGAGATCCCCCCGTTACTAAGGCAGGAACAGATTTCTGATTAAAAAGAAAATAGAAACATGTAAGTTGTCATCTTTTTAATGAGAGCTTTAGTTTCACATCCCACTTCGGGGAGTTGCTCCATCAGGATCACCTCCTGTGCCTGTACAGCTTCAGATTTGAACTAAAAAACCAAAACTGAGTCAGATAACCAGAAAATGAAACTGCGTATAAATTGAGAGCAAAATTCACAATTTCATTTCATGATGTAAGCAAAAGTGACAAATGGGTTATAACATTCATTTCACCTGACAGAGATAAGAAATTGGGTTGTTTCTTTAAACCAAGAGCTTCTTTCTACATCTAGGAAAGTTGGGAGATGTTATCAAGAATACATCAGGTTCTGTCTTAATTCAAAGACTGCTGAAGAAAGCCTAGAGGTTTTTCTAGATGCTTAGGGCTTTTGCATCACCTTTTTAATTTTATGTATCAGTTTTAATGTGGCCTGATAACACTATACTGAGTTATTACTTGAAGAACTCTGAATGAGTCAGCTTTGTGGTTTCTGAGGAATGTGTTATGCTTCTAGGAATTCACCCAGGAGCTCTGGGCCTGTAGATATGGCCTCTGATGTGCATAGCCACACTGACGGCTCAAGGAATACAGATAATAATATTTACATAATAAGTTCTAAATCTGTGAGTTAGTTTTTACAGTTGTGAAAGAATTAGGTATTAATTAGGTAGAAGTGAAAAAACCAAAAAAAAACACCAGATAAAAATGGAAACACAGGAAGAGAAAGAAGAAACACGATTTCACTTCAAAGCCTTAGGTGCTACTCAGCTGACAGTAGCTGTAGCAAACACTTAGTAGTATCTTGAGGAAAAAGAGCAGCAATGGATTAAGTTTTCTTCATGGTATTACAAACTCTTATGCAAGACCATTCACTTATTCCTTAAAAGTAGGACTGTAAAGACCCAAATCTGTGATTGTCTCTTTTTACTCAAAGATTGACTATATTGCATGCTTTGATAAGTAGGCACTTTGTTGAAGGCAAAGTTTAATGCTGACATCAACTGTGAGTGTTTTATGATGTTTCATGTGATAATTTAAAATTAATCAATTAAAATTAACCAATTTTGAGAAAGTGCAGATAATTACACCATGGAATCATAATGACCTTCCCAGGGTTATCAGCAGTTTTGGACCTTTAGGAGTTACAAGGAAACCGTTACATTTGAACCAAAGAAATTTCCAGAAGTAATAACTGACTTTTTATTGGATAAGCCACTGGGAACTAGTGGATTTCAAATCAACTACTGGACTACAGGGAAAATCAGGAATCCTTGCTGCAATTCTGGGAAGATTGACTTCAGTTCTATGTTGGTTATAAACCTTCGTCTCATTTTTTCCAGATTCCCACGTCCTCATTCCCTTCTGTTCTGGCTCCTTGCTCCTATCTAGTCCTTCACTTCCTGCTGGTATGCTGGTCTTTCCCAGCTTGACATGGTTGTTCCTGTCATGTTTCTGTATCTCTACACCCTGATAGTAATCATGAATCACCTCATCCCTTTCTGTTTCTCAGATCTCTTCACCTGTCAAGCTACCACTTCCTTTTTCTCACTGAAAAGATGGGGAAACTTCTGTGAGAATTTCTCTTGCCTCGGTTTCAGGGACTAACATCAGAGAAGCTTCCAAGTTCCCAGGATGATGCACTGGAGATGAGGTGCGACTCTATGCCTTGAGTGAGGAGTTCCTAGGAGCGCCTAAGAGTCTTGAGAACCTTACGTGAAATAATGAAAACATATTTGGCTTACAAAAATAATGAAGAGTCCTTTTTAGTGAAAGCACAGTCTGAGAGAAATTTTGTTAACTCCTTTCACAACAAGGAAAGCTTTTCCTACTGCACATCTGACTGTGAAGTCTTGCACAAACTCCTCCATCAACCCATACAAATCCTTCCCGTTCTTTCCCAAACAACAACTGTAGGATGCATTTTACACACAGGCCACAAGTGAATGGTTGTCCTCCACACCCACTTGTCTGCACAGCTGCTCACCAGCTCACATCATGGCTGACCCAGCAGTCTACTGGGTAAACTACGTGTTAACTACATGCAGCTCCTATTGTCCCAAAGGCCTTTAACATCCTGTGTAAGGTTCTCTAAGAGAACAGCCCTGTCATATGGTTCTTGGTCTGCAAATATTAGAGAATAGTTCATCCATCAGTTCTGTTGGCTCTCTTTCAAGAACCATAACAAGTGGCATGGTTGATATTGAAACAAAAGAACAGTGACAGTTGTTTTATTTGGGTTTTTTTTGTTGTAATCAAGTACTATCATACTAGTCAAATATATCTGATTTTCTTTCTTCTGCACTTGGAGTCCTGTTGTTAGAGGCAGACTCTTTATTACCCATCTCCACATTTCTTTCTGTTTTGCTTTACAGCAGAAGCAAAACTTCTGTCAGTTGACCTCATCTGGCCTTAAACAAACTCTAGATCTGGGTATAGGAGACTTTCTCCATGTGAAATCTCCCCTTTTGCACATAGTTACAGAGTCAGTCATTTCATTGGCTTCACTCCTTTGCTTGCCTCTCCAGTTGTGTCATTCCCAAATACTCATGAATTAGCCCCGCCTTGTCTCTCAAAAATTGCATCCATTTGGGACCTCTTGTCTGTTTTCTACTTTTGTGTCCGAAATAAATATTCCAGTCACATTTTCAACCTTTATTTCACAACAGTGAAAATATAAGATGAAATTCTTGCACAACCATTTGATCTAATGAGCTTTAAGAAAAATGCTGATACAAAACTTGTGGTAAAATTGTAAAAGTTGGCAATACAGAGATTGAGAAGAAAAGCATGTCTGCTTTGCATTTCAATTATCAATCTGCTTTTCATCCACACTTTGCAGACATATCTGATTCTGATCTGGCCTTTTTATAGCTCCAGAGCTTAGCAGTGATGGGGAAAAACTTGGTACAGGATTAGCTCTTAGAACAGGCTCAAGCTGTTCTGTACTTGGGTACATCAAGCTTGGTGTGTGCCCTCACAGCCTCTCCACTTGTATGCCACCTTTAGCTGGCTGATATCAGCCAGCACATTTCAGAAGGGAAATGGTAATTACAGGCAGGCTATAGATAACCATGGAGTAGTACCTTATCAGTGCTACAAATATTTTCAACAGCTAAAATAACCCCAAGCAAACAAACCACAACCCCCCCCAAGATTACATGAAGTTTTACCTCCTTTGCAGATGAAAAGCAGGATCAGGCCAGGCCTAGTCTGAGAGGACATCCCAAGTTCTGCCAGCATTTTACAGACAGAGACTGCATCTATTCAACGAGCAACTTCAGAGTGCACAACCTCAGAAAACAGAGACGCTACTTGAAGTTCTGGAAAACACCTAATGCCTCCTGGGGCAATCACGAGCAGGGCAACTGATCACGGGGCGTCCTGGTCAGCGAACACCAGGTGACTGAAGCTCACGCCAGGCCGCACTGACAGGCTGCTGTCTTGAGGCACTTGGAGTCACTCTGTGGTGAAGCTTCCTAAAGCATTGCCCCTTCTTCCCTCTGGTGACAAGTGACAGGAGGGAATGGCCTGGAGCTGTGTCAGGGGAGGTGCAGGTTGGATATTAGAAAAAGGTTTTTTCATCCAGAGGGTGGATGGGCACTGGAACAGGCTCCCCCGGGAAGCGGTCACAGCACCAAGAAGCGTTTGGACAACACTCTCGGGCACATGGCGTGATTCTTGAGGCTGACCCGAGTAGGGCCGGGAGCTGGACTTTGATGATGTTTGTGGATCCCTTCCAACTCAAAATATTTTGTGATTCCGTGATTCTTCCAGCGTACCTGAGGGAGAGCCTGGGCGCCCGCTCCATGGGGAAAACCAGAGCCTTGGAGTCCCGCGGGTCACCTGCACGGAGGCCGGCGGCCGCGGGAGGCTCGGAGGCGCTGTCCCGCCGCCGCCGTGCCCGGTAGGAAGCGGAAGGGCCGGCGGCGCCGGGAGCGGGCCGGGAACCGCCGGAACACCCGATGGGCGCCCCCCC
>VWZT01008894.1:122659-236543 GCA_013397055.1 Pachycephala philippinensis
GCCGGCCGCGGGGGCCGGGGATGGCGGCGGGGGAGAGGCCGGGGCTGGAGGGAGCGACCCTCGGGTGCCGGGGGACTTGAGGCGGGCCACTTCGGTGTCCCCAAGGAACTTCTCACATACCGAAAACACTTCTACACATCTGCTACACTCCACAGCTTGTTTCTTCTTCCTGCTTCTTCACACGTTTGGGGCTTTCTCTTTTTTTTCCTCCCTCCTCCCTGCCGCCACCCCCTTCAAAAAAAAAAGTGAGTTTTAGCATTACTCCCTCTCCCTTTCTGGGAGGAAAAACCCCACAGCCTGAACACTTTGGTGTGTCTGGTAAACGAGTGCTAGTTTAAAATTAGGTGCAGCGTCAGCTGTCACAGCACCGTGCGATCGCCGGCATAGCGAGAGCTCGGGGTAGTGGTTGGAAAAAAATGACCTCCCGTGTTCTTGGCACTGTGGCTTTCTGCTTGTTATTAATCTGCAGAGCAGCTGGCTCAGTTCTGCTTTTCAGAAACCGATGAAAACCTTATTCTAATAAAATAATAATACTGTAACAGTTATTGCTTCAGTAGAAATATCATCATGCACGGTGGGATGAACTTGAAATGCCTTCAGTTGCTTTTACTTTACTCAAAATACTTAACTTGCTTCCCACATTGAGGGACTGTTATCAAAAAGATTTTGTTTGGTGACAAACCAGAAAGTATCATCTTGGAGAATAAGAGAATTATTTACCAAGCCATCATTTACAAAATCTGTTAGAAAATACTTTGCATTTTCTACATTTACTGAACAAATGTTGAAAGGTGTACTGAAGGGGTCTGAGGTAAAATTCTGAAATTCTCCCTGCATAATTGACTAATCTATGAATTTATTAGTTTATCAGTGATTAATTCAAAGATAAATCAATCTATATGTTAATGGCATAAAGGTCTCAAAATGGCAGTGACTTGTGTTTGGGAAGGGGAAAATTGTATTGAGTCTTTTAAAATGTAGTAGACTCTTCATTCAGTAATGTTCCTGGTAATACAGAATCATAAAAATCTAATTTGGAAGGTGCATCTGATCAAATACCAGCCTTGCTGTATTACATTTTAACTCATCTCTGTATAGTGACTTCTTCCCCCTCATGCAATCCTGTCATATTAGAAACGTGAAGGTGGGATGTAGGGATTTGAAAAGATTAATTTAAACATCAAAGAAATATCTAATCACAGAAAGCAAGTAATTTTTAGGAGTCATGGTACTTCTGTGTCAGTTTTCAGATGTTAGTTATTCGTATTTATTATTTTCTTTCCTAAGGACTTGAAAGCACTTGATAGCATGTGAGAACTGCTAATTGAGTGAGAGCTGGGAGTAGCTGTGGTGATAGGAAGGGAGCAGCAAGTGAAGCAAACCAGCCTTGTTCTCTTTATTCCGCTTACTTTTGTATGAGCTGTATATAATGACCTTCAGGAAATCAAACTCTGCATTCTCCTGATTATGTTCATAAAAGCTGTGTACTGGGCAGGCAGGCAGGCTGGGTTGGTTCTTTTGCAGCCCTTCATCTGCTGGTCTTAGCTGTGGGCATGAGGAAGGAGTTGTAATTCTATGTGCAGGGTTTTACTGCAGGACTTTCCAAGGGCAGAGACCATTGCCACTTCTTTGCCTCCATATTCCCATTGACTGTTCAGTGATGTGAAACTCTCTTCTGACTCATGACTATTTTCAGCACCTTTAAGATGGCTGTGTCAGGTGATAGGGAAATTCATTGACAAGGAGATTGCTCATGGACCTTCTTCTCTACCAAAATTCTGTTCTGAAGAAGTATTGCATGAGGAAATGTGGAGACTGTAGTCCTCATCTTGAAAATTTGAGGTGGTGGTTAAGTTCCAGGAAGCTTCTGATAATAAAAAAAAAAAGAGTATATTGTTATCTTAGACTCTCCCAGCTGTCACCATCTATGCCTAATGTAGTGGTATTGTAATGTACTTCGAGTGATCTGAAACCAATAGAAAGTGATGTGTTGCTCAATGTACAGGAAGGATTTTCATTGTCCTCCCACAGCAAAATAGAAAATTTACTTCCTTCTGATAATACTTGAAAACAGTTTTTTCTCCTTATCACTGCAAACTGTACAAGCCAGTTTATAGCATCAGGCTTGTTAAAATAAGTTTCATTAAGTGTCTTCCTTCTATCAACACTTTGTGATAACTGCCAAGTAAATAGTGTCAGACTTGACAAAATGCTTGCAGAGGGTTGTGGAGAGTTCTTTATGTTGATGCTTACTGAACTGAAGGCCACCTTTATTACAAAATTAGGACCAACCATGCAGCTTCAACCTCACTAAGGGCAAAATTTCTGCTTTTAGTAAAAATTCCATCAGAGATACACACGTTTTTGATGGCTGCAGTGATTAGAAAGCGTAAAAGCAGTATCAGGAAAAGCATGCGTTTTTGTCACCTTGAGTACAGTATTTTATCCTTTACCCTGGTGGTTTTCTTTTTCTTTTGTACTGCTTTGTCTAGATAAGCTCTTTTCTTTCTGTGTCCATCTTAGCTTCCTACTCATTTGTTTCCATAACAATGGAAACAACCATACTCTTTCATTCACATCCCATATAATTTCTTGTCCTTCACTGTTTAGTTCCCTGTACTTGTAGGTAGGTTGCCTATCTCTCTGTGTGGTATTTAATCTTGTGTTCCTTTGGTTTTGGGTTTTTTTTCTTTACTTATTTCTTTTTGGAGGAGAGGCTAAGAATGACACAGGAGTGTTGGTGTTGTAGAACTAATCTCTAAAGATGTAGTTTATTTTCAGGTTTTTCTTTGAGATGCTGAAGGGGCAGGTGTTAGCAAATGATATTTTCCTCAGGCTAGTTCTGTCTTCCTGTAGTGTCGGGAGGACTGGAGTGTGACTGAACTGTTTGAACCCCATGTTGTGTATAGTGAATAAATGCAAGGGGGTCTTTTGGTTTGGTTTTTTTCATTCTTTGAAAAAACACATTCCATTTTCACAACAAGAGGTACTGGCCATTAGAATCACAATTATAATGAAGAGGTAGGAGTTTACAGAAATAATTTTGTTCTTGCATGTTTTGAAATCCCTTAACTATTTGTGTTGAAGTTTATCAGGTTTAAATCATGGTGTGAGAAGTACTGTCTCTTTTTCCAGAAGGGAGTAATTTTGGGAGTAATAAAATGCAAATAAGTATTTACATGTAAAAATATACTTAGCATATTTACTTAAAGTGTGCATAAATTATATGATGAACCAGCTGAAATGAAAATCCTACGCCTTTTTGTATTTCTTATTTCAGACACTTCCGAGAATTCTTCAGCACTCTACGTTGTAAATGTTGAAAGAAATGGAAAAATTATTTATACCTGGAAGGTAAGTCCATCTTGGAACTTTATAAAAATACAGTTGAGAATAATACTGTATGTGAATCTATTTTTTTTTGCAGTGAGCGTTAGAACATGGAAACACGACTGATTACAACCTGGGGGTTGGGCAATGGGAAAATACCCGTCTCCACTTCAAAGGTTAAGAATGATGAAATGGAGAGTAAAGTACTCACCTGATTAAGTCCTTAGGGTTTTTGCCCTTGATTTTTTGTTGGCCCAGAATCTCCGCATGAATGAAATACACTTTTTTAAAAACACTTCATAAACAGCATATAATTTCACCCTCAGTTTCTCAGCAAAGCCTAACTATTCAATTGTGAGCAGTGCTTTAGTTAAATATTTTCTCCTACTAAGATGTCTTAAGATGCCATTTATCTAACATTATTTCTTCACATACCTTTCTTTAAGATTCATCCATAACACTTCATTGCAAGTAGTCTGAAGTAACTACTGTTTCTTTGATGTCTTGAGGTATCTAGAGCTGACTTCTTAGCATAGGATTCTGCTCTCCATATGATTTTAGTTTTACTTCCAAGTGGGTTTTCTAATGGTTTCAGAAGGTGAAACTTCGTCTCATTCCCATCATTTCCTTGATGAGACAAGCTGTGCTCCTTGACTGTGCAGCTCAGAGGAGTCTGTAGATCCAGCGGGATTCTGGAGGATCTGGAAACTTTTCGAGTACAGATACGAGGTGAACTCCAGTTGAGTAGGGCTGCCTTTTGTTCACCTCTGGGTCAACAATGCTAAAACTCTCCAGCTTCCCTAGGGTTAAGGGAAGAGGTGAGGCCTTCATCAAGGTGCGGTACACTTTAACTGTGGGTGGATGTTTCCTTTGGTACAAGCATAGGCAGGGGAGTCTGTACAAGACAATAATAACCATAAAAACAATTCTAAAGTGTGTGTCAAATTTTGGGGTTTTTCATTGCTCAAAACTCTAGAAAACTTAATGCAAGTAACCATCTAGCTCAGCAGAAGATCTGGTACTCTTGTGTGTGTGGTGTTGCTGCTTTCTAGCACCTGTGGAATCTCATACTAAGCTTTTTTGGGTCTCTGACAGTCTAACTGCCTTGTGTCTCTTCAGGCTCTTGCAACTGGCACAAGGGATGAGTTGTAGCTCAGGGTTCACACGTCTAAATGTAGGTGTCTGCTTGCATGCTGGGTGTCTAAGCTCCCACTGTAGTCTGTAGGGATCTGGTCAAAACAGTTGGTGAAGCTTAGGGAACTGGCCACTTGTAGCCTGTTCTTTGGGAAGAGGTGTATGGCACAGAGGATGTAAACTAGACTGAGCTGGCCTGGCTTGTTTCCCAACAGATACAAATAGAAAACAACCTTTGTCTTCTACGTGAGAGACAGTCAAGTGTATTCTGTGTGAAACCAGGGGAAGGTGGAGAATGAGTTTTATTTCCAAGCTTATTTCAGAGTATTATGTTGTACTGTGGTTTTGATGGTGTCTGTATTTTGTGACATTAATAGTTAGTGTAAAGGAAGATATTTTTAACAGAAGTGAATTCTATTTGCAAGATAATGCAAGCATCTTCAGAGTGCACATGAAAACAAGTGTCCTAGTTTATGCATGGTCATGGGTATTTATGTAGTTCTGTTACCAGTCTTATAAAGTGTATTTTTCAGTGTCTAAGTACAGAAGGTGTTAACGTTTCAGACACACTTGAAAAAAAAATAGTTATTTGTGAAAGCACTTGCTTAATCTTAAATTAGGAGGCCTGGAGCCCGTGTCTTAATATAAAGACATTTTGTTTTCCTTGTTTAAATCAGAAGTCAAAGACTTTTGTCATTGCCACAACAATAATGAGACACTCAGAAATAGACCCCTTAGGAAGCGAATACTCAGGCTTTTGTTTCAAATTCACAAAGCAAGATGCCATAAATTTGTAAATAACCACAGATCTCTCCCCTTTCCCCCTAAGCAGTTGTTAAAAACAATGATGCTCACTGTGTAAGTAGAAGCCTGTGCGGCTGGATTTAATTTCATTAGTTTAGCAATTTAGTGCCTATACCCAGAGTACAACAATAATAGACATCAGTCTGATTTGCTATCCAGTGTATGCTGCAAAGCAGAATCTTCTTTTTTAATATATTTGGAAAATTTAAGCCATGGTAAAAATTAAGAAGTAGTAAAGTTGTGATTTGTTGTCCCAAACATATGTAAGTGCCCCAAACAAAATCATCGTATATTAATTATCAATAAGCTAGAAAGGATATATATTATGTTACTCTTCAAAGGCAGAAGGCTAATGGTGAGCTTGTAAAATACTTAGCCTTCAAAAAATCACTTCCTAAGGCCTTTTTCCAGGCTACAGCTAGATCACTGGGAGCTGATTTTTGGTGATGTTTGATGTTTCTGTGCTCCCTTTTGGAGTAGTGACCCACCAGGTTGGTGAGGTTTGGAATACCAGCCTTAAATCTCCAGGGGCCATAGCATCCCTACTGATTCTTGTACAGACATCTCTCTTCCTGGCCTTACTGCCTGTAACTAAAACCAGTTTAGAAGCAAAGTGAGAGAGAGGCACTTGGTTTATGCAATGGCTTGTGGGCTGTGGATTGGCCACATTTCAGCTTTATCCCATGTGTTAGTTCTAAGAGGAAAAAATAAATCTTTGTTCTCTTGGAATTAGAATTTGCTTTCTTGGAATTAGGTAATTAACTGCCTGTTTATAAATAGGACAGGGAAGTGTGTGAGAATGTGTGTCAAGGGGCAGGGAGAACAGGGGAGAAAAAAAGAGCAATGTTTAACTTTGTGTATATTTATATTGCTAGTGCTAATTTCTTTCCATCCATAGGGAAATCAGAGAAATACTCACATTGGATTGTACGATCTTCAAACTAAACAAAACGAGGTGAGAGCAATGCCAGGTTTCTCTCTGGTGAAAGTGCTGTAGTGTTTCAGATTTTGATGCTTTGCAACACAGTATGTTATATCCTTGAGGAGTGTATCCTTGTTTGAAACAGAAAAGATACTGGAGAAGGTATGGGAATGATTCTCTGTAATATTAAAATGCACCACATTACAGAACATCTGAAAGGCTTGAGAGTAAAGCATCATGTCTGCTTTACTCTATTATCTTTATTTCTAAACAACCTTCTAAACAACAAGTCCTTTCCACTCCTCTTCACATTGCACACGTGTGCCAAGAAGTAAATATTTGGGGTTTTCTTTATATGTGCATTCTTGGTCTGTTTGATGCTACCATTTGTAAGAGATTATTTTATTCTAAAACTGAATGTACTACAATTCAGTAACTAGAACCATGATAACAGGCCTTTGCAAGTGTCTCCATAATAGTATGAAATGAATGAAATTTTATATTTACGTAAAAGTCTGCTGTGCTGCTCAAGTGGCAACGTAGAGCTCAAAAGAACCAGTATAAAACAAACATGAGAAAAAGGAGAACTGTTACAACTGAGGCTTGAAATATGGTTCTGCTGGCCATGAAAAGATTTGGTTTAAAGACAGAAGCTGTTTACTAGACAGCAGTGTTTTCCTAAGGAGAAGTAATTAGATGATTTCCTTTATGGAGTTTAAAAAAGCACAGTTATTAACATTACTGTGTTTCTCTGTAGCACCTCTATATGTTTGAGAAGGATCTGCACATAATCAGCTGCTCGGTCAACAATGAAAGGACATTACTGGGTAAATATGTGTTTTATAATTAAATTTTTTTGGTAAAGATTTAGTTTAGTAGGATGATTCATTTGGGTCTAGAATTACTTAAATCTGTTTTGACCTACGTGTTGCCCACAGCAGTTTATGAATTTCAGTGGGTCCATCATCAGTTAATGCAGGTAACAACATAAAGACACAGCTGTGACAATATTGCTGTTTTATTAAAACATCTAAGACATACCGACCCTTTGTTCACTTCCTCCTCCTGCACTGATGCATGCCTCCTACATCTAGAAGAGCTTCTGTTGTTCTTTAACATATGTGGTTTTGGTAAAAGAATTATGATGCTCGTTTTTCAAGGATGTTTAATAAGATTAATATTGAATATGTACACTCACTGTGTACATATTCAATGTATGTCTTATTATGTTGGTTTTTTCTCCCCCCACAGCAGTCAGCTTCTGTCAATATACAGAGGAAGAAAGAGCAAGCCAGCTCTTACAGTCAGGTACTGCAAATGGATTGTTTTTATGCTATTTGAAACATTCAACCCTTTTGCTTTCTTTCTCATGTAATTTCTGTTTGGAAAACGAACTTGTGTACATAAAACACTGTAATCTAAAACATGTTATTTTTTGCAGTATCCAAGTATTTAACCCTGCTAATCGAAATTCATCCCATTAATAATGTGAGAGTCCTAAAGGCTGTGGATAGCTGCGTTCGAGTACAGGTAAATTATTCACCTAATCTAAAGAGAAGCCTTTTTAATCTCTGCTATGCTAGAGAGAAAACATGGTTTAGTGCAGAAATATCTTGTTTTATCTTGCAACTCTTACAGAGATAATGTCCCCCTGTTTCTTCATAGAAATAAAGAAACAAAACTTCATAAAATGTTTGGTATAGAATTTCTCCCACATGAACACTGCTTTTTTATTTCTCTTCAGTCTTCCAAAGTTTGCAGTTATAGTGACTGATGACTATTAGTATGTAATAATAGCTATTTTTATTAATTGAATATCATTTGTGTGTCTGATTTAATTTAAAAATACATAAATATCCAGCAAAAAACCCCCAAAGCATTTTAGATAAATGTTCTAAACTACTTTGGTTTTTTACTTACTTTTGTGAAACTTTCTGTGTAGTTCCTTTATCCAGATGAAGGCAGAAATTCTTCTACAGAAAGTCGTCTCTTGCTAGTTTCGGAAGATAAATGTGAGTTAATATTTTCAAAGTACTTCGTTATTCTTTTACTTCAAGATGATTTTTATAGATTATGTTTTTGTTAGACTTTAATTGGGGAAAAAAACCAGGAAAAAGAAGTGTGTGAGTTATTCTCGGTATTCCAAAGGTCTTTCAAAAACTGTATCATTTACCGGAATTGTTTCAATGTTAACAGAATGGCCATCTTTGTCTACAATTAGTTGCTTAGCTCATGCATTCATCAGTTATCTTTATTTCTAAAAAAAAAAAATAGATTCTTTATAGCTGCCTATGTAAATTCAGAGCAAATCAATTGACTGAAAGATGGACTGTCATTTAACATATGAAGTGGGATAAGAATAGGACAATAGCTCCTTGGATTCAGCTAACATTGCATGTTCAGGCTAATCTAATGGCAGGGAATGGATAAAGATGAACCCTTGGGAAAGTCTGGGTTTTTCCTTCTTATTATAGAGTGAGATCACTTTTCCCATCCCCTTGGAGAGGCCCATCTTTCCTAAGCTAGACACCAGCCTTGGGTAAACTTAGGTGGAGAGAGCTAAATCAGAACCACAGGATCTGCTGGGTGAATCTTGCACTTCTCATGCAGGTCAGCTGTGGATAACTTTCAGGAATTTTGTGTGGGAAAGGACTGTGAGGGGTAGTCACGTTAGGAAGTGAAACAGGTCAGGGATAGTCTCAGACATGGGCATGCAGCTCTGCAGACTCTTTCTTTCCACATGTGCTCCTTGGCTTGGTTGGGCACATTCCAGTCATTGCTCTTTGTGCCTGTGCTGTACTGATGTGGGCAGGGAACTGTTCCCACAAGGTGTTATGGCTGAGGCCACTCTCAGCTGAGGAAAGGAAGAGAGTCCAGGTCTCTGTCTAGGCACCTGTGCTCATGTATCACAGATTTCCTCTTACACTGAGTTGAACTTTCCTGGCCCTAAAGTGTTCCTACAGAATTCTAAGAGGTGAGCTGGTGTAATAAGCTGTATAAAAGCATTTAAAATGTTTGTTTGTAATGATTTTTTTTTCAAATATTTTAAAGATATTGAACAATTTGACATTCGTGTTGTTGCAGAAGAAGAACACAAAGTGGTAAGATTGAAAAGTCTTTGGGTTTGAGGTCTTCTACTTTAATTAATTTAGCTGAAAGCTTTTGTAGTTTTATACTTGGGCAACACATACTTTATAAAGAAAACATTGATTAATATGGCAACTTATGCAGGTAACCACAAAGCTGATTGAAAAACTTTACACCTTGTAATCTATGAGGAAAGTTATTTATTTTATTGGGGTTTTTTGTGTGTTGCTGAATGCTTCTGTATGTTAGAAGTTGGGAGTAAACATAGTGTTTATTCATTTTTAAACCATTTAAAATATTTTCAGGGTCACCTTCCTAACCTTGTCTTTTGTGAGTCTGTGTGAATCCAGTAAAGGATTCACTTAAAAAAACAAATGAACAAAAGATGTAATACTTAGATACAGTCCAAGTACAGTGAATGTTCCAATCTCTTTTTCCCCTCATCTCTTTTTCTGTTTTTAACATGAATTTGTCATCAACAAATTGTGGATGTTCTGCTTGAAAGACTTATTATTAATAAACATCCATCTAATATAATAAATAATTGTGTCCTGAAAGCCTGCGTTTTGCATTATGGAGGTGCATGTAGGCTTTGAAGGAAAAGTTAAGGACCTGATTTTGGTCACTTTGCAGTCTTTCACGCTTTTCTCAGTTTATCATGACCTTTAAAGCAGATGGGTTTTATATGCTAGACTACAGTAGTGGAGTAAAGACGTAAGTATAATCAGAAAACAGATTGATCTGATGTCCTTCGGACAAACAGATTTGTTTTGGTTGAAATGAAATCTCCCCATGTCATTCAAGTGTGCATGTATACCATCCCAACGGTTTTCCAAGTTCTAGTCTTTTCCCTGCTTCCAGTCCTCTCTCTCACATGGCCGAGACTTTGGATAGAAATCTCTTTTAGAGCTGATACATCTCCCTTCAGTAGTTAATGTAGCTGATTGTGAACTGACTGTGGTATTTCCCTCCTCTCTTTGCTATTCTTTGTTCACTTTGAGCAGTTTAAAGGGTGGATTTCTTGCAAGCAAGAAAGCCTGGAAGAAAAGATTTGTTCGTAGGTGTACCCTGTGCTTCCGATCTCTTTAAACTGAGCACCTTGCACACAACAAAGGTGGACTTCATGCTGCTAACAAGGAGCCTGTTCCTTCCAAGCTCCTTACTATTTGTGCCTCTTCTCTGACTGCTTTTCTCTTTAAAGCACAGACTGTGCATACTTGATACTAAACCTTATTTGATGGTTTCTGATGTTTTTACTCTTTCCCTCTAGGTGATTCAAAAGTCAGGTCAGCTTCCAAGAGCCAAAGTTGTAGATGACCTCGTTTGGGCACAATGGGATATGATGGAACAAAGACTCTTCTACATTGTTCCAAAGGTGAGATGAAAGTCATTCTTGCAGTTTTGTTCCTGCCTAGTGACAGTGAAGTTTTGAGTGTGTGGGGTAGGAAGTAGAAGTTTTTTTCATTAGGGTGGTCTGTCTTGTTCCTGCCTCAAATAACCCAATGCAGAAGCCAAACTTGCCTTAGCTGCTATTGTGCTTAGTAAATTGCAAGAAGGCTGGTGGTCTTAGTGCTTTCTATAAAAAAGGTGGGCTTGTAAATTTTTTTTTTTGCTTTAGAAAAGTCTTTTATTCAAAACTCTTTAAACCTATCCAAAACTGTTGTGAGTATAATGCCTCTGTTCTAGAGAATTCACATCTAGAACGTATATTGTATGCAGACTTACTGAGTGACCAAATGAGGACAGGTTCTTGGCAAGAAACTCTGAAACTCTTAGGGTTTGGTTTTTTTATTTTGTCTGGGGGACTATTTGCACTTGATGCATTCTCTGTAAATAAAAAAGGATTTTTATTTACTCTTCTTAGCCATGAAAAGAGTGAATGTTAGGAAATAACAGGAAGTGAACTGTGATGGAGAAATGTATTCATGGTTTTGTTTCTGAGATACCCTTTTTGAACTGACCAAATTAAGATACAGTTATTTTGCCATATAGGTAGGTATGGAAAACATTTTTTTAACTTTCTAAAATGTGTGAGACTTGTATTGCTGTGCTTCAAGTGAGAGCCCACGCAATTATATATGATTGGCAGATAATGATCTGGGACAGGAAGGAAGCCTGTCATTGTGCTATTGTGAGGGGTTATATGTGGTTTTTAAATTCTTTTGTCCCCTAACTTCTGCATATCTTTTAGCAAAGCAGGTTGAGTGTGAAGAATGGTGCTGAGTATCCAATCACTTTTCAGTCTATATAATATGCTTTCTTACTTGAAAAACACATCCTTTTTAATTTCAGGAATCAAAGAGTACTTTAAGGTGTGTCCAGTTTTATCCTGATGAAAATTTTAACTCAATAGTAAGTTATGAGTATTTTATTATATAATGGTTTATAGTGGGATGTAATTATGTTTTCCAGGTACTGGTACAGAGATCTGTTTGTCTTTTTTATTGTTGAAAATTTTTCAGAGAAAAACTGGGGTTTTTTTTCTGTTTCTTTTTGGAAACTTTTCTCGTTATTTTCTTGTCAAGAATATATTCAGTCAGATTCAGATTTTGCCACAGTATGGTAACTTTAGTGGAATTACACTTTTATTGACCTAGAAGGCAGTAAGTGACATTCATGACACTGTACGGATCTTATACTCAGCTTTTGAAAAAGCAGACTTATCAAGTGCACTAGACAAAGAAACCATGTACTGATTTTGTGTCAGTTTTAAGAGAGACAGGAACGTTTGTTGTGGCCAAAATACAAAGAACAGAACATAAAAATGACAACATGTAATTGTTACTAGACCTTTGTCCCAGTGGCTGAAAGTTGCTGCAATGCAGCGATTTATTTTCTCTTTTTAAAAAAGAATCTGTTTTATGGGGGTTTTTGAAGTGACTGTAAGGATTAGAGGAGGATAAATAAACTTGTTAAAATGTTGAACCTGGTAAAATGTGACTGTGACACATTTTACTGGTCTGAAATACTAAACAGAATATATTGACCTCTGTGAAGAACAGGTTTGTTTTCTTTTTTGTTTAACAGCTGGAATCACACCTGGATATTGCTGTAAATGACACACAATTAAAGTAAGATGTTTGGTTTTTTAATGTTTTGTTTTGCTTTCTTTTTAATATACATGGTAACATTTTACAAACCCAAGTAAAATTTGTCCAAACCACAATATCTTTGTTTGCAGTTGCCTACATGGTACTGGAACATAAGAATAACATGAAAACTGTGTCCAGACCTCCAATTCTTATTTTCATCAGGGTCAACTGTAAAAAGTAATTTAATCCTTGACTGCTTCTTATTGCCATTAAAAAAAATTATTCATCTGAAGAGCTAGCTATAGGTTAAACCTTCTGAGTATGCTGCACCTATTTAAATTAATTTGTTTTAACCTTGGGCGTGCTGTAATGGTGATATCGAAGTTTCTGTCAGGGGAAGCTCTGCATTTTTAATTGCTGTTGCAAGTTTTATTGGGCAGTTAACCAAACCAGTAGCTCCTTTTTATAGCCTGTGAAGACACTGCCTGTACTCTGCTCTCCTCCAGCATGCTCTTTCCAGGAGCCTGCACTTTCAAAGATGAAGGTTTGTCTGATTCTGTGTCTGCCGTGCACATGACTGCATCTGAGCTTGTCTCCTGAGGGTTCCCTTTTAATTGAGGGAAAAAACTAGTCAGGATGGTTTAACTCTGTCATAATCCTCATCTATCTTTACATTCCAAGAGGGCCTGTTTATTTTTGTGAATAAAAAGGGAGGCCAGAGCCGTTAGGTCAGGTGTCAGTAGCTGAAGGTAGTTGAGTTCCACCCTGCCCAAGCTGTGGCTCTCAGAATGTCTCAGTGCTGTGCGTAAGGCTCATTGTGGTGCTCCTGCATGTGCAGGCTGCCCTGTAGAAGGGCAGTGTATCCTCGTGCAGTTGGTGCTGAAAGATCACAGCTCTTGTAAGAGCTTCAGTGCTGCATTTTACTTTATTTTTTTCAAAATTACTGCAGAAGGGGAAAATCCCTACAGGATCAAAATACTTTCTGGAAAAGGATACAACCAAACAAAAACCCACCCAGCAACACAAAAACCAAACCAAACCGACTACAATCTTCTGATGCATGTTCTGCAGGGCGAAAATAGGCCTTGTAGATTTAGAGATATGTAAAACCATTAAAGCGCAGGCAGCATGAGACTGAAAATGTCATGGTATAACAAGTTCCATGTGAGTGTGATTTTGTACTTTTCTTTTCAAGTATTTCCACTGAAAGTAGTGTCCCTATTGCAGATTAAAATGTAGCTTTACAGACATGGGCTGTAGAGTTAGTCTGCAAAACCTTTGAGTTACCAGGTAGCACAAGTATTTGGATTTCCAGTGTGTCATGAGAACTTGCTTTCACTTCAAAGTATGGGAATGGTTGGACAATGCAGTAAGTGAATTATGAAGTTGTCAGGTACGTTCAAAATTGTTGGATAACAGTGTGCAGTTTGGGATTCTTGTTTCTAACAGCATTGAGCAAATTGGTTAAAGCCTAATTTAACTTGCATTACAGAACATTTGATTATAATTTAATTAGTGTATTTTGATTACGTAGTGACTGTTCTGGTGATCTTTTTGTTGTGATAAATATCTGTGGATGAAGTGATTTACTTAGTGATCTTTATTTGCTCATAGACTTGTGAATTTTGGATATGATTACTGTCAAGATCAAGATGTTGCATCTAAATCTTTGAACCTTCAGGTTTTTACGAGTAAAGCAGGTAATGAATACAAGTGTGGTCAAAATTACCTCCACTGGTAATTATCATGCAGTGCAATCCTAACTGATTACTGAATTTCTTCATAAAATATTGAAAAACACACAAAAATACAAACATTTATAATGTGAGTCTGAGATTTGTATTCCTTTAGAGCGTACTTGACAGGTAACTGTGAGGAGAGGGAGAAGGCAACCGTGCTTTATTTGTCTTAACAAATTTTACCTTCTGAAAGCTGCACGGAAGTTGAGCTGAAGTACCCAGGGTTTTATATATAAACACCAACAACAAAACAGCCACCCAGAAACTTTTTGGTAGTCCAACTTCAAAGAACTGGTACCATGTTCTCCTCTAGTGAAATCTCTCAGTCTAAGAACACTGCAGCATTTTCCTGACAGTTTCAGAACACAGGAGGTACCAAAGAGTGGTTGTGTGTTACCTTAAAGCAATCTAATGTTAAAGCTGACCAAAATTATGTTAGAAAGTAAATTCAAGGAAGGTTTTGTCTGGGTTTCTGACCTAGTATGTATTACACAGAGCATGTGCAATGCAGGCTTTCAGAGCTTCATATTGCTGTTAGTATGTGGTGTTTAGAGGGTGCGAGTATGGGATACTAAACTTGGTATGTGCCACTCAAGGGTTTGGTATATATATGATTCTTTAAACTTAAACCTAAAATGTTTCTTAAACCTTTAGGATTTTGGAATCTCCCTCCATCCTAATGTATGCCATGAGCTTTTTTGGATTAAAAACTGGTCTCAAGAGGTACCTGTTCATCACAGCTTTTTTCAGCTTCTGAATTAGACCATACAGGCAGGCAGAGATGGTATCTGTTTAACCTTTGAATAGTCAGCAGAGTTGTGCAGTGTTGCAGGAGAGGCTTTACGTGTCACTCCCCAAGGCCTCCTGTGCACACCAGTGAACTGCTGAGCTGTCTGCCACTTGCACTGAAATGACCATTAATGCAAATCAAGTGAAATACAGCTTCCTTACGTGGATTTTTCTCTTACCAAGGCAAACTGCATGCTTATAAAGATTAGAGGGAAGGAATTAGAAGTAAGAGAAAGCCAAGTTTCTATCTTTCAAATGTAGATGAGGCTTTTTCTCTGTTAGCAAGGCAATTTCTTATATAGACAGCCGGTCTGGTAATGGAAAATATTATTTATTTGTGTATATGTTTCCTTTTTAAACCTATACTCCTCGGGGGTTTATTCAGATTGAAGCACCTCCTTGAGTTTAGGATGAAATTCAGTCATCCTCCAACAAGACTCTGGTTTGGTTACTCTGAAATAAAATGTTTTTTTTCTGTCTGGTGACACAATATTTAAAGTCTGTGTGGAACCTTTCACGGGTGCTTTTCATTGCACTTACTGTAAAATGCATAATTTCAAAATCACACTTACTAAATGAGTTTACTGTTTGTGGCTTTTCCTTGAATGTTGTTTGAAACTGAGGATTACCTTGCACAGCTCATTTTGGGTAACTAACAGTTTGGAGCAAGTTATTTTGGTGCTAAAACCGTATCTAGTTGCTGAAGAACACTGTGGGTAATCACACTAAAGTTCCCTTTTGTGCCTCAGTGGTGATTTGCAAAACTGGACTGCAAGTTCTTTGTGGTGCAGACTGTGCCTTCTGTGGGACTGCTAGCACGCCTCTGATATTAACGCCAGTGTCACTGCTTGTGCCATTTGGACATCCCTGGCAAAGCATAACTGGCAAAACTTTGAAGTGGAATATTCCATGCCATTTCCCATTTTTATAAAACTGTTATTGGCTCCTGCCAATCTGAACTCTTAATGAAATCACTTTTCCTTTCTCGTTTCTCCTTTCCACAGCAGAAAAGTAGCTCCGTTCCTTACACTCAGCACAGGTGAAATCTCTCCAGATAAATACCCCCATGTACTTCTTGAGTAGCTGAGATCAAGCAGTTCCAGTCTCAGAATTGACTTTGCATGTCCAGAATTCAGTGGTTATTAAATAAACACTGTGATGTTAGGTTTTCTCTTAGTGCTTTAGAAATATTTTTCTGTTAAATTTGCTCAGTATTAAAAAAAAATGCAGGCAGTAAGAGGTCATAGACACTGGATTACCATCACCGGACTATCTGCCTGAAAGTTAGGCATCTGGACTACGTTTCTAGAGAGAAATAGGCATCTCCAGAGGATGATTGTTTCAATCCATATTTCTTTGTTAGCTGTATAGGAGTCTAAATGAGAGATGTTTGGCTGGCTGAAGTGAGGCAAGTCACTCCTATGTCAGTACAACTAGACAAAATGCCCTGGTGCAATGTTGTATTTGAGTTGTGGCATTTGGATGCCATGTTGAGATGCTGTTACAGCCTCATGTCTTGAGTTTTTGTTTGAACAGAAATGAGGAATTTAAAGTTAAAGTTTCCTAGGGAAAACTTAATGTCTGCATATCATAGGTGACTCTTACACTCTCAGTGGGGTGACTTTGTCAAGTGCCAGAGTTGTAACTGCTGTTTCCTGAATAGGAGTAGAACTTAATTTTAAAATTCTTCCTTCTTTTATATTTTCTTTTTTTTTTAAACTTTTGTGGTCAATGTCTTTTTTCCCTTTTATTTCTGGAAAAATAAATGTCCATCTAAGTATATCTTCACAAGAGTCTTCTCACCTTGAGACATTCAGCTGCGCCTTTTACTGTTTGCAAATGACTTTGAAATGGGCAGTGTGGAAGACCTGGCTTTTCGCACTAAACACTAACCACACAGGTGGAATAGGCTAACAAGCTTTCCCTGCAGCAGCACAGCCCAGCTCTAATTTGCAGAGAGCGCTGCGAAGGGTAGGAAATGAGTCTGCGGTGCATTCTCAGTCTCCGTCTGCTCTACTGAGATTGCCAGAACTGTGTCAGGTGTAACAGTGCTTGGACACTTGCTGCTCTGAGGCTGCCACATTTCTGTCTGTATTATCGAAGCACCGTTTGTCATTTCCGGTTGTTTGTAGTTCAGTTTGTTGACACATGGACCAATATTGTTGAGTTGAAAGATGCACATCCTATTAATAGTCCCCCATAGCTGCTGTTTCCGTGGTCAGCTTGCACGTTACCCACTGACACTTCAGTCTGAACCCGCTTGCATGTTGTGCAATTTACAGAGAGCAGTGTACACAGTAGCCTCCAGCATACAAGAAAGAAATTTGCAGTGCTGGAAGGGAGCTGTTGATAATAAAACAGCCTTGTGGGTTGCTGGAGCTTTTCCAGTCTTCCTCATGAGTCCTGATGCTGCTACTTTAAAAATTATGCATGTTCTGAAAGAAGCCAAGTGCTCTGGCAAAATGCCCTGTCTGTTGTCTGAGTGACTCAAATATCCAAGCAAAACTGTATCAAACAACATTCAGTCAGCTAAGAATAAGCAGAAAGAAAAATTGCATCTCAAGAAAGTAGTTACCTTCCCCAGCAGGCAGAAGTGTGAAGCGTCTCAGCCATATCTGTATCACAGCTATGGTTCAGCCTTGTGGTGTGAAATACTGAGGCATTTAATCAAATGAAGTAACTTGGTAGCTGTGCTTTTTTTATACTTGTGCTTTTTCCGTGCTGTGCCATTTTCTGTATAACTTGTATATACAGCCTTTTTTTTTTTTTTACGGAACAGTACCTGTATTAGCATTACTTTCTTTTCTACTTTTAAATTATAATCTTTCAATAAAGGTAAAAGGTGAATGGTCATATTTGTGGATGAGCTTTCCCAGCTGTTTTCAGATAATGTAGTTTGGAAGCTGTTTCTAACATGAATACCAAAGCATCAGAGTAAGGGGATTAAAGTTTTTATAAGAGATGGAAGCAGGGTTACCATCCAGTGGGGTCAAAAGAAGATCAGTCTGATGCAGAATTAGGCTGGGAGTGGGAAACATTCCTGTATGCAGTATACTAGCTGAAATAAACTTGTTCCAGGGTCTGACTTCTCTCCTAAAAAAGGAATTAACAGTTCTTTGGGCTGGAAAAGGGAGAAGTGACTATCACTTCTAGTGTGAGAAAGCTCTGGTAGTGTATTCATGCTGCTGCCAATATGAGATTACTTAAAAAGCAAAGAAACCGTGTTTTACTATATTGTTAAGCATATCTGACAGCTCCTGAACAGAAAATATCTGGATTGAGACAGTCTGTGGAGAAAAAGGCTTGATCAGTTTTCTGGCTCCAAGCATGATTTCTCTTGGGAAGGGCTAAAATGTACTTCCCCTGAAGGGAAGAACTGGCCATGTCAGGACCCAGGTTTCCATCATGCCAGATTGACTCCTCTGTTCTTTCTTGATTTTGTTTCATTAGGTAAATGATGTTTAGAGTCCATAACAGATATTCCTGTAATCTTTACCTTTTTTGAGAAATTATTTTTAGTTTCTAGTTTGAAACTGTCTTGCTCTAGTTTTGTGCAGTATAAAGATGTCTAGATATACAGCTGGACAAGTTAATTTCCTTTCCCTCTTTTGTCTTTTTAGGAGGCTTGTGTGTGTGTTGTAGTCTAGCCTCTGGTATTCCTCATGAGATCATGTACTCCATATATTTTTTACATAAAGGTAAGACTAACTTGTTAACTTACTGTGCTTTATTTTGGAGACTGTCAGTGTGCTGAAAGAGTCACAGAATGCCTTTCAAAACAAATAACTACCAAAGTCTGCAGACAATAAACTACTGTGGCTGGTGTTTAAAGACAGCAGCTGCCTTTAGCTGCAGAGTTGACTTTCTTGCTGTAGACTTCCTGCCTGATGCTGAGTGAGTAGCTTCAAACCAGTGGCCTTGTAAATGGTTATTAATTTGGTCCCTTATTTCTAGCCAGACTTTCTGGCGTGCTGAGCACAGACATCAATGAAATCTGTGGGAGCTTGCAGGTGTGTTGTACTTATGCCATAAGGCATTTATATGGGAAATAGAGCCAACAGCTCTTAGCTTGAATGTCTGTTTAGAATTCCAGTTCAACATGTCATTTTCACAGCAAGAGGTGCAACACCCACTGACTCTAAGAATAGTTGCTGTGTAAGTGGTGCTCTAGCTCTTAAAGTTAAGACCTTTGTTTCTGTTTTAAAATAATAAAGGACATTGTTTTATTCCAATCAGAGTAACAGTTCTCATTATCAAGATTTTCTTATTTGATACATGGACCAGAGAGGCAAATTATTCTCAGCTGAGAATCTGCATAGTACAGAGTAACTGTGTTCGAGTGCACAGTATGTCTCTGTTCTACCTTAACTGTTTGGTTTCTTGTATCAGGATGCTTCTCATATGTCAGAGCTGCACTAACATGTTGTTTTGCTGATGGAACATTGTGGGATTGAGTGAACTACCTTTTTGTGTTCTTGAAGGCATTAACAAATTGGAAAAGTCCTTTTTGGGTGTGACACACTGTGCGTTGCACTGCTGTGAAGGGCTGATTTCCCCAGACGCACGACGTGTAGCCAAAGGGCTGTTGGATTGCTTGGAGCCAGCCATGGCTCTTGGACATCCTGATCTGTACTAGGAAGAAACTGAGGATAAATATGGTGACGTTGACTAGCTAAGTCTGAAAGGACCTCTGTGGAATAGAGTTGTTTTGTGCAGAGCTGTTTGTGGGTTCACGTAAGATTCATTAGTTGTACAAGAGAATTTTAATAATTGTCCTGCAGTGACCCACAGAAGCAGGGGTGTATTGGGTGTCCATAAGCTATATTTTGGAGACATGTAAGGAATTCAGTTTATTCTGTAGCCTCTGTAATCTCAGCTGGAAGCTTCCCACCCCTGTTAAAACAGTCACTGCAGCATAAACAGAGAAGTCACGATGTTGCAGTTGAATTCTGCAGTGCTGGTTTTAGCTTGCATGTGCTCACGCTGGCAAGTAACAAAGTGGTGATGGAGAGTGTACTGACTCATTGCAAGTTAACTTCAGTCAGTATTCTGTATGAAAATCTATATCTTTTGACACCTCTTCATCTGTAGTGTTGCTATTGGTGACTTTTTCCCTTGGTGGTCCTGTAAACTGTGGATCTTATATTGAATTTCCATGCATTATTAAGTAGCATCCTGATCATGACACCATTAGTTACTTAAATCTCCAGCTTTTCTCAGAGATAGAGGAAGTTTGAGGGCATTGTGTCAATCTTACTGGCTGCCAGAAGTGTGGTACAAGTCTAGATTAAAACAACAGCTGTGCTGATGCAAAGCCCATGCAAAACCAGCAGGTCTGAAATTGGCCTTTGTATAAACTGAGCTGAACTAAATTAGAGCAATAGGGCATGCAGATAAACAAAGTGGAAATTCTTTAAAGCAGTTGAAAGATCACCAAAATGTGAAACACAGCCATATAAAGGATTTGTGTTTGGGTTTTTGGGGGGGAAAGGTATTTTTACACAAGCTTGCTCTGGGATGGAATGCTTCTTTAAACACAAACATAGGCTGTGCAGTGCATGGCTAGTTTTCACACACTAAAGAAGGACATTGTGTAGGTGCCAGTCTGCTAAGTGTGCAGAAACTCTGTTTAGGATGGATTAAATCTGTCCATGCAGACAACCCCATAAAACAGTGTAAAATATCCCCGTTGGGTCTATGGGCACTGCTGAAGTTTCTAGCTATAAAGTCATAGATGGATTGTAACAAACGGTGTTTATTGTTTGAGGTTTTTTAAGTATTGTTATTTTTCCCCAGGTTACAACAAAACTTTTACAGTTTCTCTAGAAAGAACAGAATCTCATCAATTGAAGGAAGTGGCTTTTATGAATCTTGGTAGGTTACTTGTGTTACTTCCCTGTGTGATTGCCATTCTGCCTGCAATAGAGAGACAAATGGCTAACTCTTCTCTGTAAGGAAAGGATTTTCTTTTTCTTAACTTCAGGTAGCAGTGGTATTTTGCTGCTTTTCTTCTACATGACTTCTGTATTTGGCATTTGATATTGCAACACCTCACTATTAGTAGGCAGCTTCCTCTGAAATTACCTCAGAATCTGTGCTGGACACCAGCTGCTGAGTTCTTGCGTGTCTCAAGTCTCTTGAATCCTCCCCTGGAAACCCAAATGTACTGCTAGTGTTTCCTGTGTTAATACAACAGCAGCTTTTAATTAACTCCTTTTATATTTCCTAGATATAATCAATTCCTCACAGAGAAATGGGCCAGGATGAGAATCATGTGAAAGAGCCTCTTAAAGCAAATAAGTGATCAAGTGTTAAATTGACCACTGTTGTTTCTTTAAATAGACTATTATGTGGCTGCTTATTTGCCTGGCCAGTTCCTGCACCTCCTGAACATTCAACATCCTGACCTGCTGTGCTATAGTTTATTTCTGACAGGTATAGTAAAACTGCTTTAAGTAATTTCATTGTTGTTGTGGAAACTTGTTCATATCTCTTTACATGAAAGTTGTATTTTTCAATGTTTCCTTATTGCACAGTGTTCTGACAAAGGAAGGATACTGAAAAAATAAGAATGACATTTTTGCTACTTTCAATTTTAGAAAGAGAATCTGAATTGGCATTTCATACTTTATGTATTTCATACTTTTTGCTTGTTATGAAATGGAAGAAGACCTTTCACTGAATTTGAAAGTCTCTGCCCTGGTTTCATAGTTTCCCTTCCCCCAACTTTGCACATGGTTCTTGGTCCTCCACTGTTTTCAAATTTCACATGGACATGTAAATTTGATTTTACATTTCCTTCCGCCAATTGAGTTGCTCTAAATGTGTGTGTTTGGAGGGTGTGGGGAAAGGAAATCTGTGTTTCCTTCACCTGATCAGGCTGATGCAATTTAATTTAGAGTCTCATCTGAGATGCGTGTTACTTCATTTCCAACAAACACATCTTTGTGGGAAGTGGTTTATTTTTGGAAGTGGGGTGCCTTTGTTTGAAAACAGAAATCTGTTGTTCTGATTGGGTGAAGGAGACATAAATTGTGGAAACTAGTGCAGGGGCAGCATCACAGGAAGCTAATACCTGTTTTGTATGCATAATGAAATACTGTCCTAAAAATGAGTGGAAAGCATCACTGATGTATGGTGGGCCTGATTTCTGATGCAAAGGGTCTGAAACACAGTATCTGTATTGTACCATGGTGGTGAACACTAGTACTAGCATGAATAAATTGGTTTTGGTCTGATGCTTCAGTGAGTAACCATAGAGCAGAACCTTCCTTTTCTGGCCATTGGGATTGATGGCAAGAGATCCACCAGTAGAAGTTTGTATCATGATTCTGCATGTGGACAGACCTGTACAAGCTGTACCAATAGGTGCTAATTCTAGTGTTGAACCTGTGCTACTGTCCTTGTGCTCTGCTCTGTTCCATCACACGTACTCTGATTTGCCTTGGAGCAGCATTGTGAGCCTCAAATCTCTACACCTTCTTTGTGTCAGCAATAGGGAAGGCGAGAACTGAGTAGGGACTGTGGTCCTTATCTGCTTTCCTTATTGAGTCAACACCATTCCTACTCCTCTTCAGCATAATACCAGGGCACCTAGTGCAAGAGGCAGAAAACTTCTTACTGCTGGAGGACTAGGAGTCTTAAGAGTAATACTGTTAGCAGGCAAAAATTATGTTCTTACTCCTTTTTGTTCTCAAACCAATGTTCTTCAGGTGAGGATGCAAGAATTGACACATTACAAAACTGTTCCATCCGGTCCCCATGGGTGTCAACAGCCCTGGATTGTGAAGCAGGAAGTCTGTATGATGTGAGCATCAGTGAGAGTGCCTTGCTGCAGTTCCTACAGAAGAGCAAACGAGACTGTGAGAGATTGGCAGCTCTTCACTGTGCCCTGCTCTACTTCCAGCACACAGAAGACTTGGAAATGCAGGTGGGAAAAGAACCTCCTCTAAATTTTTTTCCAGTGACTGATGTCTTATACAAAGCAGGGGCAGGGCATGAATGATATCAGGCAAAGAGAAGTCCCGATTCACCTGGCAGTGCCAAGAGGCTCATCAGCTGGGCTGCCCTAAACCCCCTCATTGGTCCAGGCTGTCCTGAAAACATTTGTGTCTGTATCACTACTCCATGTAAAGTGTTACTACTAAAACCAAAGCTTCTATACTCTCTTACAACACTTGCTTAAACAGAGAGAAGTGACAAGCTCCCTGCTCTCATTCTGACAGATTATTCGGTGGATTTCTGAGAACATGTCAACATGCCATTCTTTTGACCCCATTCAAGAATTTATCATTGGTAGGTATTTCTTTTCCTGCATATTGAGTTTTCCTATGTACTGCAGTTGACACTGAAGGAGAGGCCATGGCAGTACAAACTGACTCTTCTGTATTTTTTGGTTATGATTTATGTTAACTAACCTGCATTTTGGGGCATTGAGAGACAGTATCAGCAGTTTAGAAGATACATAGACACCTCAAAATCAGATTGGCAGTAAAACTTTTCAAATGCATTCTTCTGTCTAATGGGAAAATGGATTTATCATTATTTTAGGTCTCTGGTGACTGGTTCCTCAGCTCCATTCTCCTCTAGCTCTAGCCAAACCATTTTTTCAAAAGGATTTGGCTTATCATGATACTCTCTTCTAATAGCTGATTCCTCAGTCTAGCCAGTGCACAGTCTTTGCACAAAGGACCCCTGCAGTGCTGAGCTGTAGCCAAGCAGCTGACCCGGCCCTGCAGCCATCTGGACTTCTCTTCCTCCTTTTGTGCACAGAATGGGACCAGTTCCACCATGGAGGAAGCTGTTTCAGAGACAGCAGCAGGATTTGTCCCTAAAAAAGTGTCAGATAAGGAACTGTGAAGCCTACTCTTTTTAACAGATAGTTAATACAATCTTGCCCTTATAAATCTTTTTACATTACATTCAGCCTCCCTGTACTGCAGAATGTGTCCAGAAACTCAGAACCTGGATAAACTCCTGCCCTACACATCACTGCATGACTGGATTGGGGTAAGGTAACAGCTGGTATTTTAATTAATAGCTAGAGGGTCTGGTTTTTATCCTTTAGTACAGCCTATAACTTGTGTGTCTTACCTTTTCGTAGATATGCTCCAAATTGATACCTGTGCTTTATGCCTGTTTTAGTTTGCCAAGTCTCACCCTTTGTGGTGTTTTCCATGAGTCAATTTTTTTGTCAACAAATAAAAGCATTTACAAAACCAAGAACAGTTATTGTAATTGAATGGATGGTTAAATATCTCAGTTTTCATAATGAATTATTAATTTATTCCTTATCATATGAGGTTTATAATGAATACAGAATACATTTAACCAGCAAAATCATGCAGTTATTTCCAGGACAAACAGAACCAGTAGAGTTAAGATTTACAAGTAACTTTGCAGAAGTAAAATAACATCAAGCAAGACTTTACAGTTAGAGCAAATAGTGTCTTTTAATTTTTCTGTTGTGACACTGTTCTAATATATTGGGGTTTTTTTTTAAAATGAGGGCACATTGGCTAGCTAGCTAGTTTCACAAAGGAAATGGGTGATGGAGATTCATTTAGATACCCCATGTTCTATGCTAAATTATAAGACTATAAATAATTTTTCTGTATTTATAGGTGGTCCCTGGAGTAATATGTGCCACGGACATTATTTCTCTACCTGTGTTAGAGGTAAGTTCCAGTATAAAACCACATTTGTATTTGCAGATTAGTAGCTGCTTTTTTTGTGGGTTGGGGATGTGCTAAATATTAATGAAGCAGCCCTATCCAAAAATAATGTGAACAGAAAATTGCCCTGTTGGAAATGATTTATGCATTTACTAAAATCTCAGTTAATCAAATTCAAAGATGGTGGGGTTTTTTTCCTTGCTGAAGACACCTCTATTCAACAGGGAGGATTATCCACAAATTAATTCTTATTAATCAGATTGATACCACTTCACTTTATGGCTTTGGTAGCTGAAGGCAGAGGTGGCGTAACAGACAAGTAGGATTTCTGCATATGTCTACACATGCCCACTTTGAGGGCTATTTCATTGTGCTGCCATTAGTGTGGATGGTTCATGACCCTCTCACTTTGTTTTGTCCAGAGCATCCTGCGATTGCACTTATGTCAAGGCTTTGGCTACTAAATCTAGAGAAATTCCTGCACAGCCTGGAAAGGGCAGTGGGCTGTGTGGGGAGAGCACATGCTGTTTGGGTAGGAAATTGCACTTTCCGTTGAAAACAACATGAATGATTCTTCCCGTCTTCCCATTCCACTCCCTCAGCTCCAGTTTAGAGAAATACTTGGAATTTTCCTAAGTGCTCGCCTACAAAATCTGAAAGAGGATTTTAATAAGCAGTTTGTTGTGGAGAGCTAATGGGAAGAGTGAGGAGTTTAAACACACCAGCAACACATAGGATTAGACTCTGGATACACAATGTTGTTCCATGTAGGTCTTTAAAGACGTGTTATAATTAGTCATAAAGATTCACTGTTCACAAAGTCTTTTAAAAATCAGTGAAATTGCCCACTGCTCTTTCAGTCTGCAGCAGTGCTGCACACATTCACAGGGCTTCTGTCAGGGAATTGGGCTTTGCACGCTTTGCTTGGAAAGGCTGCCCTGGGAACTGGGACACCTGGGAAAATCAGATCTTGAGAAAATTTGTTGCTAGATAATCCTTGTAATTCACTAAGGTCAAAGTTAGCAGGCCTTTAATTTGTCTGAGATTGAACCTCAAGCCCCTGGGGGCACATGCCTTTAGCAGCTATACTTCCTGATTGTGGAACTCATTTCCTATTTCTGTCTGAAACCTAAACAGATTGAAAAGGTCAGAGTTGAGCTAAAGACAAATATTTCCTGCTACTTTTGATGGCAAATTGCTCTGACTCTTGCATGAGGACAAAGATGCTAATGCACAGGGTAAGGTTTAATGCTCTGGCTGTTTTGTACCACACCAGTGTCACAAACCCACCATGGCTTGAGTTTAAGTGGTCAGCTGCTGCATGCTGTTGGCATCACGAGTCAGACCCTGGTGGCAGATCTGGTCCTACAAGTAGTATTTCTTTTGCAAAGATTTTATGGCATTTCACAGAAACAATGCTGAATTGTTACTTTGAGAAGCTTTTTGGAGTTCTCAAGCCCATGAGGTTTTGAGAGCCTTTGGGAGGGCTATGTCTATATTCACAAAAATATTTGTGCTATTTGGGTATCAGGTGTTTTTATCACTAAATTCCTGGTCATCAAGATATGCTGAGAAAGGAGGAACAGTTAGTTCAATTATCCAAAAGCTCTACATAAGGATTGCAATTGATAAGTTTAATTTTTCCCCCCTTTTTAAGCACAAACCAAACTTGCAGGGGTGCAAATAAGTTCAATCAGAAAGGGAGAAGGCAGGAGGAAGAAGGAAAATAAAGAAAATAGGAGGAGGTCCAGGGAAGAGTGAAAATATATAGTACAAGAAGTTACCAGAGCACAGGAAAAGAGCTTCTCCCTCGTGCTGTGCTGAACCCCTGAGGTGCAGAGAGATGTTTTAAGGAGTATCTGCAGCTGTTGGTTACAGAGCCCTCTGAATGCCATCAGTGCTGGGGAGACACAGCACTACAGTCCAGAGAGACATGGGCCTTTTGAAGGCAATTGTCATCCTACATCTTTTCAAAGGGTATAGCAGAGAGCTCTCTATCTTCAGTTGAAAACCCACTGCTTATGAAAGGCTTCATGGGAGCTCTTCATGGATTGCAAACTGATAAAGACTTGCTTTGACTCCTGGTAATACAATGTCTTTTAGGTGTTCATGCTTTGGTGATAATTCCTGACTCTCTAGAAATGTCTCCCAAATAAACACCTAAGATAAAGAAGCCTTCTCTTTCTAGTCCTTGCCCTGATGATCCTAAAGAAACAATATATGTAATTTAAAAAATCCTTTACTTTAAACTTTTGACTTTTTAATGAGATCTAATACAATGAAGCTTTTTGGGATTAAGAGCAGGATACACTGAAGTCTACCACTTCCTGTTAAAGATTTCATATATGAAAGAAAATTGCTGTCTTGCTTCCCCCTGCCACATATCCATGTCCAGTGTGGCCTGAACAGTTTTGCAGTGGTGGTGCTGTTGCATGGATTGGTCACTAGATGATACCCTTATGCTGTATTTAATATTTCTCTTGTTTCATATTGGTAACATTTAGGCAACACTCCTCAGTAGTAAGTTGTAGATCTCATGAGTTAGGTCCAACAGAGTGAACACATGGTGCCATATGTGCTCCTAGTTTGCAGCTGCTAAATATAACTAATATGAAGCAAAATCCAAGATTTATTTTCTCTGCTGCAGCTACAATAATAAAGTGACAATAGGCACTGGCAGCAAGAGGAAGGTGGCTGGCATGATTGAGTCTTTGAAATTTATTTTCCTTGACAAATTATAGTTTGTAGTAGGAAGTGGTTTCTTCCTTTTGAGGTTTTCTTTTAAAGTTATTGTTATTGTAGAAGAGTTGAGAGGAGACAGCAAAATCCAGTATGTTAGTGCAAGGTGGAGGAATATTGTGAACTCAAACTTCTCTTTATTCAAATGTTGTTAGTGTAGTGTCTGTGTTGGGAGATAATGTATATTAAGAGCAGCAAGAACAGCTCATAACATCTCTTGTTCTTTAAAACTGTCAAAAAGAATTGTCTTAATCTCATCTCTTCTTCAGCAATGATCACATCTCGCCCCCCTTATAAACAGCAGCTTCAAATCTTTATACCCAGTCCAAGAACTAGCTCAGGAAACCGGTGTGGTTTCGTTTGGATTTTGTTCCTCCTGGCTGTGCACAGCTGAGTTTAAATTAATTTTAGCATTAGAGTTGAATGCTTTAGAATTGCTATGGTAATGTTTGGATTTTGTTTCTTTTCTGGGATGAAGCACTGTTAGTTGAGGTTGGTAAATGGATATTTGCAATCTAAGTATTAATGCAGCTTGAAAATGGTGGCAGCCTGCAGCTGTCGTGGCCATGGTGGTATTCCTCTTTTTGGAACTACTAGAACCCTGAAATGGAATTTATTTGACCAAATGTAAACATTTACATCTAAGTTAGTAGCCTAGGGGTTTTTTACAGGGAGAGGAAGTCTAGACAATATGGCCAGTGTAGTCTGTGGTGCAGTTCTTCCCATCTCAAGCATGTAAATAAGTCAGATGAATTGCCACCCAGAAATACTCCTTTCTTTCCAGGCACCAAATCTTGATCTCAAGTTTGAGTAAGTGCTACCACTGCCATGCCATCAAGAGAAATTAGTTGAAGTGCTTTGGTTTAACTTTTTTCACTTAGATTCTTCTGAAGCTACATTAATCACATGTCTTTGCAGTCACTTAGTGGGAGGGTGATGAAGTATTTCTTTAAGAGGTCAGCTTGTGTTCATGCTTTCTCTGCAACACTTTGCAGTTCCAAAACTCCAAAGGCTTCTGGGAGAAACTCAACTCAAACTTGGAGAGTGTGAAGTATGCAGAGCCACACTTGCACTACCAGAGCAATGTGCTCAGGAGGGAATGGCGGAACCTTTCAGAAGAGGTGAGTGAGAGGCACTGGAACTGAAACACTGGAACTCTCCAGAGCTGCCTCTGAAATGGGTGTTTTAAAGTCAAGCATGGATGAGTTGGCTTTTTTATTTTGAATATACATAAATGGGAATCTGATTATGAGAAGTCCAAAGAGTTGCAGTCATTTCACCTGAGGTGATTGCCTGTAAATTTTTGTTCTCTTAAAATAATGCAAGAAATTAAACAAAAGCAGAGCTTGCACTGTATTGTCACGTGGTTTACACATGTGTGAGTGCCTATGAGCATGGGCACTTGGAAAATGGTTTGAGGCCCCACTGTGTATTATTTCCATTCAAAGGGAAAAGCAACTTTATTTCTTATCATCATTCTGTCAGGGAGTATTTTATTTGGTCTTCTGTTCTGTTCATTTTGTGATTTTTGTTTGTTTACAAACCAGAGAGAGGAGAGAAGAACCACAGCGTATTTGAGGAATATTTTTGAAAATGCCAAAAAGTACGTACTGGTTTCTATTATATTTACCATTTCTTATTTTGCACAAGTATGCTGAAGGATTTAATGTGCCATTTAATTAGTTGATTAGGTATCTGACTGGATATCTTTAAAGAAGATTATCCTGGTGAAAATCAGTTATTGGAATCCTTGTCGTCGCTACAGCATGATCTGAAATACACACAGGCCTCTAGAGCTGGGGAATTCATGGTAGATGTGAAGTTATTCTCATGCAACCTAAACAGACAGAATTTTTTTAATGCTATCTAGTATTTTTACTGAATTTAGTCACACTTACTGTTCTCAGATTTCTTTAGCTGTCTTTGAAAGATCAAAGGCTCATTTGAGTTTTTAATGATCTCGTGAAGGGCTTTAGAGTATTGCATATGAAACACACTGATTTTTGTTTCAAACCCCAGGGTGCTTTCTCATCTGGACACTTGGGACTCTGGTAAGTAAAACTTTTCTTGATGTGGGCCTTAGCTGTAAGACTTTGGTTTATTAGAATATTTTCATCCAGCTGTTGTTTGCTAAAAATAAATTGCTATGTGTGTTTTCAGCACGGAAGAGTTTGAGGATTTAAGATGAGAAGAAAACTTTCACATAGTGTCTAGTAAATGCTTGAAAATGAAGTCCCTAGTTCATATTGGATCTAACAACATAAGCAGTAAAACTTAGTCTGCTAAAGGATATATTCTTCAGGATTTTTCTTGTGGAGCAGAGTATCAATGACACCATGTTACTGTTGAGTCTTGTCCACTTACTGCTGCCTTTGCAACATCAGAACTTGTGAAGGAGATTAGGGCTGGTGAAAAAACATGGTGTAGAGAGAGCAGGTGTAATGAATTTCCTTAGGCCAGAAACACTTGAGATTTTGTGATGCTCAGTTCCTCTGTCACAAATAAGTAAAACTGAATTTAGTAGTGTGTTATGTTCCTGCTGTTCACACATCAGTGCCTTCTATGTGCCTTGCCACTGTGTGCTGTGAAATGATGCTGATCTAAGTGCTGCTCGGTCCTTTATTACCAAGAATTTTCAGTGTACTCATTTGCAGCCCCTAACACCAGTCATCCGTGTCACTGCTAGTTATTGCAATGGGCTCTGACTTTGAGAGACTTTGTATCAACTTTGTGAACCTCAGCTTCATGTTTTCAAAGGTGCTTATTGATAAAGAAGTCAGATGTTTAACTGTTACTAGAGAATTTCTAAATAGCTGCCAGCCAGTAACAAGCATCAGTGTAGTGTTTCCTGGTAGATTTGTCCTTGAGTCCTTTAAAATCAAGCAGTATAGGTCTTTGTGCTGCCAAGTGGTGGTGTAAATGTATTTCAAGGCGAGCAAAAACAGGTGGAAATTTTGTAAGAATTCACTTGGTTCTGTAAAATGTTGAGTTGATTTATCTATATCATGAAACAGAAGATTGTTTTTCTTCCTTTGCTTTAGTAGACAGGAAGGGTTGATTAGGAAATACAGGTTATTAATTTCAGTAGACACTACAATCTCCTTCCATTTAGTTAGAAAAGTTGTATTCTTTTCATAGTGGTCTGCAAATCTGAGCCAGACCATGGGAGAGAATCAGTGGGAGGTGATTCCCTGGCCTATTTACTTTCTGTCTAGCCATTTCCTTGGAAAACCCATGCAGCTGCTATAGTTTGTTTGTAAATGACAAGATCTAAGTAGCACATGCATTAGCACTGGTGTTACCAGAAGGTTCTCTGTGCCTCTTTACTCTCTTGAGGCACCACACTGCGATAACTCTTAAATATCAAAGAGAAGAAGAAGTGGATGGATAAAGTCTTATTTTCCATTTCTCAGTTCTCTCATGCAGTCCATGATTCTTCACTATCTTAGCTCTGTAGCTGAGTAGATCAAACCACAACTTCTGTTTGCTTGTCTGCTCCGAAGTACTTTTGAAGCTGGTTGAATTCTGGTGATATTTCTGTAGTGCCATGTCCTTGAATGATTGTTGCTCTGTTTATTTCAGAGGCGAGGCTGGTACCTCTCTTTGAAGAGGAGGATTATCAGCAGCAGTTGCTCATGGGACTGGTATGTGCTTTTGTCAGTGTGCACTAGAGGACGCACAAGCTCCACAGATGTGTAAAGAATGACCTTCTAAGTTCCAGTGCTGAGTGCAAGCTCACTCAGAGTAGCTATGAGGCAAACATGGCATTTCCTAAGTTTTAGAGCTCGTAGTCATGATATCATCTTAGCAGGTCATCATAAGGCACAGGGGAAAAACAGGAATAGAAAGTTGATTTGTCAAAATGCTTCTTCCCAATATAATGTTGGCTAGAAACTGGGAGGTCATCTTAATCTGTCAGTTATTTTTGGACTACTTTATGCCTTTAAAACATATATAAGTGAATTCCCCCTGCCCCCAGCTTTTCTCAATTTGGTGAGCAGAGATCTTCTTGCTCCTCAATTTAACACCTTTTTTACTGTTTCTTTTTCCTTCTTCTTCACTTCTGAGACTGCTGTGGCCATTCTGATGTCCCTTCCTCTTTTGCATTGTTTTCACCAGTGGTCTCCCTATCATCTATATGTTTCCGGGCAATAAATCCTGTCTCAAATCCCTGTCCTCCCTCTGTCTAAATAAACATCTCAGCTTATCTCTTGTTCTCTTACTTTTGAAACCAACTAACTCTTCAGCATGCACTAGAAGGTCTCAGCAGTGAAGAGCAGATAAACACTGTCCTATCTGTTCACATCTGAGGCAAATTTTCCTTCTTTGCAGTCTTGTCTCCCTGTTTCCAAGTTTTGCCTCTCATTCTCTGAAGCTTCTCTACTTTCCTTCCCCTCTGTTTATTCAGACAGATCCAAACAGCAGGTCACTGCTGTCCTTTGTCTATGCCTTTCTCCTACCTGTACTGCTGTCTTGACACACTGAGATTAATCTACATATTAAGTTCCTTGAGACAGAGATTTTTGTCTGCTCCAGTTTCACTCTGAGCTTCTTAGTAATTCTCAGCAAAGAGCCAGCATGGACTTGAGTTGCAATCTGAAGCTGCATGAGGTCAGCAAATATTTCAGAAAGGAGAGAGTAGGGAGTGGCGTGGACTCTGTATGATAACAAACACCCAATTTTAATGACTTCACAATTAATGTTTAACCTGAAATTGCCATTAATCACTCTGGTTCTCAGGTTCTTGGCAACTACCACAGATTCTACTTGTGCTAGTTTTCTCAGTCATAAAATCTCTCAGGTGTATTTGTTTGTAATAAGTACTTCTGTTCTCAGGATTCAATGTTCATATTTAAATCCTTCTTTCACCCTGTTCCCTTGGCTTTACACAGAGAGGTGTGAGAACTGTAAGCTTTTTCTCTTCAGTATCATTGAAAGTTCAACTTTGAGTTCATTTTGCTGAATTTGCACCAAGTAACCATTTTGAATATTCACATCTGCTGCTGACTTTAGCAAAATTGTACAGTAGCTTGGGATCTCACTCTGAACTGGAGTTTTGTAATGGGGAAATGTTTTGTTGAGCCAATGCCTATTGATCAGGCCCTGCACCTGTTGCAGCTTTTGTGTCTCTTTGAAGATGCCCAGGGACACTGAATTGTTGGCTTTCTTTTTCTAGATGGTTGCTCAGCTGAAGGATCACCTTATGAGACATCTACAATATGTTGGAAAAAAGAAGATTGACCAAATAGTTTTGGATTACGTTGCAAACCTGGTTAGTTTGATTTCATAGTCACTATTGTGAGCAAGTGGGTATTTGTTGGATTGTAGATACTTAGGTGTGCACCAGTTGTATATAGCATATATTTGGTGGGAAGAAATTGTTTTAAAGATGTTTAAACATTTTTTTTCAGCCTAATATTGTATATATTGATAAAGGTAATTAATATTATTTAAATATTATTCAAAGAGTTGTACCAGTCACTCAGAATACAGAAGAAACTGTTTCCTTTATAGCTTGTACAAATATGTTCTCCTCCCAGAAATACAATGGGAACTCATCCTGAAAGTTTAAAGCTGTTAGATCCATTTGGTTTCCTGTAGAACACGTTGCTGCAGGTCTTGAATAATGAAAGTGCCACCAGGGGAAATAACAAATGGACAAAAAAAGGTGTCACTACCATCTGACATGTGGGTAAATCACCACCACTCCTACACAGTGTCTTTGGTGGGCTGTGCACGTGACAGGAGACAGTTTTGCATGAAGAAATCTTTGTAAACTACTGAGATAATTTGCTTTCCAAACTCTTATTTTTCTGTCTTTCATTCTCTTAAGAGACCTTTAAAACAACAAAAAAAAAAGCTACAAAAACCATAACTGTTGTGCACAGAAGTTATTTACGTGGTTTTGTCTGTCTCAAGATCATGTCCTTTAAGTGCAGAACGCAGAGTTCTCAGAAGCTTGCATGGCAACTGTAAATCTTGTTCTTTGTGCCATCCCTGCCCCAGTGTTCAGTAGAAACTCCCCACAGTGCTTTTTTCTAGGGATGAAAACCTTGGGAAACTCCTTGAGGCTACTGATGCCTGCATCACCTCCAAAGTCCTGTGTGAGTCAGTTGTGCTGTCAGTGTCGCAGCGTTCTCTGAACCTCTGCAGCCCCTGCGGTTCCTGACTTTCTAGGCCTCACTAACAACTTCACAAGTTGTTTCACTGGTAGTTGGCAGACTCTTATGTACCTGTGCAGGAAAGAAACTAAAACTTGTGGCTGATTAAAATAGGAACAGTATGTGAACCAAAGCTTTGTACCTGAAAAGGGTGCTGAAAAGAACACAAGTGGAACATTTATTCTCCTTTCATTTGATTTCTAATAACAGTTTGTTCACTTTTAGTAAAAACTAAGATCAAAAATCTGAAAACATCTATTCAACCTTGATCTGCAAGGCTAAATTATTGTAGACTAAGTCTTGCAAAACAAATCTTAGCCGTCTCCACAAGCAAACTCTCAGGACTAATTCTCTCAACTCAATTGACAGGCTTATTCTTAGAAAAGCTACTATAAACAAAGAAAATGTTCCTCTAAAAATTGCTTCTGCTTTTGCTGGTGCATCTTAGATACTGTTTGGAAATCTTTAGAAATTATTTCATTTTTAAACTTGCGTTACCCCTCATCCTAATTAGAAACTCTTACATCTCAAACCTTTCCATATCCTAAATGTTTCAGAGTTCTTCAGGGGAATGAACTGGTTTGAGTCTTCCCACAGATGTCTGTACCATCAGTAGTGAGTAGCAGAGATATTAAAACTAGAGAAACAGAAAGAGACTTGAAATTTGTCTTTTTGCTTTCATAAAGTATTTTGCATTACATTCAGGAGCCCAGGAGTGGCTGAGATTAGGCTCCGTGGTGTGTAGTCACTGTGTAAATCAATTGCAGCAGGAAAGAGAAGCCAAGACTTGGGAGCACTGAGAGTTTCTCGTGAAACAACAGGCAAGGGCTGGTTGCTGTCAGAGAACTGTTCTTGTATACAGAGAAGTAACGTGGGGAAGTGTGAATGACACGTCTTGGTGGGAATTCCTTGTTTGCTGAGGAGCTCTGCAGAGCTCGAGGGTGCCTGGTTCCCACCTCTCCTGCAGTGGTTGTATGTCCACAGGCTCTCTCTCCTCTGCAATCACTTTATCTTAGCTTTACTCCATATCTGTTTCTCTCACTCTTTTGATTTCAGTGAGGCAGGAAAGGGGAGAAATAACTTACCGAAGCAGTGTGAAATTTGCTGCCCTGGCAGCAAGCGGAAGGGGAGGCAGGGTGAGCAGGCAGCCTGTGGCACAGGAGAGAGGCAGACCTGAATAAACTGCTGAAATTTCTTGGCAAGTCGCTGCAGTAGCTGTACATTTTCCCTTGATGTCTGTGGCCAGGTGTCATCTGATGTGGGCTCAGCTGCAGAGGAATAGAAGACAGACACAATTTGAATTTGAGTTTCCTCAGGAAGAGGAGGACTGCCTCATATTCCTGCACAGGAGGGGATCTGAAAGACAGCAGGAGCTTGTCTCACTCTCTTTTCTCCTTTGCCCCTCGTTCTTTTCTTTGACTGCTTCAAAGTCTTTCCTGTAGAAGCAGCTATAGGAGCTGAGCACACAATTCCTTTAGTGGAACCTCACTTTCCTTGGCACCATTGCCTAGAACTGCAGATGTTTCAAGACAAGGTGACAGCAGCATCAGCCAAGGCCCTCCTGCACGTGCTGTCTTGCTTTTGGTCATTTGCTTTCTCATTAATTTAGAGCACTCCAAGGGAAATGGCTTCATATATGCGCCTCAAAATTCTTCATATTGTATATCTGTTATTCAGTGAAAAATGGCCTTGCCTGGTACGGGTGTAGCTCTTGACTTGGCTCCCCCAGACACCCACTGCTAACCTCAGACAGGAAGCTGCCTGTGCCCCTTCCATCAGACAGATGATGTTACCTTTCTCTCATGCACATTATCTTCTGTGTTACATTCTGAAAAAAGAGTTTGAGACATGGCTTATCTTTCTGTATGTATTTTCTACAATGGCAAGGATAGATGTTGATCTCCAAAGCGAGTTATGCTGTTAGTGAGGGTGTCACATCACAAACATTCATGTATTTATGATTCAAGTATGTTGTGATAGCTTGGATGACTACAAGTTAAGAAGCTGTTAGTTTTCTGTGCCCTGTGAAAGCTGTACAGTTTGCTGTGTTGCTAAGCAAAAAATATTCGTTCTGGAGTAGCATACTCTTGAAAAACATTAGTGTTGCACAAATAATAATTGGTGGTTTTTGGAACTTGTAAGAACCTTCACTTCAACACTGATCCTTCCGATCCAGCTGCAGCTCCTGATGCACAGGCCTTAGCTGCACACTCTGTGCTGGCCAGAGGTGAAATTCATTCCAGCAGCAGGTGTGGTTCTTGTGACCCTTCTCTGGAAACTGGAAATCACTCATTTCCTAGGAAACTTGCTACATTCCAGAAAGATTAAATAGATTAAATTGGATCTTCATCTTGCATCTGGAAAGTATGGAGATGGCAAGTATTAGGTAGTTATTTTGGATCAGGCAGTTGTGCAAGCCTGGCTCAAGTGGTGGTGGAGGGGAAAGGTGCTACCTTGTAGAGCTTTCTGGCCAAGGTATGGAGGAACACTCAGGAACAGTACTGAAGATGAATGTTCCAGTTCTGGCCTTTGCATGTGGAGCTCTCCTGTGTGTCCTGTTTCTCTCTTGCTCAGAGCCTGTGACGAGTCAGACACTGGAGAGGGCAAAGCCTATGATGGGAAAAGAAAGTGGGGAAGAAACATTCCTGGATTCTGACCATCTGGAGGGAGGAAGAGGGTTCCTAACTTCTTGTGACACCTCTTTGTAGAACAGGGGTCAGACTAATTTCCTGAGTTTCCTGGGATTGATTGATTGCTGTGCTTTGAGGGCCAGAGATAAAAGGTGCAGAGGAAGTGTCTCGGTTGTGTTACTGAGATGTGGAAGTGGTCACACATGACAACCATGAGGAAGTTATTTCAACTCTTTCGTGCGTGGTTTCTCTTTCAGCTGCAGAAGCTGAGATGGCCCAAGTGAGAACAGGATTTGTGGCTTTGGTATATGCTGACTGTGTGTGGGGGACGACAGTTTGGGAGCACGAAGAACAACCACATGGGCCAAGGGATTGTTTCACTTCACTGCAGACAAAAAGGAAACTCAATAGATGAGGAGAGGCATTTGCTTGTCTCATCTTTCCTCCTTGCCAGGACTAGATCTGTGATTCCTCCTGCCGACTTTTCTTGGCAAACTAAGCATTCCACTGTCTTCAACGTTATCCACTTTTGCTGAGCCTTTGAGACTGTTCCTTGCCAAATACTCAGCCACTTGGACATGGTGGTTTTGCTTTCATGGCAAAAAGATTTTTGAGAATTTGATGCAAGAGCATGAGATCAGTTATCTCCAAGAACCACAATGTGTTAATAATGCTGTATATCTTGCATGATGCTTTGATGAGCTGGAAGCACTTTAAACTTCTGGAATAGGGCAATTCTGTTACAATTTGAATTTTAATAACTTTACATTTTAAGGTGCTGGGGGAAAAAAATGTAGGAGTCCCATGAGAAGTTTTTAACGTAAACTGGCATGTGGAATGAACGAAGGCCAAGGGCCTGCTGTACACAGCCTCCTGGAAACTATCTTCTCTTTTTTGTTTTAGCTGAATCTGGTGCATCGAATAATGAAAGAAGTTTGGAGGAGATACCAGCTTCATTCCTGTGTCTTCTGCTTGTAAGCAAGTGATTTGTTAAAGTTTTCAGCTTGCCTTTTAAAATATGGGCTTAATGATTCTGATCTTCAACAGCAGTAAGCCCTTGAACAGTCAGTGGTTGTGCTGCTGCCAGTGTCAATGTGACTGTCACTTACTCTTCCTAAGGATCCTGCTGGCCCTCCCTAGGCCAGCGTGAATATTTACCACGCAGGCAGTGTTACGGGCGGAGTTCAAAGTTGCTGAGTTTGGAGTGGTCCTAAGCTGGGTAGTGGGTGTTAAACACTTATAAAAGCCAGATCACTTACACCAGCACCCTTTCACCTGTTGCTGCTGATTCCAGGTACTGCTGAGAGCCTTGTAAATGTGCAGCAGTGGGGGGAGGAGACAGGGACATCACAGAAGCTTTGTGTTTCTGCAGCACTGGGCAGCTGGTGCTGGGTGAGACACCTCAGTAAACAAGGCAGCATCCCATGGCCCTTCATCCCAAAGGCAGGCATTCAGTGCACACCCACTATGGCAAATTGACCCTCTCTGCAGGAGAATGGGGGCACCTCAGATTCTTAATATGTTGCTATTTCTTTAACTACAGTGATGAGAGGGGAAGTGCAGGAGAGTTTGCAGTGTTCCACATCATGAGTCGGATTCTGGAAGCAGCAAATGGCATGTGCATGCCTTTACCTCCTGGTAAGTTCTGTGTTTTGCTGTTTTAATCATAAGTGAGTAGAGCAGTGCTATAAACGCCTCCCAGCAGAGCACTGGTTGCAGCACGTGTCGAGTTAGCTTTGGCAGTATTGACATCTATTCAAGTCAGTTATAGAGGGGAAGCCCTTGATAAACCTGTACAAGTGAAAAGAAGCAAAACTAAATAGTTACTAGAAACAGAGAAAACTAAACAGAGGTTTCCAGTGGAATGCTTGGTTGCAGTCTTATCTTAGAAGTAAGATTTAGACTCCTTTCACATATATATATTTAGACAACTGGAAGTCAGTGTCAAGGGCTACAAGGGAAAATTATATCCTGTAGCAAATAGAGTGTTTCTTCTCATGCTGTTGCCCTGCTAATAATTTTCAGTTTCATCCTGAAGGGATTACTTCCAACCTTGATGGAAGAGCTGGTCTTGATAGTAGACTTTCATTTCCTAGAGCTCCTCATAATTGTTTACAGCATTTTCAAAGCACTTGCTTATTTTTGTTAGGGAAAGACATCTTAACATCTTAATGCTTTCCAATTCTATTTGAATCTTTATGGGTTTTATTTCCTGATCTGTCTTCAGTCTTTAAAACTGCTTTTGGTTTGAGTTTGTCCCTCAGTCTATGTGGGCACAAACGCTGCCACACAGTAGTGTTACATGATAACAAGACTATCATCAGGCTGATGTTAAAGAAGCTGAAGTGTTAATGCTGCCTGTGGGAGTGTCTGGCTGGCAGCGACATCCTGAGGGTGGTGAGGCCTCAGGTTTTGATTAGTTAGGAGGAGAGAGAGATAAAAAACAAATTAATAGAACAATTCCAATATAAAACTTGGAGACATTTAGTGACAGTGTATGACTTTAATGACTGTTTTCAGTCCCCTTAGCGTTCTTCTTTCTGACAAGCTTTTACTTGAGAGGACTTAAAGGATGTCTAAATAAGACTACACGACTTGATAAATTGATTTCCTCACCAACTAGAAACAATCAGAAGTTAAGGGAAGTGATGGCTTTAGCTAGAGTAATGCCAGTCTCCAATAGAGAATTAGAAAAAAATATGTATTGTACTAAACAAGTTTGCCTCTTTCATAGGTTTTCACACTCTGCACCTGGGTCTTGGTGTTCGATGTCTCCCTCTGCACACCCTCCTGCACTATATTGACAATGGGATCTTGCAATTGACAGAAACATGTGTCAGGAAATTGCTGAAAGGTACAGTGAACATCATGTTTCATTTGTTACCAGCAGCTAATTGGGAATGTTGACCTTGGAGCCTCTCCTCTTAGACACAAGTTTTATTGCCCAGGACACTCAGCTCTTAGAGTGTTGTTTCAGTGAGGGCTGTAGCTGATGGTGTTGCCTACCTGAAAGGAGAAAGTTAGGGCTCAGGCTATGTGATTGGCCTTACCATAGCACACCAAGAAATATCTCTGTGGAGAGAATTTGAGTTTGTAGTTTTTCCACTTGAGACTTCTTAGAAAAGCAAATACTAAAGGTCATCATAGGATTTATTGGGGAATTTTTGTGACTCTATGGAAGTGCACACCTGTGTGTGAGGAAGTTAGTCTGCTATCCAGCCCTCAGCTTTTGCTTTATGTTTGGGACAAGAGGAACAGGCCTGTCATGCTGACCTCATGGCTGGGGAAGGTTATGGAGCAGATCATCTTGAGTGCCATCACATGGCATGTGCAGAACAACCAGGGGATCACACCCAGCCAGCATGGGTTTGTGAAAGGCAGTTTGTCCAACCTGATCTCCTTCTGTGACCAGGTGACCCACACAGTGGATGAGGGAAAGGCTTTGTTTGTTGTCTACCTGGACTTTAGTAAAGCCTTTGACAGAATTTTCCACAGCATTCTCCTGGGGAAACTTGCTGATCGTGGCCTGGATGGGAGCACTGTTCACTGGGGATAAAACTGGCTGGACAGCTGGGCCCAGAGAGTGGAGGGGAATGGAGTCACCTCCAGCTGGTGGCTGGTGCCAGTGGGGTTCCCCAGAACCCAGTACTGGGGGCAGTCTTGTTTAATATCTGTATCAATGGTCTGGAAAAGGGGATCCAGTGCTTCCTCAGCCATTTTGCAGATGACACCAAGCTGGCAGGAGGGTGGGAGGGCTCTGCAGACAGATATGGATGGGCTGGATTGATGGGCTGAGGTCAGTTGAGTGAGGTTCAACAAGGCCAAGTGCCAGGTCCTGCCCTTTGGTCACAACAACCCCAGGCAGTGCCACAGGCTGGGGCAGAGTGGCTGCAAAGCTGCCCCGGGGAAAAGGACCAGGGGGTGCTGGTCAGTGGTGGCTGAACATGAGACAGCTGGGCCAGTGATGTGCTATTTCTCCAGTGTCCAAGGAAAGGGACAACAAAATATGCTGTATCAATCTGTGCCCGGTCTTAATAAATGAAATATTATAAACTTGGGGAATTGTACTTAGTCAAAGCACATTTGAATTACTGTATAAATTTTTATATAAAACGGTGAAGATATAAATGTAAATAACAGCTCTTATTTATGTAGTATAATGTAAATAATAGTCCTTACTTTAAACTGAAATTTTCATTTCATTACAGAGGTGATGTTTATTCAGAATGTCTTCAGTGAAAGTTGAAAGTTATGTGATTACCATTTGTCTGATATGGTTTTTTCCTCTCTTCCTTATAGATCTGGATGACACTGAACAGAATGAAAAGCTGAAGTTTAGTATTGTCATGAGACTTCCTGAGGTAACTAATGGCTTTGGATGTAATTTCTTGGATTTTGGAATCGATAGGAAATTCCTCCTTGTGCATAGGGTCAAACCAATGAAAGATTCACCTGTAATTCAAATAGAACCTGATTGAAATATAACCAGAACATCCACAGTTTCTCCATCTGCTGCTCCTGGCCTGTAGGATACCCTGATAACTTACAGATTTGTCCATAGTGTTTTGCCAAGTCTCCAGTACCCTACAGGAGTCAACAAGACTGACACTGTTCTGCTGAGTACTCATCTGCATAAAGCAATGAGGGTTTAAAGAGGGTTTGTGGGAGTTTTGTGTGTGATTTTAGCATCCCCAGAGCCATTCTCACTTGTGACGTCTGTGTTTGGTTCTATACACTCCAAAAAATATGCTCAAAAGCTGGTAGAGTAAAAGCTGTAAAATCATATCATACCACAGCTTTGTGGCAGGGATGAATTACAAGATCTCCCCTCAGCTAAACCTCACAGTCTCATCCATTCACAAGGTGACTTGTGTAGCCACAGGCTACAGCTGATTACTGGTCCTTCATGAAACGTTCCAGCAGAATGGGAGATGCACTCCTCCTCCTCCCCTTTTGCTCTTAGTGCACAGCACCGGACTGCAGGGCAAGCACAAGATGTCAGGGAGCAGAGGAACACCAGGGATCCCCCTCGGGGAATGCCTCGCTGCAGAACAGGCTTTTCTCCACATAATTTGCCCATTGTTTGCTCGTTATGTGCTGTCACTGATAGTTCAAATGGCCAGAAGTGCCGCTGGCGTTTTACTCCAACAAAGGCTTCTTTATTTGGCAGCAGTTTTGAGAAGGGATAGAGGAGGAGAACTCCACAGGATGTTCTTTGTCCTCTATGTCTTGTTTTGGGCCAGGGTTGGTGAGCTGGGGTCAGCACAGGGCCCCTGAGCTGCCAGCCCCAGGCCTGGTGGGTGGGGAACTCCATTCCAGCCACGCTCTGACGTGCAGGGCTGAGCTGGGAGAAATTTAGGGAACAACTACTGCTAGCTGTGCGCAGTAGACCCAGTGCTTTATTGTATCTATTTACAGCTTTGGGAAAAAATGCCGGGAATAGTCTGTTTGCCAGAAAGGTCACTTTGGGGTGACTCAGACTATTTTGGGCAGGTTACATGCAGTGGATGACTTCAGTTTCATCAGAAGCAAGGATTTAAGCACCATTAAACTGTACAGCATTTACTAAAATGAACAGCTGTCTGCATTGCAGTGCAGCTGAAGGGGAGGGGCAGGGGAAGATCTACACAGGGAAAATAGCAGAAGGTGGAGCTAATTTCACAGTGTGTTCCTGTTCTTTTGCTTATTGGTTGGGATTGGAAGCTTTGGGAAACCTGGTTTTGAATCTCTTGGCTCTAGGAATTTGAGTCAATGTTATCAGTTCCCAGGATAATGGGATCCAAACTTCCGTTCCCAGTATCTTTCCTTGCCAGCGTTCGGCTTGTCTAAGGTTCCTTAGACTGAGCCTGAGAAGCCTTGTCTTGAAGGAGCCTTGAGGAATGGGGCATCTACATTATTCTTTGGAGGAAGAATAGATTCAGATCAGCCACAGTAAAGGATAAAGGTTCAATTAATACTTAAATACACATGCCAAGTGGGGCAGTGGCACTGGGACAGACCAACTGAGGTGAGGACTGAGCAACGTGGTTTTGATTTCCCACATTTTGGGAGCATATTGTGATCTCTTAGTTACTGGCTACAAAAGGAAGGCTCCATGGCTTCCTTCCATCAAAACATGATGACCTCTTTGCCTCTGTCATCAGGGTCTGAAAGCAAAGCACATCTGCATTACGGCATGGATTTTATGTCAGGTTTTTTCTCCATTTTTCTCTTTCTAAGTTTCCACTGTCCCGTGTTTATGTTCTCAGGTTTTTGGGGTTTCTTTTTGCTTACTAGGCTCTTGGTCAAAAGGTCCGCCAGTACTGGAATCATCCAATAAATGCAAATTTAATTGCACGGAAATATGTGAAATTTTTGCTCGAGAAGCTGGGAAACAGGCAGGTAAGGGCACCAGAGGCCATGTTTTTAAATCTTATGCTTTGACAGTGTTGAGATTCCTGAGCTCTCTGTGGATTATAACACACTAAAGAAACACTGAACCTTGGTACTGTGTGACTTTGTGAACTAACCTGGAATGGTCTCCCTTACAGTGCAGCAGGCCTATCCCCGAGAGACTCTCAGTCCCTGTGGAGTTTTTGCCACTGAACTACCTGACTAATGTGTTGGCAGAGATAGAGAATCAAGGTAATGTTAATTCTGTACTTTGGAAGACCAGTGATTGTTACCTTTTGATGCTCACTCAGATGTATCCTGCCTACACTGACATAACCGAGTTATTAGAACTCCAGTGATGTGTGAACACATAGGTTTGGTCATCTTTCTGCTGAAGGAAAGCGTCAGGGGCCAAGATTCTCCATGTATTCCTCCTCCTCCTATCTGGGGAGGAAAAAGAGTTAAACCATGTAGCAGTATATGAGCACATGTCCTGGGCCGCTTCATGCACTAGCACTAACACAGCCACTGTGCTTCAGTCTGGGTTTGGATCTCCAGAGTAGAATTGGTTTGGAAGTCCAGCCTCCAGAGAGTCTTCCCTCTGTGTGGGATACAATTTACTTACATCCCACTGACAGGACAGTTTTTGCCATGGATGAGCATCCAAAGAGCACCACTGAAAGCTGTAGGTATTTTGAGTACATAAAAACACAGTCCTACTAGCCCTTATCTTTTGGTATCGTAGACGAAGATGTTTAATAGACTGCAGGACTGTAAGTGTACAGGAGCATGTACAATTTTGTAAATACTTCCTCACCATGTTTCTCTAGGTGTGCATCCATGTGAAAAACAAGACCATGTAAATGCAAGATTTGTAGAGGAAACAGCACTCAAGCACACTATGACACTTCTGGGCCTCAAATATTCCTGAAACAACGTGCTGTTGAAGAAGGCTGTTGAACTGTGGTGCCTCTGTAAAAGTATTCATTTAAATGCAATGTTGTTTCCCAAATAACCTGCAGTTTTGGGTAGTTGCCAGTACTGACATGAGCTACTCAAAACAGTGTTTGGTCCAACATACTGAGGTTGAAATTACTGACTTCTAGATAAATCCTAGAAAAATGCATTTGACATAACCCCAGGTTTGAAATATATCTGTGTTTTCATTTTGAAGTGGTCAAGGAAGGAGAACAACAGCAGGTATCAAAACATGCTGTGAAAATTGGTGTAAATGTCACTTCTTTTAACAAGACAATGCTAGAAAAGGCAGTACAGTTGTACAGTAACAAGAACCAGTAACTGTTTACTTGGATTAATAAAAGGATTTCTTGGTGTGATTGTGTAAAGCAGGTGAGAATAACAAATGACTTTTTATGTCAGGCATGAGTAAGGAGGTATTCATTCCTTGTGATGGTATCAGTTAGCTTACGGTACTTCTGCTTCTGGAGCGGCATTCTAATATTTTCAGTTGTGTAATTAGCACAAAATATAATCTCCTTAAAGTGCGTGTGACAGATTTTGTTGGAGTTTGTTTGTTTGTTTGTTTGTGGGGTTTTTTGCTGTTTTTTAAAGATATGTATAATATATTGTAAGCAATATAGGATAAGAGAAGAGCTTTAGAAATTTATTTTAACAGTGGCTTGGACAGAGTTTTACATAATTCTTTTTTACAACTTCTAGTGTTACTGTTCAAACCTCAGCTTCAGAAAGAAATTAGGCAGGCTGTTTTTCCTTTGTTTTCAACTTCTGTTTGTATGTAACTGAGCCAGTATTGTTTGTTCTTTTGTTTTAAATTCTGAACTGTACATTAATTTAAAATGGTAATAGCAATTTGCTACACAGAGAAAATTGCCAAGTTGTGCCATGCAGGATTTCTGCAGCCTTTATTGGATTTTACAAAAACTCTACAAAATTCCAGACTATTAAACTAGAGAAATTCATTAAATTTGATATATTTGTGAGGCTTTCAAAACAACCTCTGATATTCTCTCTGAGTAGTTTCCATTGATGCTCTCTGCTCCTTACCAGTGAAATCAATGAAAGTGAATACATTCCTGGGAGTGACTTGGCAAGTTCATGGTCACTCCCTTGTCATTGCCATCAGTGAAGGTTTAGCTGTCTCAGTGACTGCATAGTGGGAAGGAATATTTTTCTCAATATAATTAGAATTTCTTTGGCAAGTGTAAACTCCAATCCTAAACTGCAGAAAGCCATGTTGTTGTATGTGTATAAGTGGTTACTTTGTATTATATTAATAACAAGAGAAGATTTTCTAGCCTTTTCTTTTTAATGAATGTATTATAACATATCTTCAGATGTAATAAAACTTCACCTGAAAACAAAACCCAAGCATAGTGTGAGGATCACTCACTTTTCTTAACATTTGGAAATACTGCACTGCATTTGGGATACCAGGAGAAGGGACTCTGGATCACTGACTAGTTAGCTATGCTTTTGGCATGAACAAATACTTTGTTTTCAGTATGGAATTTGGCTGAACACCTACAGATCTTCCTTCAGTGCAGTGTAAGTGCTGCTGACTCTTGTGATCCAGCAGCTGGTGCTGGTGTCTCCTGCTTCAGGTGCTGTCTGTTCAGATTTCAGGTAGCTTTGCAGAAGGCTTTTTGGAATGTCTCGGACTCGAGCTGGGCTCAGTTGGTCTGATGGGAGCCACGTGGGGCTGCAGCAGTGGGAGCCTCCCCTCCTCTGGGATCGTGGGTCCACGGCCAAGCACTGCACCGTGTTCCTCCTCTGCAGGGTGCTGTCAGAGAAACACAGCTTGGTCACACAGGGGTTGTGTGCTTTAAAACTCCAGTGCTCTCCCGAGCCAATATACAGAATCCGTGACAAATGAAACACCGATAATCTAATCCCTGGCAAACGAGGAAGGCTGAAGTGGGATTAAAAGGAAAGCATGAGGTTTTGACCTTGTAGATATGAGCTTGTCCTTTTAAATAGTAGACAGTTTGAGCCTGTCGTGCTTTTGTGATTTGTCAAGAAAACACATTAGATGAACTTTTAAAAGCTGTAATAATTGTGCACAGAACATCTGAGGAACAATTCTGTTCTTGAATATAGTTACTACAGTGGGTCTTTATCCATAGCACTGAAAGGAAACTTGAGTCACAGCATGAGAAGATGTCTCATGACTGAAGTTTCTTAACCATTATTATTCTGTAGGAGCTCTCTGCTCTGGGATCACTGACCATCTCAAGGACAGAGGCAGTGTCCTGCAGGGTAGGGTTTGAAGCACTGTTTGCCATGCTGCCTTGCCTACCCTCAGTGTCTTACCCAGCAATCTGATTTCTTGTTGCTTCTGATCTGATGCTCATTGCATCTTCTATGTGGGAGACACTGAACTTACTTCTCCTGAACCCCACACTCCACATTTTGCAGCTTTACCTTGAAATCCAATGAAAAGCAGTATTCCACTGATGGCTGCCCTGCCCTTCAGCCACAATACAGTCACACAAACTACTTTAATAATCAAAGGTGAGGTTTTCAGTATATGATCTCCTCAAGATTCAATGACCAGCTCTAAGCAGTGTTGCCAACTAGTGTTAAAACTCCACAAACCCACTGTAGTAGTTGTCTCTGTACCATCATCTGCACTGGCTCCTGGAGCTCTTGCAATGTGTGACAAAAACTTACTTTAGCTCTGGCTTCAGATGCTGCTTTTTGCATTTTCTCATTGCGTACGATCTTCCACCGTTTCTTTTCTGCTTCTTTAGGAGGGGGAAGGCCTTGACTTATTGTCAATGAAGCAGTCATCACAAATTGTTCTTTGTCTTTGATTTCCTGCTGGAGTTTAATGGCAAGTGCTTGCTTCATGGATAACTCTGCAAAAAGAGCCCTTATCTCCAGAGTTTTGTTATTTATCTTCTTCTGCAGTTCGTTGGTCTGGAATGCAAAACATCTGCACTGTAGTTAGGACTTCCCTTTAGGCACTCACTGGGCATGACACTTGGGTCAGCATTAGGCACCTGAAAATAAGTCCAACTTGACAAGATTTTAAATAGTAGTTCAATACTTGAAAATTACTTAATTTTTGTGATCACTTAGAATCAAAGTAATTGGCTGCTCAAGAAGTCACATTTACTCCAATACAAGAAAAGCACATTTGTCTTTGCTTCTTGTACTTTTCAGCTGGACAGTAAAACTCCCCCAGCCCTCAAAGGCCTGGGATCCCAATTCTCTTTGAGTTTATGCACAATTAACTTTGTAATAAAGCTGGAATAAGCCAAATTCCTACCAGATAATTGAGTAATAATGCTGATGCAGGGGCTGTGGGTTGTGACATTATCCTTGGAAGGGGGGCAAACAAAAAAGGAATGTGGCAGGACTCCTTGAGTCTCGCTGAAGATGATCTTAAAAAACCAACAAAACTTAAATACTCTTTAAGTGACTAATAGGGAATTGGGAGAGTCAAAGCACTTGTGAATGTAACTTTTGGCACACTGCCATTCTTACAGTAGTTTATTAGCCCATGGCCATCATTTCACAAACACAGTTAACAACCCATGATATTTTTGTGTGTGTTAAAAATTAATTATAAAAAACTGTTTTAAGCTTTCATGTGTGCCAAACCTAACATCTAAGGAAAAAAATTCTATGCTGCTCTTGTTTTACATTAATTACTTAGCATTTTTTTCTGCCTTTCCCTCAGCTCTGCTCAATTTGCAGCTTTTTCATTAGGAATATAGGGGCTGGGAGCATTTTTGGTCTTTTCCAAACAACATTACTGCCAGTTAAAAGCAAATAGCTATAATTATATGTAAAAAACTGTATTGGAAATGATGTTTCCTGTGTGATTCTCCCTACCTAAACAACAAAAGAACTTGGAGCCAGATACCAAGTTCACTGTTCTGTATGTTGGAGTAGAATTTACCTGGCCTTCCTTTATTTCTTTTTTTCCTTATTTCTTTTTAGCCTTTGGCATGTTTGTTGTGGAGAAGCTGTTAAGTATATTTGCAAAAGGAGGATCCTACAAAGTTTCTAAGCATCTACTTCAGAAAGAACTAATCCTATATTTGGTGAAAGGTACCATTTATGGTGCAACTTTCTTTTTAAAAGAGAGGACATTCACCTAATGGTTTTGGTATATCTGTATTACTGTTACTGAAGGCTAACTTATGATTTGCCTATCAACATTGCCAGCCACTTGTGTAATTTGCAATCACCTCTTGCCCAGATACTGTTTCATTCTGTACAGGCGGCAAGCAGAGCGTGCCGTGCCCCTCTTACCCTCCTGGCGAACAGCAGCATGTCCTGCTTGCCGTTCTCCACCATGGCACGGATTCTGTCCGTCAGATCGGAAATGTTCTCGCAGAGAAAATCCATCTTCAGCAGTCTCTGCTCCTTCTGGACCAGCTCTGCCTTGATCTGCAGTAAGAACAAAGACACAGTGTAAGGAAAGGTTGGGGGAAGGTGCAACATGAAGTGTTCTGTGATTGCCATGAGCTGCTGAAATAATACAGCCGTAAACAACCACCTTCACCATCAGTTTTCTCAAAACTTACGCCCTCTCTGCCAAGTAGCAGGCCCAAATTGGTTCATTTGGTTACTATCAGTTGTACAATTCTTCCACATCAGACTGTGCCCTTTTGGGGGCAGGGTACTGCCTTGCTGTGCTTTTCTTGAAAGCAATGGAGCTTTTTTCTAGTCGTTATTTTTTTTTTAATCTTCCTTGAGTCACACCATAATGGAAGGTTTCAGCTCTTGCTTTAAATAGCTTTTCCCTCCTCACGATAAAAAAAATATGGGCTCCATAAACAAATTACAACTATAATGACTTTAAATCCTAAGGAGATTGAAACAGACATTTAAACTTATCATGACTCCAAGAAACCCTTCTTTTTAATGTGCAGGTTGGTGATAGCAGGCTGTGTTGTGGCCTGCTTAGCTACGCAGAGCTCTGTCTTGTCAACGAATATGGGACAGTAAAGCAAAAAGCTCAGGTAATCCAAGCAGCTGTGTTCAGGGTCTGTCTTTACAAACTGGATTTCAAAAGAAGGACTCTGAGGTGTGCTCAGAGCTTCCTGCTACTGCCCTCACACCTTCAGAACCTTTGGTGAATCCCCTCCAAACACTGAACACAGCCGGAGTTTTGTGCTTCTATAAACGGGACAGACAAAACTATATCAGAAAATGCTGTTCCTTTACCTTCTTCCCCTCTGTACAGAGGGCTCTGAAACTGGCTTTCCATTGAACCTAATGCTTCCCTTTGAAGTCTCTCATGGCAGTCACCAGCAGTGCTGCAGTCAGGTGTCAGCTGCTGGGCTGGCCTGGCTGCTGCTTCCATCAAGCTCTGGTCGGTGGCTCCTTGTTCATCAGGGAAGCAAAGCAGTGGGGCCCAGCCCTGACAAGGGGCAGTGTTTGATTCTGTGTCACACAGGCAGACTTTGTAAGAGGCTGGCAGGTCTGCCTCTTGCTCACAGCCCGTGGATACTGCTAGAACAGTTCATGGCCAATTACCAAAGACTGTTAGCAGTTTATTATTCTGCATTTATCTCCCTCTGCTGCCTTTTCTGTGCCTTCCCCTAGTGAGGTGGGTCTGCACTGAAGTGCCAATGGTGTGAATGGAGTCAGCAGAGGATGTTGCAGAGCCAGGAGTACCTGACAGACCTCCCCCTCCCCAGCCTCTCCTGGAAGAAGTCAAAATGTCCCATGTCCAGTAGACCTGGAAAGCAGACACCAGGCTGGAGTTCAAAATAGCCAATCATTGCTTTAATTCCTCTCACAGAAAATTTATTTTAAAAATAAAAGACACTATTTGCATTTTGTAAGAGGTCAAGCACAGCAGGATAGCTTGTGATGTGAGAGGTGATGTTACCTGTTCAATCCTTTTTAGCAGCTCAGGTGGAGATGGGTCCTTCCCTCCCATTTCTTGCTTTCTGCTCTCATTCGTGGCATCACCATGGTTTTCCTCCAGCTGTTTAATCTTGTCCTTGCACTGGGAATACTAGCAAACAAAGAGCCTCAACAGTTCTTTATTCCCACCAAACTCATCACCAGACCTTGGTCTGGAGACTTCAATAGACAAGGCTTTCTTGTACTGGGAAGGAGGGCAGGTAACACAGAAAACTACGAACAATTTAAAAGTTTTCTTTTAAAAGGCTACTTGAATTTCTTCAAAAAGGTTACTTTTTGTTTCTTATCCTCAGGAATACAATAGAAGGCCCTGCTTCCCTGCTGGTTAGCACTGAAAGTCTCATCCCTACAGGCATCCAAGTTTTCTACACTGACATTCCCAGGCATTTGTCCTGAAGTGACTCAGTGGTGACACGGAGCAATGTGGTACCCTTGGGACTCACAGAGCAGGTGTTGCCTGACCTTTCTTATGTGAGACCTTCCCATGGAATAATGCTTCCCAGAACATGCTAGAGGGACATCCAGGCTCAGTGTAAATACTTGCTGAAGGAGTCACTGGGGCCATTTTTTCATGTTTGGACTTGCAAGACTGACAGTGGCTGGGCTGTGTGCTCTGATGTGCACCTGGCTGGCTGTCAGTGAGCTGACATAACACTACCCAAGTGTAAATGTTAACCATCCACTGCAGGTGATGATTGATTAAGGAAATAAGCAGTCACAGGCTCTCAAAGTTATGAAGAGTCACCAAAATACGAAGTAATTGTTTAGATGTTGCCAGGATGAGGTTTGTCACTGGAAGTTAACAAGCCATATTTAACTAGAAAAGAGAAAACTGACAGATATTCTCAGGTGGCAGTGGAACATTACCAGAACACTTGAATATTTCTTTTCCTAGTAAAAAAAGCATCACACAACTCACTCCTGTACACTTTATCTAAAAGCAGCTAAAGTAAAACCTTAGATGAGTGTAATGAACAGTTTCCTCGGCAAACCATGATTCTGAACATAGCTAGGTACTGAAAGTTATACTTTGCTAACAAATAGCTAAAACTCAAGCCCAAAAATACACAGAGTGGAAGAATGTAAAAGCAGGGCCAGCACAAACAGCAGGATGCAGCTATGCTTCCAGTGATCTTTTCTATCTGGGGCCAAATTTCTCAACCACTAATTCAGGGGAAAATGCCTTGTTGGAGGCAGTGGTATCTTAATGAGATTAGGGGTAGCTCACCAAGGAAAATTTTTCAGGACTGAACAGTTAATTTAGAGAAGGACTATTGCAGCAAAACCACTGTCCAAAAAGCCATAAAAAGTTTCAGGTTAAAGGTAAATACTAGCATTACTTTTAAATGCAATATGAATTGGAAGTGATCATATGCAAGCCAATCCAAAAGTATCAAAGTGCATTTAGAGATAACCACGCTATTCTGTGTCTGCTTAAGTAACATGACTACTGGCATCTTTCTTTATATTTTTCCTAATTTGTAGTGTTTTCCTTGGACAAGACTTTATCTGAGTTATAAGAGATTCTAAGTCTTAACATTTAAAAAATCCTTTCTTTATTTCTTTCTTAGAGTGGATATGATGCAGGGAATAGGAAAAGGCTCTAGAAGAGAGGCTTTTCTACTTTGGACTGTAATCAGTCAGGAGGAATTGTTGAAGGGTGAACACACAGGAGGGAACACTTATCTAGATAAAGCAACTCATCTGAAGAAGTGGACATTGGGTACTTTTTTTTAAATCTCAGAGAACGTAGGTGAGGTATGTATAGCACTAGAAAAGGGCAAATACAAGACCTATTTTAAAAAAGGGCAGGGATAGAGTTATGGAACCATAGATAACTCCACTTTCTGAAGAATAAATCTGGAACACATAATTAAGTTTTCTTTGTACCGTATTAAGAAGAGAAAAAAGGCATGGATAACAGTCAACATGGGTGTGTTGAGTCATGCCAAACCAGACCAGTGCCTACTATGATAATTTCACAGGTGTATGGATGACAAATAGTAGGCATCATATATTTTGATTTTATATAGCTTCAATATTTCATATTATATTCTCATAAACAAGAAAAATAAATGGATTCTTGATGAAAATATGCAGTGAATACCTCAGCAGTAGAATGAGGTTAAGCTCAGAGAGGCTGCAAGCATTTTTTGGAAAAGATTAGATTTCAAAATTACCTTGCTCTGAAAAAAGGTCTGAACCAAAAAGATAATAGTAAATAAAAAAATGTAAGTTGCTACATGTAGGCAGGAAAAATTGCAGAATCAAAGTCAACTGGTTGGATGCCCTTTCTTTAAAAAAGGGTCTGGTTGTTACACATATTTACATGAAGATGAATCATTATGTCACGTGTCAAGAAAGGTGCCACCATACCTGGATGCATAAGCAGGAAGGTAACCTGCAAGATGCCTGAATGAATCGTTTCACTGGCAGCCACAGGGACCAGGCACTGCACCTCTAGACAAATAAAGACCATACTGCCAAAAATAAAAGAAATGCAGAACAAGAATGAGCTGAGAAAAATCTCAAAGAGCTGATTGAAAGAAACAAGGTTGTGTAGCCTAGCAAAAGGATGGGAGAGGAACATGATTAACATCCTTCCAGAAAATGAAACGTTGCAGAAAGGAAAAGAATGGCCCGTTTGTCATGTCCCTGGAGGACAGAATACAAACAAATATTCTTACACCACAGCGAGAAAGATTCAGGCTAAAGGTCAAGAAAATCTTTCCACTGTTAAGGAAAGACTAGGATAGCTTGCTGGGGAAACTGGTTTGCCAGCAATGGCTTGAAAGCACAGCTTAGCCCTCTCAGGAATGAGAGGCAATCCAATGCTGTTGTCGAAGCAGATTACCTAGATAAACTCTTTATCTCTCTACTAGTTCCGTTATTCTATGACTATGATGATGTAGTCTGGAGATTTTCATGGTATTGTATTAAAACCTGGACAAATGTTGTTGCCAAATGCCTCAAATAAACTGACAGTCCTTGTATATTGCCTGAACTCTAAGGCATGAAAGCCTCATCTACAGCACCGTGACAGCTCAGCAGGTCTACGTGTTGGACTAATTAATGATTAATGCTAAGTATTTCTCATTGATGCATGAAGGCAGATTAGTTTTTATGGGTCACTTCAGTCAGCAGGAACAGTCGCTTGATGTGCAGTCCCAATTAAAAGTTACATAGTTTTATGCCCAGACGAAACCACCTTACAGTCTCACCAGGTACTTTTTGTGTAAAGAAGTGCCTGTAATATTTCTATTTTTAAATCTTTACATTGATGGTAACAAACCTACCTAGTCCATGTTACTAGCACTTGCTTAGAAGAAGTCTGGTCTTGCTTCAGACTATGGTGGTTTTTTAGCTAAACTATTCACCAATGTTTTGTGGAGATAGGCAGCTTCTGATGAAAAGCATACAAGTGGAACATACATCACTTTGATGATTAAGCAGCTCATGTGGAATATAGGAGACCCAGGTGAAGTGTTTGTTTCTGTTGAATTGGCACACAGCCCTGATCTGGGCTTTTCCCCTTCCCAATGGGCGCTACAGCTGCTGAGATTATGGGTCAGTTTTTGCAGTCTGTAAATATTTCTGATTTTAATTTTTTGATTGATGATAATGCAAATACTTAGTCCATGTTACTAGCACTTGCTTCAAAGAGGTCTGGTATTGCTGAAGACTGAAGGAGGCAGGAAGGGTAGGTAGGAAAAGGGGAGGAGAAAAGAGGCACAGGTACAGGATTCAGCCTGCCTAATCCAGACTGTCTGGGACCGTGGTAACTGAACAGAAGCTGAGTCAGATTTCAACATGGGGTCAAATCTGTAATCAGTACAGGAACTAGCAATGCGAATTTGGCAACCAATACCAGAATTCAGATTCGGGCTCATGGTTTTTATTTAAATCATGGAGATAAAGCCAAACAATTTGAAACTTCTCATTGGACTGAATTCCTGTTGGCAGTGGGAGTAAGAGTATTAATGCCGGAATGGTTGAGCGTAAGGAGATGAATGAGTTAACAGCGAGTTTGAACCATGTAATATTCAGTAACCACAATATCTAGTTAAATTTTAAAGGTTGATAACCGATTATTTGCCACTGTTCACTGGAAAATCCCTGACTTGGGAACATTTATTAAGACTACTGCATGTATAACATCACAGCACTCTGTATTTTCCTACTTTTTACTTTTATGTCAACATTTCAAAAAGATTTAAAGCACCTGCAAAAATAGGATCCCTTTAACAGTAATTTTAGGTTTCACATGAGCTATCATCATAAAGGAGAAAGTTGCAGGAATTCAGAACAGCAAAAACAAAGTTTCATGATTGACCCTGTCAGTTCACAAAAATCATCTGTATTTTGCTACTGCTGTATTTGACTCAGTGACCCTCAGTCTCGTTTTAAATCTGACCTGAAAACTTTGGGGTCTTTTTTTTTTCCTTTAGTCTCCTTTTTATTTTCTTTTTTTTTTAATAATGCCTTGGTTTATCGTTTAAATCTGTGATGACCCTGTAAAGTTCTTTGGGGCATGATTTGCATGAGGTATTGGACTATGTTTTATTCTTGTAGTAGAGCATAAAATTTCTTCAAAAGGCCAGAAGTAAGAGAATAGTGCAAGCACTATTAAACAGTGAGTCACAGCTCCCATCAACGCAAGTTTGAAAGGCAATGGTACACCCTAATTTATGATTTTGTGCAGGCACTAACAGAGTATGTATGGGAAAAATTACCATCTGGAGATAAGGTCAAAAGTAAATGAGCCATTTCAGAAAGCAAGGAAAGAATGTCCCAAGCACTGCAGTTTGTTAGCTGTTTAATGCTGTTTTGTAACTAGAACTAAAACTTACACTGTTTTTGTGCAGAAGAAAATATATGTGGATTATATCATTGTAGGCAGCAGAGTTTCCAGAGTAGGCTCAGGGTCAAGTGTGAATTGAGTTATTATTTTAGAAATTTGATGGTCTAAGTGTATCTCCCACCCCTCCACCTACTCCATCAATACAGTATTAACAAATTTTATCTACAGTCCCATTTATGCCCCATGACTCCCGTTCTCCAGCTTAGTCATACTGACATTTCAGGCTATGGGGTGGGTTAGCTGGGATTCCATACCCAGGAAACATTTGGCATGTGTGAAACAAAGAGCATGAGCCAGTTACACAGAAGTGTAGAAACTCACATATGTGAAGTTAAAAACATGTATCAGTGTTTTGCTAGACAGGTGTATTACTAAACTTGCTGTTTAATAAGCCTTGTACATCCAGATATATTTTTTTTTATGAAATCATCTTAAATTTTAAAATACAGAATGATAGTAAAAAAAGGCTTCCTTTAACACCAACCTGTATCCGAAGTCTCACCAGATGTGCATCCAGGGCATTCCTCACTGGGAGCTCTTTATAAAACAATTTAATCTCTCTTTTTTTCTCAGCTACCTTCAGCTTCAGAAAACTGATCTTTTCATCCATAACTTGCATCTTAACATCTCCATTTTTACACAACATCTCTTGCCTTTTTATTTTTTCATATAGAAAGCCTAGTTCTTCTTCTCGTTCTCTGAGCAAAAGACCACTGAAATAAGGCCAAAATTAAAAGATTTCTTTTAAAAAAAATTACTCATATTCAGTGTATTCCATTCAAGAACATAAAAAGTGGACTTAAAAGATAGTAATAATCTGTGAAAATGTATTAAGCTTTCAAAAATATTATTTTAATCTAATGACAGCATTTTAAATAAGTAACAAAATAATTGCAATGTTAAAATCAGGAAACAAACTCTTGGAAAGGTTACTCTTGTCTCTCACATAATTTTTAAAGACTTCTGGCCTTCCACAGCTTTTAAAAATGGATTAAGATCAGACAGATTTAGATAATCTGCATTTTTGCAGATACCTTATCTGTGCACAATGCACAAACAGAGCAGGAGACTACAAGTTCTCAAGGTATTCAGCAGCCAAGCTACAGTATTTTTTGAATAATAGTTATAAAGAATGAGCACGATCACCAGTGGAGAGACATCCACATAATGCAAAGCAGCACTGGCAGTGCAGTGAGGGGGACTGGTCAGTGAAACATTGCAGTGCCACAGACATTTAGCATTCCTAATGAGGAGTGCTCATAAGCTGAAAAATATTGTTGCTTCATGGATGTCAAAATTAAAAAGATCAAATTTACAAATGTACCTCTCATTTTGTTGCTGAATAACCATTTCACATTTTTTGCGTAGTTGCAAAATTTTCTCTTCCATGTGTGTGGCTATAGTGGTAAGACTGTCAACATTCAAATACTTTTCCTTCTCTTTATTCTCTAGCATCTCTTGTTCAATTTTGCAATAATCCTTTTTGATCAACTCAGTCGTTCTCTCATTCTTTTTAATCTTCACATACTCTTCCTGCAATTTTCTTTAACATAACAGAAATGTGGAAATGTTTTTAGTCCTTTCAATTTGAAGCCAATTTCAGCAATTAAAAGCAGAGCTTAAATTTTTTTCTCAAGCACACAAGGGCTCCTCTATGTCTCTCCTTCACAGAAGCTTTACAAGAAGAAGAAAGACTCTCTGAGAGCAGTTTTTCTTCACACGTTCTTTACAGCTTGAAAAGAACTGGATTCCGGCTCAAGAAAAAGAATGCTGTATATAGGGAGCACTGCACTACAGCACTTTTCTTCTCTACTAGGTAGCCCAAGTAGCCATAAAAAATAAAGTTCAAGAGTATAGGCATAAACTGTGATGAAAAGTCTTAATGTGTAGAAATCCTGCCCTTCTATTTAAAGAACAATGTTTAAATTATTTTGTGGTTGCAATTCAAAGTTCGCCAAATCTATTGTTTATAAAACAACGTGTCACAGCATTAACACAAGAAAGAAAATTATCAGATTTCCCATTTGACAGATGAAAAAAAAATCATACTGGAAGATAAGTGACAAAATCACATAAAAATAAAGAACAGATCTCATTATTTCCAGCATCCTTGTTGATCACTGGATGATGGTCCCTCACTTAAAAGACAGATTCTTGTCACCAAATGGACTATTCACTATGTCACAACACACAATTTAGAGTTACTGCATTTGATCTGTGGTATCACTTCTGGATCGAGACACAACATTATCTAAACCAGGAAGATAGTCATGTCAACATACAAAAGAGGTAGTGAAAGGAGACGCACAATCTCCTGTAAAAATACAGACCTGCAGATGAAATATCCTTCCCTCATGGGCTCCATCATTAAATTCCTGAATCGTTGTACACAGGGCAGGGGTTTCTTTCATTTCCCCCACATGTATAACACTTTGGGTACCGCAGTGTATTACTGAATTGAATTAAACTTCCGTAAGTGAAGTTTCAGACTGAAAGTAAGACAGTATTGCAGAAAGGCAGAATGCTTTAAATATTTTCTGAAAATTACTTGTCTTACTTGGACTGATACTCTGTCCTCTAAATTGCATAGGTTGCAGTGAAGCCAGTGGTACTGATTCTAAAATCTACTACTGGGATTAAAAATATTTTTCATAGGCAAGAGGGTTACTGAAAATTCAGTACCTCCGACTAGTTTTAAATCTAGATTTGCAGAGCCCAAAATATCTGTTGGATCTGTACCAAGTAGGATCATCATTAATAATTGTATATTTCTGATATCTATGCAATATTTATGTCTTATTAGCCTTTTTCCCCCCTTCTTTCATCACCTGGGAAGGCCTCAAAAATTTTACCAAAAAATGTCAGCTTGTACATCTTGACAAAATCACTTCAATCACTGAACTTCCACTTCTTTTTTAGCTATCTCTAGCATGACTTTGAAATCAAACTACTAGGAGATTCACAATAGTGTTTTCTTTCTCTGATTGAGCAATTTTTTGGCACCAAATAATGAAGTTTTGAGAAAATCAAGTTATTTTTAACTGCTCAGTTTTGGTTTTCCTGTTTTGCTCACACAGTTGGCTATTCACTGTCTCCCTACTTGCCCAAGTATGGATTTCCAAGACATTGTAATTCTGTCCATATTGCAGAATTTCATCACTAAGATGACAAAAATATGGCAAAAAGATATCCCCACTAAATAATCGTCTAGGAAAAAAGAGAGTCAGTCACAAGCACCAGCCTCATTATCTTTGTTGTGAATGTAACCTTTCATTTTGTCTAAGATTGGTTGGAAATTGAAACCATATTTTATCTGAAATAAATGTTATCTAATAAACTTCAATGTAAGTTTGTACCAAAATCCCCAGTTTGTTCTAATTTCGTAATTAGACAGCCACATTCCTAGCTAGTGACTCATTTAATAGTCCCATGAACCACTTCATTGGGGAATCAAATATGTCAGACCTCTTTTTCTCTAAGGACAGCAAATATGAGTGCAATGGTGTTGTTCATATTGAATGGAACAGCATGATAATGCAACACCTGAGAGATCCAAGAACTGTGATATAAAGGATGGGAAAGTGAGAGAGTAGCCAGACAAAGTTCAAAACTACTTTCTGCCAAGTAGTGACGCCCAAGATAGTTGTGGAGTGTTAGTGGGATAAAAAATTGGAAAAGAATATGGAGGGGTGTTTCTAAATGCCTTTGTTTCAATCAGATTTTAAAAATCAGGATAATAACTATCAAGGATGATACGGGCATAATTGAAGATGGAATAGATTCTCTCCTAAGATTTTTTCCAGTCTTATATTTCTATAATTGTGAACTACAGTGTACTGTAAACTCACCTTTCCTTGGCTACAAGAGCATTCCTGACATTTTCTATTCTATTTTCTAGCAGTTTTACTCGGTGTTCAGCTTCCTTTGCTTTCCACTGAGCAGTACGCATCAATTGTATACTGTTTTCCTTTTCAGTTTGCAAAAGATCACACATCGTAGCAAATCCTTGGAGTCTGAAGAAATGAGATATGTGAAAGAAATAATTAGCCTTTAATGCATATATTACTTGGCTAAAAGTTACTTTAGAAGACTTTTTTAGATAATGTATTGTTATCATTTTCTTACTCTTTTTGGCGTTCTTTTTTCATCTTTTTACAGGTGATTAGTTCACGATCCTTTCTTTTTAGTTCCTTAACAATACTTTGGAGTTGAATCTGAAATTTAAATAATATTTAGTGAGCACTTTAGATATATTAAAGAAATGTCTTCAAAAAATTACCCAGAACAACTCTTAGATGAGAAAAAGACAGTGAGGGGACATTATACTAAGAACTTTTTCTTATTATAATGAAATGTTTTTATTACATAAAAAACAACATAAAAAAGCACAGTTTTCCCATTTTTATTAAGCTTAATTACTTTTAAGCTTAATTAATTACTATTAGTTATATAGATAATTTGATCCTGCATCTTAAATGCTTGGTTCCCTGTATCTGGAGTTCCACTCTTTCTACTGATCAGCCTGTCAATTCCATCACTATATAATTATTTAGCATATGAACTGTATCTTTACAAGTAAAATTTCTTTTTTACTCAATTCTGACTTTTAAGCAATCACTGATGATTGAGAAGAATTGCATTCTATTAAGTCTCTGGATCTTTTGATTCCAGTTGTGTTCAGTCCTCAATAGCCTAGGCCATCAATCTTAGATGGACAGGCCTTTTCTCCCCTCCCACTGGTACCAGGAGGAGGAGATTGGTATTAGGGAAAGCTGGTGGATGATGGGTTGCAACTTTGGGCTTGTCTCTGTGTTCCTGAATTTGTATTATTTTATTTGTTTTATTTGTTTATGGACTGATTTTTATTGAAGTTACAAAGCCTGACATGTTTATTTTCATAGACCGTCGGAGTTTCCCAAGATGGTAGAAGGGTAGCTTATCTAATTTATCTGAATACAGACATACGTTTTGGAAACATAAATACCTTGTTCCCATATAGCAATTTGGTATTTAGTAAATTCTGTGTGACATCACAGCACACGTCATGCCAGCAAAATGCAGGCAGAAAATACAATGACTAGTCATAGGAAAAGTTTTCTTTCCCTTTTTCTCTAAATCAATATAATTATTTATGCCTTGAAATATAACAGGAAAATAGAAATTTCTGCCTCTCCTTGGAGTGAGTAGTAGTAGTTCAGTTTATCTTCTAATGTTCATATATTTGTAAAATAAACCACACAGTTTTGCTTCTGAGAATCTCAGGTGAGGTTACCTGCTTTTCTCCCTCTTTCTTTCAAATTGTTCATTTTATTCCATAAGCTTGAAAGAAAATCACAGAATCTCAGAATAACAGAACGTGCTTGTGGGGTTGCAGGAGTGGGCTGCGGGCGGCCGTGGCCTTGATGGCTTACAGCTGTGTCCCTGGGAGGAGGGAAGGCCAGCATTGAATGCAGGTGTGCTGATTTTGGTAACAAGAAGCCTGTGAGTGGCCCAAGAGATAGGTATAAAAGGTTGTGCTGCAGGATCACAAGAGAGATACTGAGCTGAGGCAGAGCTGACTGGGCTGCTGCTGGCTGGTGTCTGCTGCTGCTTGCTGATGCTGAGCTGATGCCTGCCACCCTGCTCTATGCTGGACTTTTGGACTCTGACATCTGGTGCCCCGTGTTTGTATGTATGATTTAAATCACAGCGATAACTGGCTTAGAGCCTCAAAGGCTTGGAAGCCTCTGGCAGTATGAGCCTCACGGACTGCAATCCACTTGGGGGAAGTGGAAAAGCTGGCTGGCACGTAATCCCTGGGCGGGGGTGTGCCCAGGAGAGCCGTGAGTAGCCTACACATGCAAGTCTGGGATTGAACCGCCTTGGGTGACTGTGCCTCTCTGAAGGACGGACCAGCGGTTTGCTGAGTTATAGCCCATGCATGATTGCTGTGAATGGTGCCGAGTATTTACTGCAAACTATGTTGGCCTTTTGTATGGCAACAGTGCTGATTTGGAAGAGACCCACAAGGGTCATCAAGTCCAACTCCTGGCCCTGCACAGCACTGTTCCCAAGAGTCACACCACGTGCCTGAGAGCATTGTCCAAAAGCTTCTAGAACTCTGTCAGGCTGGTGCTGTGACCGCTCCCCAGGGGAGGGAGCCTGTTCCAGTGCTCAGCCACCCTCTGGGTGAAAAACCTTTTCTTGATATCCAACCTAAATCTCCCCTGGCACAACTTCAGGTCACTCCCTCAGGTCCTGTCACTGGTCATCAGAGTGAAGAGATCAGTGTCTGCCCCTCTGCTGCCCCTCAAGAGGAAGCTGTAACCGCAATGAGGTCTCCGCTCGATCTCCTCTTCTCCAGGCTGAACAGACCAAGTGCCCTCAGCTGCTCCTCACCCAGTTTCCCCTCAAGGCCCTTTACCATTGTTGTTGCCCTTGTTTGGGCACTCTCTAAATGTCCTTTCAATACCTTGTTTCAATTATGGAGTGATACTTTAACATACTGCAGTGCACTACAAATTGCCAATAAAACACCACTGTATTGTGAGCTTCCAGTGTTCTGATGGAACTTCAAAGCTAGGGTGGGAAATGAGTCCACATGGCTCCCCTCACTAGTAATTTAATTTCTCCCTATACCAGCTTATACTTTTGAACAGTCTTCCAAATACACAATTTTTTACCTTTGCTTTCTGAACATTCCTGCATTTCAGTTGCTTCTCGTCAGCTCTGAGCCAAGTCAGATGTGTAAGTGTGGATAATTCATTTCTCCATTTTTCCTGCTCTTTAAAAAGCAAGTGTTCTTCAGCAATGCATTCTTCTAACATGCGGGCATCCATATCTGATATCATTTCCTAAAGAAGATTAAATTGAAATCCTAATGCAACAATGCATCATTGTTGGCAAACCCAAAGTTGGAAATACTTTGGGTTTTTCTGCAATGTAAACAAATATACAGACTACGTAGATTTAAAAACTTAATAAATTATTGCTTTAAAACACCATGCATAATCCCTATAGTAGCATTTCAAAGTATATTATCACCTAGGAGCATTTCTGTTCTTCGGTCTAACATCTTTCCACTATTGTCCATTGGCACAATGGGTGTTTATAGCTATATAATCTTTGAGTAAGTTCAGTATCAGATCTTCAGGAGGAGGTGAATGGAAGCTTCCTAGGCTCCATTGACTGCATGCCTGTCTGTGGCACACAACTTACATATCCCAAAGAGTGACACGTAGGTACTGGAATGCAAATGTATCCAAATACGAGCTGATTCCCACCTGATGATGTTAATGAATTCAAACAAGACATATAAAGAAAATGGATATAAGGGCAAGAAGACAAGGAGGTTTGATCTTAAGAATATATGTCTGAAATAGATTGCTTCTTATGAAGTCACTTATGTAGTAGCAAGTATTAATGCTCTGCATTTCCACACTCTGTATGGCTGTGCTGAGTACAGACAGACATCCACAAATGACAGAACCATGAAGATGAAAAATCATAATATACAAATGCTGAATTTTTATTGTTGCAACAAGACATGGTTCCATATCCAAAGGAAACCTATAACAATATATTTCTAGCTGCAGTGTCATTAACAACATTCAGAAAGACTTAAACTACAAAGCAGATTTGCTTTCTACCTTCTAGTATGTGGCCAGCAACACCAAAAAATGTGTTTAAAAATGAAAGACAAGTGTTCTTTAAAATTGAACAAATACTACCGCGTTTTCACACCAGAAAGCTGCAGCTAGAAACTCCCTTTTTTCCTTTATTCTCATGATAGAAAACCAACTGTTAAAATGAAAAAATATGAGAAAGGGGGACTCAGCACCTGTTCAGCTAAACCTCTCTTGATCGTTTCAATTTCCTCCTGCAGTTCTCGTCGTCTTTCTGATAATACTGCATTTTTTTTTGAGTTAGTTTCTGCCTACAAAAATAAACCAAGCACAGAGTGATGCAAACAAAAAATGATGAAAATGTAAACTGCAGATACTCTATCAGAAGTAGCTACTCAAAATAAGAAATGAATTTTCTTTCCTATTATAATAGCTAGTACAAGAATGCTTCATTGAGTAGAGTTCCTCAGCAACTTATTGAAGTTTCTCAAATTTTTCTCTCAAGAACTATGACCACTAAACTTCACAAATTTAGGAGGGTTATGGTTTTCAGCAACTAAACTGTCATTAAAAAAACAATAATCACAAAGAGAGTACATAAAACTGTCACCTTCTAAAATCACAGAGGATTTTCAGAGTGAAATTCTGAACTCACTAAAGGAAAAAAAAATAGTTCACATCTACGTAGAATGGATATCACATTCTTTTTTTTTTTTTTTTTTGTCACTACAGTAGGATTTTCATTAGGCTCTAGAAATCCAAATCTAACAACACAAACATTTATGTATTATTTTTCATTATGGGAAAATTCATTTATTCAATCAGATTTTAACATTAAGTATGTGAAGGAATACATATTAAAAGCTACCTCTGACAAATATATCTGATCAATCTCACTACAACTACTTACATGATATAACTTCTAAGACAAAAAGTTGTTTCGGCCTCACTGTGACTAATTTCACTTAAAAATTCATTCTGGTTATAAGCAAATAAGAAATAAATGCATCAGGCTAATTACGCAGGCATATGTTGCCTCTCTGTAATTGATGGGGACAAACATTTTAGCAGGATCTGTTGTGATAGGACAAGGGGTATTAATTTTAAAATGAAAGAGGGACGATTAGATATAAGGAGGAATTTTGTTCAACAAGAGTAGGCACAGGTTGCCCAGAGAGGTGGTTGATGCCCCATCCCTGGAAAGATTTAAGACCAGGTTGGACAGAGGTCTGACTAACCTGATCTAGATGAAGGTGTCCCTGCCTATTGCAGGGGTTTGGATCAAATGACCTTTAAAAGTTCCTTCCAATCTAAATGGTTCTAATTGCAAATCTGTAATTCATATGGGTGGGAAAAAATTACATTTAACAACATGCCTGGAAGATACTCAAAGATAATACACCCAACCCTGTGATATCTTGCTCAGATCTCAACCAGATGTTAGAGTTCAAAACACTATAAATCAATACTGAGAAATAAACATTTTGCAGTTGTGATTTTCATTTCTGTGATAATATTGTAAAATTAAATGCTGTTCATTTGCATTAAGGGAAAGGGGAACAAGAGACACAGTAAATGTCAAAGTGTGGAGTTACTTTGGTTGCAGCTGCCAGCTCTGAGATTTGATTTGACTTAGGTTTACTAAAAGATCAGTAAAGCCTGTCCTAAGAAAGTGACTTTTACTCTTGTGGTGGGAGCAAAAATAGCTTTTATGTGGAGCATATATTAGTTACCTCTTCTGCTGTGTAAAAGTAAAAGCTCATATAAACATCTTTAATCCATCACGGACTTTTGTTTGTGTAAGACAGGGCTAAACCTAGGCACTTTTGGCTGTCTCTGTGTTGGCCTGAGCAAGGAGAAGGCCCGCATGGAGAGGAGCAGCAGTTCTGCTCTGGGCTGGCGACAGCGGGAGCGGCAGTTCTCTTTCACACACAAAATGGGCATTTAGCAATAGCTGACCTTTCACAACTTACTAACGGGACAAACACATTTGAAGGAAGTGTTCCTGTAATTTCCTTATTCTACAAACCAGTCATTCTGCACTTAGCATATGATTCAAAAGAAGAAATTTGGGGAACCACACTGATGTACTGCTGCTTCTGCAATCACATATTTATACAAACAATTAATTCTTGTGATTTTTTCACTTTGAACTACAATGAATAAATGTAAATCTGGGGGTTTAAGTACGTAAAGAAATTTTATCTACTTAAAATACTGGTTTTTTAACTTTTGCTAGGTGTGCTCCCAAGTCTTACGAATTAGAATTGTTCCAATATAGCAAAAGCCAAGCAGAATCAAGCTTGCCACTTGACTCAGCCTTACTGCAGTACTGCATTTGAATTTGCCACGCTGCAGAGGAGCGATGATTTCACATTTGCTCTTCTAACAGAGCCCAGAAAGGAATCAGAGAAAACACTGAGCATGGGAGGATGGGCTAAAATAACTCTATTGCTGTGGCCTGTTTGCATCAGAGTAGTATCCTGCAGCTGCTGGAGTAAAATCCTGATTAGAATGCCACTTCTGTGTCCGTGGCATTCCCTTTCCCCTACTCCTCATGATGATACTATTTGTAAGACACAAACAAGGTCTTGTCCTTCCACAGGGTGAAGGAACTGGGCTGAGATGGGTTTGGATCTCACCCCAGACTGTGGACTCTAACCACAGCTGTTGGTGAGTTATAGCATTTGATTTTAGCATTACATGTTTTTGAACAATTGTGGTTCTTCATCCAGAAACATCTCCTCAATGGGAACACAAGAAAAAATACCACCTCCCAGATTCTCTTAGCTGATACTGAACAGAAACTCTTTAAGCTTTAAGATCAAAGTCTGGAATATGAGTCAGCCCTTTAATCATTATTTCAGGAAATTCAATCCAAAACTCTGTTGTGTAGTTATAGAGCTTTCCTCCCTTCTCCCAGGTGAGTTTATATTACTAGATAATACACATGTGAATTGAGAAGGAATTTCAAGTGAGACAAAAAAATATTGTTTACTAATATTAAATATTATCAAGTAATAATTGGAGTTGTTTAAATAGAAAAGCTAAGTATATATGAGTTTTCATACATATAGTTATTTTTAAAAACTTTACAATTGTGTAAGATTCTTTTCTGCCCTGAACTGCTCAGAAGGACCAAAAAGATTTCAAAGATAGTGTCAAGGTAGGAAACATCGAGTCCTGTGAAAAAATATTCACCTGACTAAACAAGATTAATTTTATATGACTCAGAATCTAGACTAAGCAAGGAGCAAGTATAGGAGAAAATATATATAAGAAAGAGAGAATGGAAGAACCAGTGATGAGAGAAAGAAAATATAAAAAATTTATAGACAAAGTAAATTTTTAAGAAAGAATTGGAAGCAGAAAACAAAGAAAATGCTTTGAATACACAAGCAGAAGTACGTATACTTCCTTTTAAAATTACCATAGTCAAAAGACTAAGTAAAACAGAAAAGAGTAAAGCATTATTGAAAGAGGAATGGGTGAAATACTAAAGCAAGGGGGAAATGAGGAAGGTGAAATAACAGTCTTCCCCCCCGTCCCCTTATAGGACTGTCAAGAGATTTCATAGAAGTATTTCTTACAAGAAAATTTACAAACTCTATGATCAATGCATTCATACAGACCTCTGATTTGAGTCTTTTATGCCTTGCTTTATCTCGTTCCAAGGAATCAGAAATCCCTTTCAGGTATAATTCCAACTTTTTTAAATATTTCAGTTCTCTATCTTTCTGTGTTTGATGGTGACTGAGAATATCTTGTTGCTTTTTATTCTCCGAGACACATTTATTTAAATTACTTTCCAGAGTTTGTCTATATAGATAGACACAGAATTTTAGAAACAAGTAACATAATCAAGACATATATGTAAACAGGCATGACTATTTTAATGGGTTTTGAGTACCTCATCACCATGGCTCAGCAGCAAGACAAACTCATAAACTACTGAAAAAAATTACCTAAAAAGGTTGCATTTTTATAACTATAATCAATTATAATACCCTAATTATGTCGATGAGGTCTCACAATCTGTTCTAAATATGTTAAAAATTCCAGGGAAACTAGTACATGTAGGAAGAAGAAAACACATTTTTTAGTATGATGGAACATTTCAAAATAAGATGCCATGGGCCTTTAATACAAAGCTTGAAAGGCAAAAGCATTGTTGCTGAGCATATGGGCAGAATTACAGCTATGCATCCCCCTCTGCAAAGGAGGAATCATTTGATGCTTGCCTTCAAACTAACAGTTTATTTTACTTTACCAAGTAAATATAAAATCATAATTGAAGGGATTAATAAAGAGATGATTAACCAATCTTCATTGAAATTCAGGAGTACATGAGCACAGACATCTATGATCTTCATTTGAAAATGAAAATACTGACATATTTTTTCTTCTTCAATTTACTTTTAGTGGGTTAAACAGGAAATAAAATATGTACACTAAAGAGAGAAACCCTCTAAAATATTTCACTTTAAGAGCAAAATCTCACAGCATTTTATCAAATGCTTATGCTTTTTCATGTTCTTCTTCAAGCCAGATCCTAGATTCCAGATTCCAAATTTTTATGTAAACATTTTTGAAGTAAATACCAAGCCTGATCATTTCTAATTTGCACTGGTTGCAGCATAAAATTTGAAAATAGAAGCAAGATAGCAGAAAAAAGAAATAGATTTTTGAGAACAGAGAATCATCCACTCTTTCCACGTGGCTCATGTCTCTAACCTGTCTGATAGGACGGCTAATTCCCTCTCTGTGTTCATTTCTATTAATTTTGCCAAAGTAGTGTGTTCTCGTTCATTGTTTTCTATCAAAGTTTTTCTCTCGTCCAATTCCTTCATTACATTTTCTCTTTCTTGCAAAATCTCTTCAATTCTTCTTTCAGTGGCTTTCAGGGTTCTATTCAATTCTTCTATTTGGTCATTTAGGGCTTCATTCTGCTTCTCTGCATCGCTGTGGATATATTTTAACAAAGCAGTAAGGGTTAACTTTTCCACATGCATATTTAAAAGACAAAATGTAAGTCACCAGTTTTTGTGGACACACAAAATAATTTCACAATAATATATGTTTGAAAGCAGACAGTGAAAACCTTCAAATTTCAATATAGTCCAACAATAAAATTGCAGACAGCCTTGGGGATAACTGACAGCTTAGCACCATGACAGTATTAAAAAGAGTTCTAGTAAACTGATTTCTGTCAACATTACTAGGTACATGGGTGTGACACTTCTAAATATTCTTCCTGAGACTGGGAACTCTAGTTAGTTTATTCTGTGATGTGACACAAATATAAAGACTCATTTAAATATTTCATTAATAGCCATTTGCACAATGTAGGTTTTAGAAATTACTTCTCTGTAACACTATAGGGCAAACTTCTTAGATTTATGATGGCAGAGTTGCATTAAGCAGAGTAGTGAGGAAAATGTAGAAGAAAACCATCATACAGGTTTTAAACTTGAGAAATTTAACATAGTCAAACAGTTTCTGTATTACAAATAGGGCTTGGAAGCAGGAGATACAAAAACTTCAGTGTAACCCTGTGCACAAACAGGGTACAAAACCCATCATTCATCTGGATGGCAACTGGACCGCTGGGATCTGTGAGTGACCCGGCTGAAACTGCACAGTGCTGATCTGATTTTGCACTTACAGAAAACAGCACATGCCATGCTTCAGAGTAGAAGAACCCCAGCTTCACAAGAGAGAGAAAGGAAAGGCTGGAGGCTGGTGTACATTTCCCCTGATGAGGTATTACAGACTGCAATTGATGTCAGGACCTTACAGCAAAGCGCCTGTGACTCAACAGCTGGCACAGAAGGACCAAGGGAGAAAGGGTTTGTAGCTCAGGCCACACTGGCAGCTGTGGAAGTGTTAGTTTAAATGTTGATCCTAATTTTAATCAACAACTATTCTCAATCATTTCTATAACCAAGGGATGAGAAGAAGTCATACATATATATATTCAGGTATATAGAATTATTTATTAAAAACATACATTTTTTTCTGATTCAACTTCTCAGTTTCTTTTGCAAGCTGCTTTGGAACACCAAGGAGCCTAACTAGCTCAGCCTAGTGACAAAACAGAAAGGTTTGATTAATAGCCTCAAAATCTGATGAGTTTTCATAGCAGTAATATTCACTTAGAACTGCTGTGAAAATTGGTAAGAAACATGTTTTTGAATTACTTGAATTTGTGTCAGAGAATTGTAGCTGCTACTTTTGAAACTAAACATCGATATTTACAATTTTAGTATGTCTTCAAGATAAAAATTATGCTTGAATATTATTAATACATCTTATTATGCCATTTATATCATGGAAAGAAGTAGACCCAAGTATGTTTTTAATTCTCAGCATAAATCTGTATGAACTGTAATCTGAGCAGCCTACAATAACACAACATAGTTAAGATGTCTTTATAGAAACCACTTTTTAATCAAAACCATGACTATTATTATTTCCTAAAGGAGTAATAAGGATATGGCACAGCAGCATGTTTCATGCCTATTGAAAAATGGTCTAATATTTAATGTAATGACATAATGAATTTGGAATGACAAACAACATCCAGAAGATTCACTGCTCCTTTGGACAAAACATGTACCCATATACACACCCATGCACTCACAGATACATAGGCACAATTAATTTTGTGTTACTTTTAAATAGGTCTGCGTCTCCTGAAGCTTTTCCATTTCTTCCTCATCTGTTAATATCATCTTTTCCTTGGATGAAATAGCTTCTTTTATTGAATCAATTTCTGCTTTCCTCTGGGTTACTTCTTTGCTGAGCTCATCACAATTTTCCTTCAACTGTTTACTTTTATCATCTTTCTTTAAAAACAAAGTAAAAGACCAGATTAATTGTATTTTCCCTTTTACATTTTGCAGGCTTCTGACAACACAGACTGACTAATATTGAATGATGATAACATTTTTAGTGACAAGTTATAAAATGTATTTTTTTTTTACCAGATGTGTGTTTCTTCTATCAATAGTATCAGAATGTTATTTCCAACAAAGCCACATATGTTCCCCAGGATTTATGGCTGCAAAGGTGTTTCTCATGTTCACATCCTAGAACCAAAAACCTCCAGCTATCTTTACAAGCAGTATCCATTTGCTGAATATAGTAAATATTTTCTTGAGTAAACAAAAAAATCCAGATCTTTTCTGGATCAGTTATTTATTGCTTGCCCTAAAGTTATCAAAACAGAATAACATAATATAGCCTATAAAATCTGCTTTTTAAAAGTCTGTTTTTCTATGTATTCTATTTTAAATAAACTCTAAAAATATGCACTGTGAAAACATTTTCAGTGACGTTTTTATATGTTAGCTGACAGAACATAAAACATTGCTTTTCTCATGTTTTGTACCTACCTTTTCTTTTGACATTCTTTCATATTCATTTTCCAGAAGCTTTTTTTCTTCTCGCAAACTACAGTAAAAATCAAAGCAGAACTAAATGTATTAGTAATACAATAATCACTACTGTAATATAGTAAATGGTGAGAAAGTACGGAAGCCTATCCTGTGTTAGACTAAAACACACAGTGAATTATCATGAAAGGTGCTCAGATTTAAAGGAAGTTTGCTGACTGGTACCTGGGGGTCCTGAAGGACTGAGTGTATGCATGGAGGTGCACACATCTTTTTCTACAGTGCACACATCTAAGCATTTGAACCTGATTTTTCTTAGTCTGACCACCTGCAGGGGTCCATTCATGCCTCACTCACCCTTGCCTTTTACTAGTGGCACCTTACACCCACAGTTCCTCCCAACCTCAAAACAAAACATTAACATGGAAATGCGGCAAAAGGAAAGAGGAGGTCGGTAATAAATAGCCACAAAGACATCACATATCAAAGAAAGTGCAGTTGCTACGAGAAAGCTTCTTCCTATGAATGTTTTCACATACAGATTTACTCTTCAGACTGCTGCAAGTGAAGCTCCTCACATCTGGACTGGATCCTGTGAAAAAAAATCCTGAAAAGTGGCAGGGGTTATAGGCTAAGTCAAAGGAGTGTGGTAGAAAACTGAATTGAATAGCCACAGCGATCTTAATCTATATCCAAAACCAAATTGCAATTTAATTTTAGGCAACAATAGGGACAGATGCCAAAGAAGCGAAGGAGGAAAGGAAAAAATGGGAAAGCTCTTAAATGTTGTGGGTGTTTAGTAACACTGCCCTGAGAAAGATGAAGGAATGATTATAAAAAGGGAGTTCAGCCAACAAGCTTGTTGGATTTACAATAGGGAGCTTCTTGGTAGCAGGTGGGTAAACACTGCCAAATACAAAAGATTATCCCTGCTGAAGGTACATCTGTACATCCCCAGTGCTTGCACAGGACAGGCCTGCACCTAGAGCAGGTAAACGGGCTACAGCAGTCTGTATGCCATCACAACCAAACTGAACTGAACTGAGTCACTGTGCTATTCACTGGGAACAAGGAGGCAGGTTCCTGCAATGTAATTAGTACCTACAATGACATCTCAGAGTCTCAGGCTATAAAGAAGTAAAGATTGCAGCTAAGGAATAGGTGGAACAAACAAATCCTCTGTCCCAGGTATAGCAAAGAATCAACTTCAGTGCTTAAATTTGTCTTTATAACTCCAGTGGGAGGATGTGCTGGTCAAGTTTTGTTGAGATCAGGGCAGTCTGGTAGAATAAATAACTCTTTAAATTAGGGAAGCATTAAGAGAAGGGGACAAACTTGCATGAAACAGTTGTGTCACTTGGAGCTATAAACAATGGCAAGGGACTCCTGGGCAGCCCCACCCACCCAATGCAGTTATTACAGTTACCTCATAATGTGGGTGATACAGAAAAGAGACAGCTGATTGCTATTTATTTTTTTTTCTTCTGAAACCTTCCAGCAACAGTGTAAGACTTTGTATGGTGGTAGTGGTTCAGGTTTCAGAAAGTGTGTGGTCATGGGAAGAGAGATCAGTCTCCCAGCAGCCAACGTCATGGAGGACCATCCCCAGGACTTATGCTCAACCCTTTACCAGTGCTGATTTAAGGTTCCCTCCCCCACTTCACCACCCCCACCCTCTCAATAAACTCTTTCTCATATTTGAGTCCTCCAACAAAAGGAGTGAAGCTTATACCTAGAAGTCTCAGGCAACATATTTCCAGTTAAGGAAAGGAAACAGTGAAAAAAAAAAAGAGAACTGGGTTGGTGGTGTTGCAATATAAACAAAACAAAACCAAACAAAACAACATCCATCCCATGAATAAGGAGCTCTGGCTCAGATGAAGAGCAAAGAGAAAATAGACACAGAGTAGATGTTGTTGATATACAGCATGTATGATATTTGTATGGACAGAGTACAAATACGCCTCTACAGGGACTGGTAAAGTCTAAAAACTAATTTGAATGCCAGTGTTTGAACACTCGCAGAGTAAACGAGTTTGCAAAACAAAATCTTTTAAAGAAAAAAGTTGAATTTAAATCAATCGTCTCCCAAAATTGATAAAATTAATTTTAAAAAATAGTATTTCCAAAATTCCAAAATCATATTCCAAACCCAATTTAGGAGTACTCCCAGTTCAACTCCTTGGGACTGGCATAATCACACTAAGGATAATGAATGTCTACTTTGCACAAATACCTGTAACTGTTTGACTGCCACAAAATATTATTAAAAAAGTCCAGTGCAAAATGATAAAAGAGGTACTGCATGGCTTGTGGTTACTCTGTGCTGTGCCCTCTTTCATATCACGCTGGACGATCAAAAGAGCAATACCAAAGATCAGGAGGGAGAGCAAAGTTGACACTGTTTTCATTTTGTCACATTCCTCACTCATGAGGACAGATTCCTGTGGAACCATTCCAGTTTCACAACAAAGACTTTTCCATCCAGCAAAAGCAAAATGATTTGAACACCTCATTTTCTGTGACATAAACAAAGGCAACAGTGAATGGCAAGGACCAAGCTACCTAAGTAGCCAGAAGATCAATTACTTCCACACAAAAACCAGTGGGAATGTGAAAAGAAAAAATGGTAAAAAGAAAGAAGTTAAATCTCTCTCTTCTGAGCAATGAGTTTGATCCAGCTGCCCACACCCAGAAGTCAGACAGGCAGCCCTATGCCAACATACTGGGTTTCCTTACTGTCAGGGGTAAAAACTGGGACCTTCAAAGGGCAGGTCATCTGACATCCCAGGTGATTGTTTTAGGATGACATAAATTACCAGCTGAAGATAACATATATCCCTCTGTAGACTCTAAAGGGGAGGCAGGATTATTAACACACATTTAGAAATCAAATAAGATTTTTCAAAGAATTTAAGTTTAGTCTCTGATTTAATAGATTAACACAGAAGCTTAATGTAAGATAAGCAGAGAAATTTGGTCTTTCAATTTAGCATTTGAATCTTTTAATCTGTGTTATATGGATAACAACCCCATGAATGTTTTACTTAGACATCAATTACAACAACAAACAAAACAGCTGCAACTGGCATTAGGCATTTAAATTTCCCATTATTTTATAGCCCTTCCCTGATGGATGTATTTTTCAACATCATGTGGATTTTATTATTATCATTATATATACCTCTAACAACACACACAATGGAAAGCAGATAAAACTCCTAAGTTGAAGCATTAACATATACAAATGTTTGTAACATTGCTCTTCGTATTTTCATGAAGCCTAAAAACAGTATTGTACATGAAAAGCTGTCATAGATGCAGATGTAATGAGTTTAAAAAGGCAGTTGGAAAACCAGGCCATTAATAAAGATACATTCCAGATTTTTCCCTGAGAGACATTTACAGCTGCAAGCTGACATAGAAATAAAAAAATTAAGATGGAGAGATTAAGAAATGTAGTGGTAGTTGTCAACAGAGGTCCACTTCACTTCCTCAGCTCACAAAATAACCACAACGCTGTTATCATTAAAAGTCCCATCATGCAAGAAAGTGAACTCCTTCAGCTACTCGGTCTCATAGCTGGGATTGCTTGGAAATCCACAGAAGGTGTTTGGCACCTCACAACTAAAATCTAGCGACCACAGGTAGAAGTTATCACAGCTGACAAGCTGCCAGCATGAGCTTCCTGTAAGGCTCTGAGCTGTAATTAGTTTGTAGGTACCAGAGAAAGCAGTCACAAGACCAGCTGATAACAACTTCAGCTGTGACTGTTTATTTTACTTAGGGACTGTAATTCTTTACTAGAGAAGCTATGGGCAAAAGCTTAACTTTTCACTTTTTAATTATTGAGTGACTAATACTGAAATAATTACATGTATTGAAATAGCTTTCCTTATTTGCAATACTTCTACAAGGACAAAGTCAGTTTTGCAATCCTGACTTCCACGCAGTGGCACAGAATACTTCAGTGATGAGCCATTTTGTTACCTGCACAAAGCACTGTGAGAGCTGGAGATTGGACCTAGGCTTTCAAACAAAATTGTTTTCAAGCATCAGGCACCTTTAATCTCACAAACTCTTGTTACAGATAAATTTAGTACTAATTAATTGCTTACTTTTAAATGAATTATTTAGATGATAGATTTAGATTTAATATTTATTATTTCTCAACAATAAACTACTGTTGATACCATTGTGTAATAAAGAAAAGCAGCTCTTCTTTATTTTGTTTCATAAACCAGAACTCCAAGCCTCATACGAACATTAAAGTGAAATGTCTCCTCGAGGCAGAACAAATCCTTGGTAATCACACAGATTCTTTCCTTCTTGTTCCGCTAATTTGCTTTTTTGCTCTATATTCTTACTTACTGAGGCTTCTTATCAATTACATGAAGAAATTTCATGGCTCTGAATGCAATTTCAGCAGAACTGACTGGAGATGTCTCTTTTTCCTTTTACTTTATTACCCTTGCCAAGTAGTTATTGAGAGGAAGAATACTCCCAAAGTCAGCTCTGGCTTTGGGATAGCAGCCCAAGCTTTATAAGCTCAGTAAAATCCTTCCAACCCTTGTTCTCCCCCTGTGCTGAGCTCTCAGGCAGACACACCAGCAATGAGCCCAGTACATCCATATGGCAGAACAGGACACAAACTGGAAGAGGAGGCACATATGTACAGTGGGAACACACCCCATCCATGCAGTCACCCTCAGGGTGACTTCCCTGACAGCTGAAATGTGACCGAGAAGCTTCTGAATACCTCATGTACCCATTCAAACTATGAAAAATGTCACAAAATTCCTGAAAACTTGATGATACTACAATGCTGAAAGCAATTTAAATTTATTCTGTGAATATTGACTATTTATTGGAACAACAAAGAATTAAAACAGAAGATGAAATATCACCTTCAGCTGTTAAGAAAGGTTGAAAGAAAAAAATTGTTTACAGAGACAAGCAAATAGGAAATTAAATAGGGATAGAAGAGTGTGGAATAAGAGACCTTGGAATAAGAGACCTTGAGACGTTTGCTAATGTTATGGCATATCTATATGACTCTGCAAGAGAGAAATGTCATTGTCAGATCTGAATCTGAGTGCAAAGAAGGTGCTAAGTACTTTTAGCTATCAGAGAAAGTGAATTAAGGCAGGAAACAGAGGTATCAGATATAAGAGGGATACTTCAAAGAAAGGTTTACAGAAACTAGGGAAAGATTAGATTTCTCACTTACAGCTGAGCAGTAGGTCTGAGCAGACATTCTAAAAAAAAGGACGAAGCAGTAGATAAGAGACACAGATAATCCCTTCAAAACCTTTCCCCCTCCATGTTCCCTGCCTGCTATACATACAAAGATAAATAAACAACATTTGTTTTCAGACTGAACAGCCATTAGTCATAATTCCCAAGGAGAAATTCAGCTGTAAGTGCCAAGCACAGATGGGACTGTATTAACACAGTTGGACAACAAGGGAAACTCTGTTCCAGAGAGATCAAGGGCCAAGAGAGGTTGGACCATGACTTTTTATCCTGAGAAATGAAGGAAACCAAGCAGCGACCTAACAGCAAACTTCTAATAACCTTTGAGGCAGCTTCCCCCTCCTCTGTCTGTGACATTGTCCATGCACACAGATATTTCAGAAAATGTTGCTTTATTCTTTGGATAAAACCAGCAAGCATATAGATCTTCATTTTACATCAGTGTTACTATTAGATCACCTGCTACTCACAGCTCTATTCTGGACATTCATTTTCACTGTCTTTCACAGGCACCAAACTCATCCCTTCATTACAAACATGTATTCATACCCATTATCTGGTTTTCTTCATAGTCCATTTCTCATTTCTCCACTACATTCACTCAACCATTCTTCACACATATTGTGCTAGTCCTGTCCATTCTACACTAGCCCAACTCAAAATCAGTATAATTTCTTGAATATTTCTGGAATTTCTCTCCCAGTAAGCAAATCCACACATAACCAAGGCACATCCTTCTCACCTCACAGCCACAACACGCGTAAGACCCAATGCTATCAGGCATGAAACAGATTCCAAACAAGGAACAATTAAATAATCTGTAGCTCCCAAGTTTGAAAAAATGACAAATTAAAGGGGGGAGGGGTTGTACAAAAGAGATCTAGCAAACCATTCTACAACAGTGAAAATGAAGAGAGGATCAGATGTTCGTTCTCTCATCCAATACAAGAACTACAGGGCACTAAATGAAGCTGTAGGAGTCAGGTTAAAAAAAGCAAGGATGTGGCAGTTCTTACGTAGTTAATCTGTGGAACTCATCGCCCAGCGTGTTGCAGTGTCAGAAGTTTGTTTTGGAGGAGACGGGAGAAATTCAAAGGAATAGGGGTCAAGCGAGGATTCCCAAACACAGAGGACTGTATTTGGCTCATGAATCCCCACATCACAAGAACTGGGGCTGCACTTTCGGTGTCCATTAGATAATGCACCTCATGGACCTCTGGTCAGACTGTACAGCTGGGTTTGATCCCAGGCAATACATAAGACAGAAGTTTCTTACTTCAGTGAAGGAACATTTTTTACAGCATGACTGACCCAAAAAGTGGATTTTTAATCTGCAACATATTCAGTTCATATATGAAGATTAATCCAGGAAATGTTCAAGGGTAATTGAAATAATACCTACGCTGCATTTTGTATAGAATAGAATTCTACTTTTGACTACAGGGAGAAAATAGAGAATGGGAAAATATTCCCTAAACATATAAATCCTCAAAATTTTTTTTTGAAAATTTATGCAAAATCAGTGAAAAATGTTCATAAGATATGAGGGCAAACAGTTAAAAAGCCTGATACATTTGAAGACCTCATTTCTGGACTGCTTGGAAATTGCAATAAATTCTGTATTTAATAATTATTTCAGGAAATTTCATGTTTCTTAGTTATCTCATAGCAAATAATTTTTTCCAGATGCTTTCCGTGTTTCTTTCCCACTCCCAATTTGCTTCATTCTCAAGTTTCTTTTTCTCTTAGAGCAAACACTTGGCTCTAAAAAACCAAAAAAAATCAAGAAAGAATTGCCAGAAAAATCTGCTCCGTGCAGAGTGTACAGTGTTCCTGATTTCCTTGCAGAATAATCATCTTAACTGCTGAGATGCTGACATTGGGCGTTTGTATTTATATACACACCAACGGCACTACAGCTGGATTGAGATGGGTAAAAATAGCAAGCCCCCCACAAAATAAATATCCGATTTCATTTGCCTAGGTACACATTTTTACAGATGCAATAGTCCCATTTGTAATTTTGCTATAAAGTATGCAGATAATTGAAATGTATACAATACCAAGCTAATTCTGGACTGTTGTCCTTATATAGAAATGTTAAGATTTCACTCCTTTCACAGCAAATTTATCATTTTTCTGACATTAGAATATACAAGTATTTCTTCCCATTTGAATATCTGAATAGAAAAACTTGAATGCACCGTGCTACTGATGTTAAAAATAGCATTGGGTCTATTTATGACATTGTTCCATAAAATCCAAGCCAACAGGTCTCTGAGACACTTTAAACATTTGTATTGAAGGTGTCCTAGACTAGAATTATTCATTTTAATTTTGCCTACCTAAATATTATTCATGCAATGTAGTAAACTTTAAACAGTGTTTTAAAGGACACCACACCGTGTTCTAAATTTAAAACTATCTACAAATCTCTCACCATGGTAAATTTATTCATCACTGACATGTTGCTGTTACCGGGGAAAGTTTGTGGCAATTTGTTTAACAACAGCCATCAAGAAATGTGTCCATGTAAGATGTAAAGGAGATTGAATTTTATTCCCTGTTATCATCTTTCTAGATTAGCTATGATAAAATTAGCAGCATTTGACCACTTTCACCTACCATTCCACCTTCAACCGATTTTCATACACTCTTCCTCTAATAACACCGTATTCACTTCGGCAGCTAAGAAGTTGTTGCCTTATTTGGGAAGCTTCGCTGGAAGCTTCATCAGGGAACTGCTCTGCTTTTTCCAGTTCACATTGTTCCAGTTCTGCACTCAGGCGTTCGGCTTCCTGTAACAGCTGGGTCTCAGATTCCTGTAAACTACATTAAATAGACAAATTTAGAACTAGTCAATGAGAAGCACAAGCTTTGGATTTATACTCCTTTACATAATTACAATATTTAATTCAAGATTTCCAAGATTAGATAGAATTAAGATCGGAATAATCTTGTCTGACCTCCTAGTTGACCCTGCCTTGGACAGGAGGTTGGACCTCCTAAGTTCTGTTTAAACCTGAATCATCCTATGATGGCATGAGAGCAGTGGAATCTGGTCTCAGGGGTATATTTCTGCATACCTACAGCTGGAGTGAGATTAATCTCATGTAATTTTAAACAGATGACAGACTGCTACTTAGTCTAATTTATTTGTCTAGCACTTCCTAGACACAAATGAAGAGACAGGGAATCCATTTTATCCTAAGAAGTGCCAAAGGCCAGATCTGATTCAATGAGGAGACCTATAATGGTGAAGTATTCGCCAGGACAAGGCCCAGTCTGGCCTATATGACACCTTTCTTAATAAACACTGGGACATCTACCCAGTGATGAATTACATCTTGCTACTGCCGTAGTGCTACCAAGATCTGAAATAACTCATGTAATGATACACAAGCTGAAAACACATTTGTGGGCATCTGTGGAAGCCCATAGATCAATGATCAGTGATCGGATCTGACTTGTATTACCAAAGACTAGCTCCACAGAAACAACAAACTAGCTCCTGTCAGTGTCAGGAGACTGGTATTCATAATATACTTAGGAACCTGTGTGGTGACAGCTGAAAAACATCCTAAAGGCTGTTAGTAAAATACATTGATTATTATGGAAAACTCTTAAAGGGAACTACAGTATGAAAATTCATATACAACGCACCACACATAAACCTGTGCTTCTTTATGCTGTGGAAATCATTGTGTATGCCTTCTCAATATTACTACATTATGACTTTTATATAATAGCATGCTAAAATTAGTCACAATTATGTAGAAGAATAAAGAACTCTATCACTTGCCTTTTACTAATTAAAAATATAGCGCAATTTAATTTTTTTTAAAAACAAAGGAACTTAGAATTTCCCGTATTGAGAAACTCTAGACATAAATTTTGGCTCAAATTTGACATTTATGACTTAGACAGAAAAACAAAACCATGTATCACACTAAAGAATAGAGCTGAGATGGTAAAATGGTGATAAAAATACAAAATATAAAACCGACTGTACTGCACAAACATAGTTGAAATAATATAGCCGAAAAGCTTTTGATTCATGCAACATCTCTCCCCAGAAAACCACTTCCTTTTTCTAAACTAGAAAATAAGAAAACCACAGACTTCAACAGAAAACAGAGTGTGCCTTTATCATGAACAAATAATTTTATGTGTGATGTATTTACACACATATACTAAGGGAAAAATAAACTGAATTATTAACACTGCATTCTGTATGATATTTAAATTTTCTGTAAATCTAACAGAATTTATGCAGTTATAGGAGAAAATATAATTGATTCTAGTAACACACATAATTTCAAACGGTTCTTTCATAACACATACATTGTACATACAGTTACGTAAACACATAAGTGAATTCATAAAAACAAAATTCTCAGTATTTTTTTTCAAAATAATTAAAAAAAAAAGAAAAGCAGAAACAAGAATTGAGTGTTGAATCTAGATTTTGCTCCCTACAGATGCCAACAGTATTTTTTCATGTGTTGATTTAAATTTAATTGAAGACAATGAAGCAATAACTGCACATCTACACACTGTACACATATAGGATGACATGACTGCAAAAGTAGGTTTGTGCAGTCTGATGTGGCGGTTTTTGAATTTGTGAAATAATTACTAATTTAGCAGAGGCTTAAGAAAATAAGATTCCCAATCTGCCAATCTTCATTATTACCTGAGTATATTCTGTTTTGGGTTATCAGAATATTCATACTAGGTTCCTAAATTGAGATAATACAAACAAAATCTACAACTAGGCCACATAATTGAGTGACTGAAAGGGTTTTCAGGGGCCAAATACAGGCTCAGATACTTCAACTTTAGATGCAGCCTTACTGCAAAGTGGATGGGTGAGACAGCACCACAATGGGATGACAGCCTGTTCTCAGAGGACATAAATTCAAAAGCACTTAAGACTTTGAAGAAAAGTATCACAGATGTTATCTGCCAGATGACATCTTTCAGCATTGCAGAATGCCAAATTGTGCCAAACTGAAAGCAAGAATAACAAGCAAGTGTTATTTGCCACTAAACAGAGGACTGCACTATACACATAGCTCTGTGTACACTGGCAACAGCCTTGGAAACTACCTGCACACAGACTAATTGCATTCATCATATTAAACAAATTTGTATTGTATATCAGAGAGATCAGTTGCAATAGTTTAGCACAGCTGTCACAGGGGACTGTGCTGCTTAAGATGTATAAGGCTTTCTCTTTGAGATTGAATATATGCTAATAAAGGAAAGAAGAAAACACACACAGCTTGAAGACCTCATCCTATGTCATTTGTTTTAACATGGCATTGCAACAACACTAGGACAGATGGGCATTAATTAGGAAAGGGATTGAATTTAACTGTAATAGGTGAAAAAGTAAGTTCTTGATCCACAGAACTGTACTGCACATGGTAGGGTGAAGAACCAACAATTAAAAACAGTATTGATTCTGTGAAGGGTTCTTTGCAGGAAGAGAATATACACACATACTGCACTTCCCACCAGGACAGTCCTTACAGCTGATGGAGAAAACCAGATCCTTGCAGATGTCTGTGTAAGGAGGAAGTGTGTGGTTCCTATTTCTTTCTATTGACTGTTAAGGGACCCTTGGTACCTTGTTCAGATGAGGATCTCTACTGATGGTAATGTATGCACAGGTGCATCTCACTTTTGATGTCTGAATCCCACTTTTGATGTCCTTAAAATATACTGGAGATCATGATCGATTTTGGGTAATTGATTTCCCTTGCTTTCTTTTAGCAGTAGGAGAAATTTATCTGTGGCAATTAGTGCTTGTTCATACATTGGTGTTTTGCTTTGACACAAATAAAGAATGTGACATGATTCTCTCTGATCCACGCTCTTACAGAAGTACAGAAGGCCATTTCATACTCCTGTGAGAATGATGGAAAGAATGAGAGATGTAATCTACCATCTAACATTTTCATGCTTTTGGTGCATGCTGTTAAGTGTAGTTTTAAGTGTGACAGAAAAGACAGCTGAGTCCTGTTTACACTCAGGCCATATTCTGCTTGCTATATACAAAAAGGGATTGCCTTTCCATAAATGAATGTTCCGTATAAAAGAATACCATATAAATACATAAAACATGTAGGAATATGTTTGTATTTTTCCAATGAAAGACACTTTTCAAACTAACACTGGCTAAAAATCAACTAATTAGCAGCTACTGGATTTCTGCTTCAGCTCAGTGAACACCAGTATGGTAGAAACCTTCTCAATCAATTAATCCAAATCCCACATAACATGTTTGATCTGAGCAGTTAGAAAAGTCTTTTTGTATTTTCTAGGAACCCACTCTGGTTTAGTAATGCTGTTTTTAATTTTTCTTCTCTGAAAGATTTGCTATTGATCTCAGTAATCTGAAATAAAGTCTGATGGCATTTCACAGAGTCAGAGCCATATTCCAATTCCCCATTTTATTAAGACAAAATGACAAGACTCAGATATCTGCAAGAAAAAATATTATTTCAGTATTTTGGGAACCTTTTTTAAATTACTTTACATTACTTAGCACTTGTTGCTATTCGGATTGCCAGGATGCACAGCAAATCCCAGCATAACCCAAATAAGCAGGTATAACCTGAATTAGTTTTAGAATACTTAAATTAGGTTTAGCTTCAATGACAGAATTGCCATAAAGGTTTTGATGTGGAGTGTCAGTGAAAGTGGGATAAAATATTGTTACTATTTATGGATATTATGGTATGTATCACAAAAATGTAACAGGATTATCATGATGCTGATTTTACTGATATTTACAGGTATGCTGTAATATAAAAATTATTATTCATAAATACTATGGTAGTATTACCATATTTTCAGTAGGACTGCTCTGTTCTGGGACACGCTGTTCACCTGGTACAGCTGTAGTATTGTGTCCCACCTTGTCCCTCCCTATCTCTCTCCTTCCACCCACATGTGCCCTGCCCAAGCCTGGCATTGGGCCATGAGCATGATCTCTTCTCTCTCTCCAGCAAATACTGGTGCAGGGCAGGCTCACAACTGCTACACCTAATTTCCAAATTTCACTTAGACTTTGAAGCTTAAGCTTCTAATCAAAATCTATTATCTGTCTAATGTGACTATCAATATTCTCAGAGGGTAAAATTCACACCTATTTAGGAGTGACAGTTTCATTTTTCTTCTTAGAAATGAGCCTTTAGCTTCTTCAGTTGCTCTCTATGAAATCAGCTCAGCAAGTCAGTCTTTTCATATATTAAAATTCTGGCTACATGAACTTCAAATACCTATTTATTTTAAACTTGCAAATTGTCTGTTACAGTCTGTACATATTATTATGTTTGTGTTAGAAACAAAGATGTTGTTCAAACAAGTATTTAAGTACCCCACATTACCTTGAAAGTTCCTATAAATAATACTGGTTTTCAACCCTGTGTTCTGGCTTCCTGTTTACGAACTATAACTGTAAGAAAGCCTTAAATGATAGTTAGGCTTCAGCATGAGCAGAAAATTACTTTAAAAACATAATGCTTTGGCTACTGAATGTTTAAAAAGGAATATTATACCTTATCACAGCCTTATGCAGCCGAGTGTACTGTTCCTTCAGCTCAGCTACTCTGGTGTCTGTGATTTTTCCAGCAGAAAATAGCTATGGAAGGCAAACAGACAGTTATGAAATCTCCTAAGCACTAATACTTTCATTCTGCTGCAACTTTTTATAACTGTAATTGGCAGGCTTTCAGTTTATACAGACTTTGGTAACATAACAAATTAAATACACAACCAAATCAAATGCACAGACAAAAAAAATGCCTATTTACATAACAATTCAAAGCATAAATACAAGAACATATAGAATGCGTCTGTCACAACTACAGTGCTACCTGCACTGTACCATTTCTTCTCTGACATTCTGTCTGTATTAATATTTCAAGATAATTCTGTCTTGACTTTGAACTCGGGCTCTAAGTAACCTCTTTTCCACATTGCTTAACTGGATCAGTTTTGGTATAAACCCGCTGGCCTGCACAGGCAAAACTGAGGCTTAAAGCATCCCCGCAGGCAGTAGTGTTGTAAAAAAAGCAGCTGGGCTAAAGCTGGGTTATCCCCAGGCAACAGAACACATTACCTTACATGCCTGAGCAGGTCTTCAGCAAACACCAAGATCAAACAGGTCTTTTAAATACCTCCAGGGACTGTGACTCAAACACTACCTTGAGCAGCCTGTTCCAATGCTTGACCACGCTTTCAGTGAAGAAATTTTTCCTAATATCCAACCTAAACCACCCCTTGTGCAACTTGAGGCCAGTTCCTTTTGCCCTATCACTTGGTACCCGGGAGAAGACACTGACCTCCACCTGGCTACACCTCCTTCCTCTACAAGGTAGTTGTAGGGAACAGCAAGTTCTACCCTGAGCCTCCTTTTTTCCAGGCTGAACACCCCCAGCTCCCTCAGCTGCTCCTCATCAGACTTGTGCTCCAGACCCTTCACCAGCTCCGTTGCCCTTCTCTGGACATGCTCCAGCACCTCAATGTCTTTCTTGTAGTGAGGGGCTCAAAACTGAACGTGGGATTTGAGGTGCGGCTTCACCATTGCTGAGTGCAGGGGGACAATCACTGCCCTGGTCCTGCTGGCCACAATATTCCTGTGTGGTATTTCTTTAGAAAACCTTTCTTCCCTCCCTTGGTCACAAGTAAGGAGAAACAGGTTAAATCCAATTTAAAAATGTAAGGTGATCCAGTCCATGGCTAGCCTTGTGCAGCAGCAAGTCAAATCTGCAACTTCTATGTGACCCTGCCAAGAAATGTGATTATGCAGATCTCCTGAAATAAGAAGTGAAATTACTACAGCACCAAGAAAATCCCAGAAGTTATAATTCAACCTTTAAAATATTCACAAGAAACCATCTAAAACTAATCCTATAGTCAAGATGCAGAATACAAGTTAATATGTCAAAGGAAGTATATATTTTCTTGATAACTGTTTTTTTTTGAAGATCTGTATCAAAATATTTCATGGTAGTAAAGAGAGTCTTTGCTCCCTGAGACCCCGAGAAAAGAAAAGAAAAGAAAAGGGTCTGCCTTTCATTTGTTTGCATGAGATTAAAGATAATCAGCCCTAAAATATTTATTTCGGCATTCTCTATGAACAAAGATATTGTTCACTTAAGTTCAAAATACTATCTAGGTCTTCTGTGAGAAAGAAAATATTTCCCTTTCTCAACCCATTTGTTTCTTAGCCTCATATGTAGATATAGTTGTCCTATTTGTGTGGTACCTTACTAATGTGCTTTTTCCATGCTCCTCTTATCTGTACCAGCGAGTTACAATTTTTTTTTTTAACTGCTTGAGTTCTCACTGCAGATCTATGCCATGTTTGAAAATGCTCCCACAGAAATAAACTTGCTTGTCCTGGAGGCTGTGTCTTCTTCTTTACGTCCATAACCTTTTTACAGATTTGACCCCTAATTTCTCCGTTCAGTTCCGAGGTAAGGGCTCTATTTCAGGAAGGTTGGTCCTACACAATGTGAAGACTTGTAGCATGGAGGACTGCACAAGACAGACCGCATGGATGGCACACCAGCATGTCAAAGGCACTGAGACCTCCTGGAGAGTTTCATCACCAGATAGTTCCCATTACCACAGCATTATTGGGAGAGCCATCAGAGGGACAGCCCTGCGCTACCCTGGTCCCAGGATTTGCTATTAAAGACTGGCAAAATGTTTTCTCCAAGATTCTTGGGAGGGCAGAAGGGAAAGATGTAATTGTTTGAGGGGAAGAAATAGTTTGTGGAAGAAGGGAGGAAATGTGAGACTACTCTAGAAAAATTTTGTTAATTTTAATGATAAATTACAGACAAGAGATGATGCCCCTGATATACAGATATGTAATTCTTTCACGGTGGCCTGTCCCACATTAATGACAAAATTACCAACAGTATTTATGCACTCATAGCTCATTCTGTTGCTCAGAAGCTCTCACATTGCTGGGTTAAGTGAAATGTGGGTCTCCTCTGTGTAACTAATTACATTGCTACACTGAAAAGTAAAAGAGTGAGTGAGAAGATGGAGTAGTGAGGGAGAAAAAGGGCTTGTAAATGGCAATTCAGAATGAGTTTTTTTTCAGTCCTGTGTTAACCATAATGCCCTGGAAAGAACTGAGGTAATTTTATTATACTGGTGATCTCAGATCTAGAGTCTGGAATACAATTGGATAAATATTCTTAACTTGTTGAGTCTTCCAGTCCCATTCCATGTCAGTTGTACTTAACTGTATATTGCTTTTCTTTCTCATTATAGAATGAACTGGGACCCCATACATTTTCAAATGCACTCAACATTGATAGATCATACAGATAAACCAGAATAATTTTTTGTTATCTAAATGCAGAATTACTGGAAAGTTGGATGATGAGTTGTCTTTTAATGGATGGTTGCCAGGCAACTTTCTGCTTTCCGTTTCCCCATACTCCCATAAATGCAATTACACAATATGGAAGTATGTGTCTTATTACTGGATTTACTTGCATCTTTTCCTTTTAATTCAAAATTTCTGTTATGTTTATTTTACCCTATTAAGTTACCCTTGGGATTTCCTAACTTTGTTACTATTTTTTATATTCTTTGCAATTTGAAGCCTGGCTTTTCTACCAGAAAAACAAAACAAAACAAAACATAACAAAACAAAACCAAATCCAAACCCAAGTTCCAAAGCAGACTTGTTTCCTTCAATCAGTGGAAAGTCCCACGAAGTAAAGTGCTGGGTAATTCTGTCCTATTGCAAAAATCTGGAGGAAAACTTTGTTGAAAAGGTGAAAGGGAAGGACATATTCTTAATATTTTTCTAGCAGGAAAAGGTAGATTTTCTGGCTCTGAGCAGGAATCACTTAAATATGGAAGTCCATGAGAAAAAGAGAACATACTTATGCTCAAATAGCTGTTCTGTACACCTGAATAACTTTTCTCTCTACCCATACCAGTAATAAGTTCATATTCACTTGCTACCAACAGTTCCCCACCACACCTGTCTTCAAAATCTCCTGATGAAAATTCCAAGGAAAAGTGAGCCCTACGTGAGCTTACACACTATCTGAGGGACCACTTTTATATCTTTCCAGTTTAACTTCAGGCACACTAGCCCCTGGATCTAAGACCACAGTATTTTCACCAGAGTTGGAAGGTGGATATAGATAGATGTTTGTAAGAAAGAGAACATGTCAGAATACGAATGGGAATTAAAACCACAGAAGGGAGAGGACCCACCTGATAAATGAGGTACTCATCCATGTGAGCAAAACTAGTGAAATCTGGCCCTAACTTTATCAACGCCTCCTCACTCTGCATTAAGTGCAGTGGGCATTCTCCATTTTATCAGATTATATTCAATTCTTTCTGACAGTCAGCTCAAAACAATGCAGCAAGGAACTCATCTAAAATTCCAAAACAAGTTTTATGTAACCCAAATGTGATATAAATAAGAACACTAGGAACATTTCCCATTTCAAATTTCAAGGCTCCTAAAATTCTTTTGGCACTCTCCAGAAATGAATAAAATTCAGCCAAATCTTAAACATAAATAGATGATGGAATCTGAATATAGGTCTAACTCTTCACAGTCTTTTGATAAAAAAACACACAAAATAAGCACAGAAGATAAATAAAGTCACCACCAAGAAATTACCGATTAACATCAATTACTTAGAATCATTATTAAAGTGAAGCACTTGAGGCTTCTTAGGAAAGACTCAATTTAAGCAGCGACCAGGATCTCTGCAATTTGGAGAAATGATGTAGCTAACACGTGTTTCTAATTATGTTTGCAGTTACTGCAAAACAACTAAAGTGTATTCTAAGCTCAAATGGAATAATAACACTTTCCCCTTCTTCATGCTAAGTTGTAGGTTTTGTAACTGTAACAAGACATTGTGACTACACTTAATGTTATTTTAACACACAGAACGTCCAACATTTTGTATTCATTTGCTATTTCAAACATCTGAAAGGTCTTGTCAAACAACTCTTTTGCCTCCTAATAGTAGACTAGAGAAAAATATCCAGGGATTAATATATTTTATAGTTTGTATACACTCAGGATTTCAGTATAGTATTAGCCCCTTGGCATATGGCTCTTCTGGCCAGTCTGCTATGCCAGGTTTGGAATTTTCTTTCTGTGTTGTTTATTTGAAGAGCTTTTCTTACCTCTTTCATATAATATTTAAAAATTTAAGCATTCAGGGAAGAGAAAGGGCAAGTGCTCTTCTTTGAACAGAGAGCTCTGCATCCTCTGCTAAAATCCTCATGAAGCCACACAGTTTGGACACTTAACACACAGCTCAGGTGTTCCTTATTCCAGGGAGAAGGCAACTCCACCTTCTCAGGGGCTGTTTCAACATCGTAGCAGGGCAACACGTACAAGCACACTGAACCCATGCTATGGCTCCTGCATTTCCTGCATTGCTGGATACCAGTCTCCACAGAATCACAGGGCTAGGGATATCTGCTGGTGTTTGGCTTGCCTGTGCCTGGTATCTCCAAATTATCTAGGTAAAATCCTGGACCCATGACAACGCACTATGGGAACTGGAGATTCCTCCTCAAGCCCAGCCCATCGCTCAGAACAAGTTCATAACTGTAACTTCTCACTAATTCTGACGATCATGTCCTGGCTACTTCAAGATGGAGCATCCGAAAATGAACGAAAAACAATTAAACGGTTGTGCTTGTAACCTCTCTGTCAATCTTAAAAAAAAGCCAAAACACAATACAAGAAAACTGCTCCAAAAATTACCAGTCCTGATGCCAGAGAGTTTAGCAGGACTTCTGTGGCAATTTCAATATATAGGACAATTTTTACCATCTTCACCATTTTCCTAGAGGGCTTAAGGTATGCACTTCATTTTCCAGAATGCTATATTTACATAATTGTTATTACAACATAACGTAAAGCAAAATATAAACTCCACATCATACAAGAGAGGAATAAAGTCAGAAAAATTATGGCAGGAAGGAACCTCTGGATGCCATTTAGTCCAACCTCCTGCTCAAAGCCAGGATGGCTTCAAACTTGGACCAGGTCAGGTGAGGGCCCTGTCCTGTCAAATTTTGAAAAAGCAGTGACTGAATGAGGATACAGGGGCTGAATATTTATTGTACCTGTTATAAGATAGTCCCTGTATTCTGCTATGTACTATCAGCTCTCTCTAATTTTTACCCAAAAGAAGATACTGACTTGTCCTGAAGTATATTGAATCTAAACATTGACTACCTTACTTTGTCTCACTTGCATATTTTTCCCAAACTGTGCAGTTAAAGACTGAAATACATTGCCTTTAGACTTTAGGAAATATAAGGAAGGCAAAAAAACCCCAAAACCAGAATAGAGACTAATATTTAAGTAGATATATTTAAGATTCTAATTATTTTTAATAATAAATTTTAACTAATTAAATTATTTCAGCCTGCTTTCCAGCATTTATAAGAAATAAGAAATGTTCTCAGTGAGGGTCTTAGTTGCTTTTGACTATAGCAAAAGCCAAAGATGACTACTTAGCTCAGCCCAAACACCAGACTTTTAGATGACCTAAACTCTGATTTTAATGTAAAGTGTTACATCACAATTTATACATGCCCAGAAAATACAATCTTTACACTTTTTATTCAGTCATCATGCATTTTTCAGTATGTCTCAAATATTCATACAGAGTTATGGAAGACTAACACTTACAAAATTATCTGTAATTTCTCTACTCAACAATATTTCAGGCTTCAGCACATAATACAAAGTATTTTAAAACAAGAAGATAAAAATCACTAATTTAAGACTGTAAACATTTAGTTACACAATAAACTGTAGTTACTGGTATGCAATCCTGCATTCTATTTTGGAGATTGGGAAACATTGAAAATACACACAGCAATAGCTATACTGCAGATATTTAGGGAATGATACGCCTTGCTTAAGTCATTATTCTAGAGAAAGGTTATGATGGTAGAAAGTAAAGAAAAATGCAGTGAGGTTTTTAAATTGATACTGTAATTAGAGTCTAAAAGTAAGGTGTAATCCCTCTCATCTGGTACTACATACATTTATTACAGGAAGTAGACTTAAGAATAAGTATGGGAAGTCCACAGAAAAAGCCTATTTATTAGCTTTTCAAGTAGAAAAATATTTGTCAATGCGTTTCCTAAACATTTAATTTAGATGATACACAACAGTACTTGAAGCTATGAGGTTATTGGTTGCACAAATGCAGTCAGGTGTGGGTAAAGGCATACACAAAAATCATAAATACACTTACTTACAGTAGATGCACTGTACTGCCTTACACTGAACTTCTACAATTTTTCTTTTTTAATTACAGACGGATGAACCAGGCATCCTTTAATGAAAAATAAACTGCTGAAGAGCCTTCTAAAACTAACAAATAATGACTAGGAAAAATGATATCCTAAATTCTTTCCCAAGGCATGGTTCATAAGAGTCGTTTTGTCCCCCAGTTCATGGGAAAAAGCAATCTCTACATGGAAAATATAAACATCAGCCACAATCAAGATGGTGCAGTGGGTGAGAAAATACTGGTGGCCAAGAGAGTCTTGCATGGCTCAGTAAAAAAGGGCATAGGAGATGGGTAAGACCGGCATTTCGGGAAAGGACATGGCTTTCCTACTGTCACCTGTTTGGCTACGAAGCTTGAAACCAGGACACTAAATAATCAGCACAGTCTTGGAGCAGGTTTGCAGGAACCAAAAGGGAATTTTTCTGAAAAGACATAGAAGGGAGAGGCTTTTGTATTTGGTATATCATCACTCTGAAAGTGCATTTGGATTTATTATCTTCGTATATTGAACAAACTACAGCATCTTCTATGGCTACAGATAAAGGAAATAGTCAGCAGTAAATTGTAGATTTTGAGCAGGCAGATAAGATGTCATGGGAGGAATAGAATTAATAAGAACACAGTTTTGTGGATCTCCTTCTTTACAAATACGGTCCTCAACAGAAAGAGAGATTTTCTTTGACCACATGAATTCTATAACATCTATTACATTTACAGTTGCTGATATAAATATCATTTCTACTACTTACATGCTCTATGTCTGTGCTGCCTTTCTGCCTGCTGCCAGAATTTATAGATAAAGCAATGAACAATTTAAGCAGGTAGGAAAGTCATACAGCCACTAGTTCTACGTAATCTGTATCTGATTAGAACATTAACAATTAATATCAAATGGAATACGACTGCCTTTCCTTTCGTATTCTGATGTGATCTCATAGACACATGAGGAAGCTGAATAGGTAGCCCCACAATCCAGTGGACAAAAGGACCGCTTGCATGAAGAATGACTACTGAGTTAAAAAAGAAAACAATTTAGTTAATCAGAAAGAATTCTAAATCAGAATTTGTTTCTAGTATAGACTTGTGATATATTTTCCACATTGTGGAAAAACCTGAAAATTAATCTAATTACTTGTCATCCTCTTTCTCAGCCAAAATGTATCACAGAATCACTGAAGTCTACAAAAAACATCAGATATATTACTGAAGCAGTTGAATCTTAACACATTCCACCTCTGCCACCAAAATGCTTCATTATAAAGGAACCCCAATGTACTTCAGGTTTGTTCATACCAATCATTTGAACTGCTTAGACAAACCTGGATATATTGCAGCAATTCGTCTGCAGGAGATGTTGACTCCCATAACAAAGCCAGAAGTCAAACAGATGCCAAGCTGTTGTGTTTTAAATTGCCATAGTCACTAGTTAAATTAACATCTGCCTACAGTCATAACTTTGTTGTTTTCTATTTGACCTACATTCCATTATCTGCCAGAAAAAGAAAAACCTTACTCTAAAAATTCATGGGAAACGGTTCATGATGGTTTTGATAAACTTTGGATAAACAATCCTCAGACAAGTCTGATAAAACAAAATACATCACTTCTTTAACCTTGTAATCACCATCTAGTTCTGTGACAGAATTAAAATCTTCAGTAGAATTTAAGAGTATCTTGAGCTGTCAGTTATTTTCTTTACCTTTAGGAAGATGTCTGTATGATAAAGATATCTCTTCACTCCACAGTACTAAAAAGTAGACTAGAAGAGATTAAAAGCTACAAGAAAGTGAGCTTTAAGTAAAAAGCAAAGACCTTAGCAGAAAAGTCTCAGTTACAGTCATCAGCTGTTATTAAGTTAGATCCTTTCACAGCTGAAAAATATTGACTTTTGGGTTTTGTGATTGCTTAACTAATTTAAAGTTTTAAGCATTATGCAGAACACTCTAGATCTAGAGAAGCCCCATCTGGGAAGAAACTTTGTTTATAACCAAACTGCAGATCTCAGTTTAAATCTGGTCCAATATTTCTGCTACTAGTTAAACTGCATCATCATCTCACAGCTTAAGATACTCAGTGTCCTTTCTAAGGGCAAAGAATGCTGAAAAACTCAGATTTGCAAGTTTGCTTCATTTATTCCCAGAAAGATAAGAGACATGAAACGCAAAAGAGAGATGTGACAAGTTGTTGGGAATGGACATTGCCTGGCAGAACAGGAACAAAGACCAGTACTCAATTACAGAAGTGCTCCAGGTAGGGGAAGCATACAGACTGGTGGAGAAATGGATCTTTTGGACTCCAAGCAGACTGGTGACAGCTTAGCAGCAGAACATCAGACCAATAATAAAATCAGGAGGATAATAGAGCAACTCAATATTATAGAAGTCTCATCCAATGGAGGAAGCAAATATCCCAAAAGGAAGATATATATGGGACTAAGGAATGGATGTCTCGGGACATGATGTTTGTTTTCAAACAGAGATGTTTAAAAAGCTCAGATACCTCACCTTACTATCTGAACTTCCTTTTTTTTACATTCAGCATTAGCAGAAATTTCTGCCCTTCTAGATGTTACAATGTTCTAAAGATAATTTAGGCTTTCAATGCAGCACAGCAATCACAAATTACAACAATATTTGTTATACATTTAAATATTTCAAGGCAAATCATAGAATGTGGGCTATCAAGGATAATTATTATTCATTTTACAGATACAGAACAGTTTGTCCAGTTCAAAGTCACAAAGCAGATAGCAGAGTTAATTGTAAACTGAACAAACAACAGTGTGGGGGAAATGTGGCTTCCCAAATAACAAGAATTTAAGAATTCTATTCTATTTCTAAAGCCTCTCAAAAGAGGCTGGTATAACTTTCCTCCATTTGACAGCAGCAGCCATACACAAGAACAAGGCTCTGAAAATACCTGATTTTAGACTGATACAATGATAAATTAGCATCCTGTTAATCAAATAAAAACTTTAAAAATTTTACTTGCAAATTAAAGTAATACACTTTATCTTTTACAAACATTTCAGTTTTGATGCATTTTTAACAAAACCAAGGTGACATCAGTATCTTACACCTGAATGGTGGGGGATGCCTTTCACCTCACTGCTGGGGAACTATCATGATCTGAAAGGGAGAGATACAGTTTTGCCACATAGCTAAAAGCACCATGGCAGGTTCTGGGATGTTCCTTTAGAAAATGGGAAAGGTACATTCAAAACCCATCTCCCAAGAAAGTGCCCAAAATTTTGTGCTATGCAGGAATCTGAAGGAACTGCCAAGCCTCCTTCCTGTACTACCAATATAAGCATATGGTGTGTATAAAGCTAGTAACATCACAGAGAACATGAACTTGTAGATTATATGTGTGACTAATGTCTGCTTAATGTTTAATCTGTGTTATGAGTAATTTCAAATAGGGTTTAGGGAAATAAATTGTTCAGATTGGACTAATTTAACAAGAACTGGTGTAAATACCTTTAACTTACGCAAGTTATTTGACTGTTGACTGAGCTGTGAATGCATAAAGACATATCCGTGTAGCCTTGTTTTGAGGCACAAGAACTGCGTAGGCACCACATGAGAATGGCAAAGGTGTCTGTAGAATGAGAATGAGGGAGTACATGGCAATTGTCACCTGGAGAAGTATTTCATTTGGTACAATCAGCAGTAAAGTACATGACTAACTCTGAACGTTGATATGAGGAACAATAAAAAGAAGACCTAGTTCTTTCCCTAGGACTTTCCCTCACTTTAGATTTACAATTTGGGACATTAACCAGAACATCGGGATTTTCTTTGGTTTCCTGTACAATCAATCTAACAGGTAGGATCTCATGCATCAAAGGGGAAATCGTCTTAAGTTCACTTCCCTTCACTTAAAAAGGCTCAATAAGAAGTACCCCAAATCAGATAATAGTGAATTTTAACTGTGATGTGCCATACAAATTATGAATATTCCAGATAACTATTGTAAAATGGACTAGGCGAAATAGTAAGAAGAAAGTGCTGTTCATCCCCCTGAATTTCTGACCCTAAACTGAAAAATGTTTGGAACCAAAACTATATGTGTGTTTCAACATGTTTTGGGTTTTAAATAATTCATATGAATGTATCTATTAAGTTAAAAAAAGTTTTAGGAAAAAGGGGACTGAGTATCAGTAAAGCTATTGCTGTGATAAACCTCAAACTGGGAAAAGGGCTGGTATTCAGTTTTTCCACCTGCTGTGCTAAAATTATGGTCTGGTTTAGAAAATAAGTTTTAGACCACTCAAGAAATAGATGTTAGAAGACTGTTACAATAAAGAACTATGTGACTTTTTTTTCCAAAAAAAGAAAATCCATGTACAACAAGGAATGAAATTAAACTGCATAACTTACCAGCACACATGCATTTCATCATCTTGCTTACAAACACTAGCTCTGAGGCAGGAATACTCACTGAAATGTGCTACTCTTGCAAGCACTACCTAACTTTGCTCTGCTATTAATCACTCGTGATGCAAGCACTCCCACCCATTTCTGAGAACAGTGTAGGCTGTCTGATAACTCACAGGCTTCAAGCTGCCCTTATAAAGTCGTTCCACTTCTGCATACTTCCTCATACTGCTAGTTTCTCGGTGAAGATGAAGCTCCTCATTTACATAGTCTTGCTGAAGTCAACTCTCCTTGCTTTAACAAATGTCTTTGCAGTTATTTTAGAAGAGGAAGAGAATGCTAAAGAAGCAAAAGTTACTGAAACTTGTCCTATAAAGCTCAAAACTAATCGGAAATGTGATGAAGGGGAGGACTGCCCTTATCAGATAAATCTGCCTCCGATGACCATCCAGATACCCAAAGAATTCAAACTGCTTGAGAAGACTCTCAAAGAAGTACAGAGCCTTAAAGAATCAGTAAACAAGCTGAAGAAATGCTGCCAAGACTGCAAGCTGCAAGCAGATGACAACCAAGAAAGAGAAAGAAGTAATGAATTCCTGCTACCTAACACTGGAGAAAACAGCGAGAGCCAAGATAACAGAGTAAATGAACTGCAGAGCAAAGTTAACAGAATGGCAGCCAGCTTAAAAAATGCAAAGAGCCAGATTCAGACACTGCAGGGTCGTTTAGAGAAGCTGAGCCTCATAAATATGAACAATGTGGAACATTATGTTGACAGCAAAGTTGCAAATTTGACGTTTGCTGTGAACAACCTGGATAACAAATGTTCTTCTAAGTGTCCAGCAATGCAAGCAAGACCTGGTATGTAATCTGTTAATTCTTACTGCCTGTATAAGCTTTCTGTGCATTTTACTAGTATTAGGTAAACAATTTAAAATATATTTTACCCAAATAGCTGTGTTATTAAGTTCACAAGTATCTGCTCTTTTAGTGTTTATTTATACTCCTGTAAAACATTTCAGCAGCCACTAGAGGGTTACTGAGAGCTGCAGGTGTTCAGTCCCTCCTAGAACTGGACTTCATTAGAGGGATTCAAACCATTAATTTTTAAAGGACAATTTTTTGCAATTGAATAAGTAAACATGAAAAATTAACTTTATTTTACACCATAATACCCTTCATTAGAGACATTAAACATCAGTGATCTACACATATTTTCTCCTTGGATGAAAAGGGGTAAATTTTCTCTAGGTGTGCCTTAGAAAACAGCATTTTTATTTCTCCCACTGCAGAATTGCAGATACTCTGAAGAGGGGTGCAAGACACCATCAATCATCAAATGAATCTAGCAAAATTCTTAGTTTTTAACAGATGGATAATAAAATAATTTTCCTATCATCACAGCAAACATCTGAAAGGCTCAGCTAAAAAAAGCTTACAGCACTGCTTGTCTGGGTAACACATGAACCAGCATTTTAACACTAAACCCTTTGCATTAATTTAATATAAAAGCAGTATAAAACAGAAAACAGGTGTTATCACTGACAAACACTTTCTTCTTTTACCATTTAATTCTCCTAATTAAAATAAAGGAATAAAACTAATACTCTCTTTCTAATGTTTACTGTTATTAAGGCAAGATTGAAGGGTTTTCTGAAAGTCACAAAGTTTTTATATTACATATAAGAATCCTTGAAAACAAGGAATGTTCCCTAGATTGTCAATGTATTCTATAACTTAGATATCAAAATAAGAAGATAAAGCTCTCAAGAGACAAAACAGAGAAAGATCAGGCTGCATTACAATCTTTAAGTCTCTTGCTTAGCATCCAAGATTAAAACAAAACTGTTCTTCTGTCTACACATACTGAAAACAGAAGGATCTGCAAGTGTACACGGTATGCACAACTGAAATTCCTGAAAGTGTGACAAGAGCAAATAAGTAATAATAAAGGTAATGCTTTTACTCTATCTACAATCAGCTTAAATCAGATAAAAATCCCTACAAATCAATTATGTTCATTCAGATACAAAACATTCACAAAAAGAATGAGTAATTTTTTGTTATATTAATAATGGGCAATGAATCACATTCAAGTACTGTACTTCATAACAGACTAAACTAATTTTAGATATTCCTTACACTTACTGAAACATTGGGTAGTGTTCATAGCACATGATCATGTAGATATTCCTTTTCTTTTACAGCAACATGCTGTAAGTATTTGTAGCAGCAATATATTCATTATGAAAGCTAGCAAGGAAACAGCTACAACTTTTTCCTATCCAGGAGCTATTGCTGCACCCACTGAAAGTAACAGTAAAACTTTACTTAAATAGGAGTTGAATTAGATTATAGAAGCATTTTATCTTAAATGTATATTCTTTGTCAATATCTGCTCTGAAATTTAGTCCACCAAAGATCTTACACAAAGTTCAGTGAAATAAATGAGAATGTATTGTGAATTCAGACTTGGCTTTAAAGCCTTTGACTCCTATGCTTTGTGGTTTTATAAATGTCCAGTTTTCTGGCAAACAAGAAGTCCTGAATCTTATTCCCTGCTGCAGCCTGAGATCACTCCTTGCTTTCAAGAAGTGGTTTGTTTAAATTTTCTAGGAAAAATTACAATTTTTCCTGGAAATGTGCAAATGAACACGCCCATACATTCAAATCTGCAATGGGAATGAACATTATGGCTTTGACTCTTAACATAGAACTTCTGAGAGCTCTCCATATCACTTAAGAATGGACTTTCACTCTGAAGAAAAAACTGGGAGTATTTTTCTTCTGAATAAAACACATCACCCATTGGTGGGAAAAAGTAGTTTAACAGTAGATGCTAACATTCTTCCTTTCTGTAAAGCCAGAGATGCCACATACACAGGAAAGCACCATCACTTTTCCACCTTCATCTTTCTAGGAATCACACAATTACTACAACAGATGTGACAATTTTATTACTTTTTTCCTGCTTCCTAAAGTACAGTCAACATTAACATACAAACACCTAATGGTGTTATGTTCTCTATCAAATAACGTTAACCTAATAATAGCCAGGTTAGCATTATTCCCACATGGACAAAGTTCTTCCTCTAACATACTGCCAGATGGAGCTGTAAATTGTAGACAGAGTGTGAAGCTATACATTTAAACACAAAAAGCAGCAAGTGTGTAAACACAAAGCATTAGAAATAGGGACTGAAGAAATTAGTCCATATTTCTGATATGGAGAATTCTAATATGGAAAATATTACTTCAGAAATCAGAATTTACGTGAGATAATGAAAGCAAACAATCAAAATGCCCTTATATTAGGCATTTTGATACAAAAAAAGTAGTTTAGATGGGTTTTTTTGGACAGCTATCTGATGCAGAGATCCTAGGTGGCATCCGTAATAAACTAAATCTGATGGAAAATGTGTTTTGCCTTAGAAGTGAAATTGCTGCAACACTATTTCCAATGTAAAAGTCTCTTCAATGCAAGTTCTGTATGCCACATCAGTCTGGGTAAAATTTTTTATATTTTTAAATTGAAATTATGTTTATTCTAACACTACCTGTTCTTTCACCAGTTATACAAATAATGCAGAGAGATTGTGCCGACCATTACACTGCAGGGAGAAGGAGTAATGGAATCTACAGGATCAGCCCTGACCCCAGAAATGAGAGCTTTGAAGTTTACTGTGACATGCAAACACAAGGAGGCGGCTGGACAGTGTTGCAACGGCGCCAGGATGGCAGCACTAACTTCAACAGAACCTGGAACGACTACAAACATGGCTTTGGAAACCTCAGCAGGGAGTTTTGGCTAGGCAATGACAAAATTCACCTCCTGACAAGGAGCCAGGAAATGCAACTGAGAATTGATCTTGAAGATTTCAACGGAATCAGAGAGTATGCAAAATACGACCACTTCTACGTGGCCAACGAGTACCTCAAGTACCGTCTAAGTGTCCACGGCTACAGCGGCACAGCAGGAGATGCCCTCCACTACAGCAGGCACTACAACCACGACCAGAAGTTCTTTACAACCCCAGACAAGGACAATGACAGGTATCCCTCGGGGAACTGTGGGGCGTACTACAGCTCCGGCTGGTGGTTTGATGCCTGCTTGTCAGCCAACCTCAATGGCAAGTACTACCACAAGAAATACAAAGGTGTTCGCAATGGCATTTTCTGGGGTACATGGCATGGTATTTCTGATGATACTCCCACTGGATATAGGCAACCCTTTAAATCAGTAAAGATCATGATCAGACCCAAAAGTTTTGTGCAGTAATTCTACACATTTGTCTTAGTTTGCATTGGATTGCACTCAAAATCATACTTCCTCAGTATTATACTCAGAAATCAAGTATTCAGTTATGTCTGGCAAAAGATTGTTCTAGACAAAACAACATACATCCACATAATTTTTTTAAAGACAGTTTGACCCATATAATGTATTAAAACCAGCATTAACATACCTGAATAGTTATCGCTAAAACTTAACACCAGTTAAGTCTTGGTTTCCTTATGTAAATATTTTAAACATTGCTTTTGGTGCTTTTACTGACTGTGATATACGACATTTTATGATCTAAAACTTTTATATGGTGTTCCACAAACTGTGTCTGAATGAATCCTGTGTTTTAACCTGAAAATAATTCAGAGGTGTAACTAATATAAATTTGTCAACACTTAAAAAAACCCCTAGTCTCTCTAAAACAGCCTTTTGCTATCATCTATCCTTCACAACTTCCAAGTTATCAACATAATTTAGGAAAATTTAAGAAAATTATTACTTTTAAAGAACTAGAAAACAGAGGGCCACATGGTTTGCCCAAAGACATGAAAAAAGGCCTTGAAGAAAACAGAAAATGAAGATGATTCCTCAAATTTCATCCCTTTATCAAAGATTTTTCAAACAAGTTGGTGGAAGAATTGAATAAAAGCAGAGGAAATAATTATAAAATCATAGACTCATTTAGTTTGGAAAAGACTTTTAAGATCATTGAATACAAGTGTTAACACGGAACTGCCGAGTCCACACTAAGCCATGTCCCAAAGTGTCACATCTACACATGGAGAGAGCATGTAACAAAAAACATTCTTGCTCTTTTTGGTTCCTTCATTCAAGCTCAAGATCCTATTTGTCATTTGTAGGAGAAAGGAGCCATTATGTAGATTATTGCACATGTATACAGGCAGGTGGACAGGTAGGAGGAAGACATCTATAAGAATCCATAGTCTTTGCTTTAATGCCTCTAAATATATACAAAGAGTTTCCAGTGCCATTTTGCTTTCTCCTGAATCCTTTAGCTAAGTCAAATGTTACAAGATGCTCTTGTAGAGAGTCAAGCTCCCATTCAAATACTTCTCAACCTAGGTATCATTAGACCCTAAAATTAAAAAAAAATTGTAAATGTTTTGTAACATAAGAAAAGACTGTTCTCCCCATTTTTAGACTACACATTTCGTAGCCACAGAAACATAAAAATCTACTGTCAATTCGAAGCAAAAAAAAGAATATATGATGAAAGATTTTTCCCTAAAATATAACAAATTAAAAAGTCAAATTTTCAAATAGTTCAGGAAGTTTAAAGTAGAGATACTGTTATTAACTCTCATGTTGCAGACAGTGAGCACAAATTTGACTGCACATATCCATGCCACATCTCTATAAAGACAATGACCAACATTGAGTGGAGATGCAATTTATCCTAGCAAGAGGCTGTTCTAGTATCTTGCATATACCAATCCTGAGATGCAGAAAAACTACACTAAGACTCTAATTCTTTATCAATTAAAGTATGGTCATTGCTGGCATAGCCTTTTTGATTAAAAGAGACATAAAAAAAAAAAGAATATAAGTATACATCTGACCTAATACTTATAAGTATGATCTCTACTGTTTTTTTAAGATTATAACAAAATTATTACAGTTATAAGTTATGCAAATGAAAAACACTGGCAATTGCTAAATTGTAAAATATTAATATATATTTTAAAGAAGTAAATACTTTGAAGGATAATTCAAATGTAATTTGGTTTATTATATTTCAATTTTAAAGAGCAATGAAAACTTTTAATTGCAAGATGTATCATCTTTCCTTGAGAGTATGTTTTGAAGCTATAGAATATTTATTTTGGAATAAAAAATAGTTGTCTAAACAAAACAAAAAAAGTAACGTATGAAGTATTGGTTAGAAAAGCAAATATCTAATTGCATATGATTATAATTAATAATTTTGCATGAAATGCACAATTTGCTCCTATTCATTATATGATGTATGACTTACAGTATCTACAAGCTTCTACTTGAAAATGTCTTTTTACTGCTAAGTTGTTAGAAAAGAAACTTTCCTTTTTAAATCTTGCTTAAAGGAAACTTTGTAAAACACAGAAATTTTAACAGAATAAGCAAATGTGACTAAAATCACCTGCAGAAGCTTTGTATCATGTCTTTAAAAACAGAAAGTAAAACAAAAGAAAAAGAAAGTGTAATGCTGTTACAGAATTCTCATTATTACCTGCCTGGAACTGTTGTAGTGGAATCTCTGTCAATGTGTACTAGTTTTACAAAGTGTAACTCCATCTACTTGTTACAAACATTATTTTTGTTTTCCTTGGTGTAATAAAATTATGTTACACTGTTAAAGCTGTACTGTAATAGATGTACATGAGGACTATAAAAAAATCGATTAAATAATTTTATTGATTTTCTGTAAAAACTGAAGCAGTAAGAAAACACCGATAACCAACACAGATGACTATGTGACATGCCAGTGGAGTAACGGCCAGTACTGATAGTTCCTTAGAGATCTATTTTATGACCCTTCAGTTGCCAGATAATACCAAGGGCTGAAATCTCAGACATTTTTTTGAAACTATTCATATTTTGGAAGAGGAAAAAGCAATTGCCCAATCAAGAGTTTACACAACCTCTATCTTTAACATGAAAGAGGAGAAGCAAACCAATGTTTTGACCTTTCAGATCACATACAAGAGTCATCAAAGCATATGAATACAAATACCACCCCAAATCAAATCATACAACTTTTTATACAAAGAAAAAGCCCTTGATCTCTGCCTAAGGTTTAATAATTCAAAACATGTCTTTCAATCTATGGAAAACATCTATGTAACGCTAATTATCATATGAAAACACTTGTGGTTTTAATCCTGCTAATATTTAAATTGTGAATTCTAGTGCAAAAAATTACTAACAGTGGGTTTGCTAGCAAAATTCCTATGGCTTGTTTCCAAAATATAAAGACATGAGCCCATCTGTTCAATGTGATTAGCCAAGCAGACTGTAATGTCTTGGCTTTCTATGCATTGCTTAAACAAAACCAAACTAAAACCAGAAAAAAACCCCCAAACAAACCAGAGAAGAAAGGAAAAGAAGGTTTGAAAGCACTGGTGCTTTCCCCCTCCCTTTTTAATGTAAATACCTGTTTCCTTAATGGTGTTTATTTGGAAAGACTGCAGTCAAACTTGAAGTGAGTTGAGAACAACAGGTAGCTTGATAAATTGGTGGGAAAAACCCTTACTTTTATGTGTTTATTTGGAAAATAGCTTAGGATTGTTGCCAATTCCTACCCAGACCCCCGTCAACAAATTAAACCAAAATCAAGCAAAAGCGCCACATTTACTTAGCTTCTAAGATTTACATGTCATGGAAAACCAAAGAAGGAAGGATGCGACTTTGAATTTTCATAGAGAAAAAAAAATTAAATACTGGCCTACAAAGAAAGAGGATTTAAATATATTTAATACAGTTTTAGATTTTTTTTGGTGTGTTCTTTTTCTTTCAGGAAAAAAAAGAGAAAATGGTACATGGCCTGAAGACATAAGTTTTAAAGAAAAATGGCTGAGCAATACCATTTATAGGCCCTGCTAAATGCAAACATTTCACATACTAAATCGATCTCTTTCATTCATTGCTTTAATTAAACTTTCATGGAGTTATAGTTCTTCTGCCAGAAGTTAATTTGGCTGTCACCCTCAATGGTAACCAGAAACAGAAAACAATGTTTTAAGATCGTATGTCAAGTCTAACACAAGTCATGAGAACATGGAAATTATGAAAGCAATATTATTTTTTAAGTCCTCATTCATCAGTTTTTTCTGATCTCAGTAAAAGAGTAATCCATTTGGAAAATAATAATGGGAAAAAATAACCCAAATTACCTGATTATGTTCATATAATCAAGACAAACTGTAAGTTTAATTAAGATTGTATTTCAGCAGGAATAGTATGCCCTCATTTAAAATTACACAGTACAAAATAATAGTAGGCTTTACACACTTTTAAGCAATTACATGGAGTGAATAATTTTTATTGAGACGCAGGATCCACTTTGATAAACAGAAATTCTCGTGCCTTTCTTCAGACAGAGCACAAAAGTCTCTCCGCTTCATTATGCAGTTTAACCTCCATATGCTAAATCCAAATACAAGGATTCTTTTTCATGCAGATCTTTAAGGCTCTGTTTATTCAGGAGTATTTGGACATGGGTGCTTTGAATAAGTAAACCAGGAATCCCCTTTTTAACATTTAAAGTAACCTCATGTGTGTAACAGATGATTCTCCACCATTAATGTTTTTATTGAACGTAAGATTGGTTAGCATTGTGCTGGCTTCCTCATCACATCGCTGTGCTGACATACACGGCCAGGTAGACCCAATTTTAGTATAGATGTGCCTTGTCTCAAATACATATTTTAGGTGAGAAAACAGGAAGAGGGAGATAGCTTTGGAAAACAATATAGCAATATACTTGTCTTGTCAAATCTCATGAGATTCAGAAAGGGCTGAGAAAAGGCCAAAATGCAAGAAGATGTTGCAGTTAAAGGTTATTCCTTTCCCTAGTCTCACAGCTTTAGAGAGCTCTAGTTCCTCTGTATGGTATGAAATCTGCACACTTGACATTATAACAGCACAGTAAAACAAGACATCATAAATACTTTCAAACAGCCTTTTCAGACATGAACAGAAATACCACCTGCTTTGTGATAGTTCAAACACACCCAACCACTTCCTGGCCTTGTTTCCCCACAATGTCACCTGCTGGTGGTAAAAAGAACCTCTCAGTAGAATGAGCATGTTACACCAGCTCTGTTCCCACCCCTGCTGTTTGAAGGCACCTGTAAATTCACCCAACTCCTCTACAGCATTTTAATAACAATCAACTTTCCTATTGCAACAACCAATCGCTTTAACATTCACAATACAAACTACTTCCTACATGCTGAAAGCTGGCACAAAAAACCATACTCTAGCTTACAGACACATTATCATTCCTAGCTGACTTTCCAAGTGACTATATTAACACAGTCAAAAAAGATATATTTAATTAGCAGTCAGATTCCTGTGTGTGGAGGCGGAGACAACATCTGTCTTAGCTGTCTGTGCCAACATATTTATATGCTTTTTTGTTGGGCCAGGAACCTTTGAAGCTTGTAGTGCGGAGTGTGCCAGGATCAGCTTAAGTTTAAAAATGTCGTTTGCATTCAACATTCAAAGCTGTGTCAGGATTTTTATATCTTTGATAGAGTACATACCTATTTGGTGAGTACTAAAACAAATTATGCACTGTTATAGTTACCATGCAGAAATATAGTGATGATCATACTTCGTAATAGCAGAAAGCACATTACAGTATGTATAGGGGGACAGGAATTAAAACGGTGCTCATGTAAAAAAAAAAAAAATTCTATCCTAAGCTACCAAGGTAGCTTTTCATTTAAAGATAAATAAACATTTTTGTAAAAGGAAAGTTGTTAACACCCACCATTTAACCTAAGTTAGGAGAGAATTAAAAACCAGTTTGTTAGCAAAAGAAATTGGAAACAACTGTAATTTCTAGAATGGTAGTGTTAGATGTCATTATGCCACTGAAGAATTATATGAACTATTGATTCTTAGTATTTATATTTGAAAGCTGTAGCCAACCTTTATGTGACTTTCTCTTCTTTCCTGCAGCACAGATGAGAAAAAAGAGAAAAATAAGAAGTACCTTTCTCTCCTTAAACAACACTCAAACACTGAACATATACATTGTTCTACGACTTTAAAGTTCTTCCAAATAGCAGATAGACATGAATCAGGATGAGATAATCAGAAACAAACTTTGCTTGACAAGTCTTTATTGGTTTTTTGGTAAACATGGAGATTTTGCTCTGTGTTTCCACTAGAGTTGAGATTTTGGTTAGCATCTCTACTAGCAGTTCAATCACTTTTGGCAGCCAAGAGTATAAATTCACTAATCTCAGAAAGATGCTGAGTTTCAAAATAGTAATGAAAAATATTCATGAAATGTTCTTTCTGCTTCTTGATGGCAATAGGACACTTGGACATCAGTGATGAAGAAATGTAGCATGATAGTGACAATTTCCATCAAAAAAAGCAGCACAAATGAAAGATTTGGTGCTGGTATCACATAGGGGACACTGACCATTTTACAGGATACAGAGTGCAACAGTTTGCAATAGACCAGTCAGGAAAATGTCACAAAGGAGTTTATTCTTTTGCAGGTTTAGATTTAGCAAATAAATGGATGATGTTTGTTAGCAGAAAGGGATTATTGTGGTACCTTCCAAACAAGGTACCCACTCACTGGATCTGGTAAATAGTAAAGCACTTTTCATTTACAAGTACACTATTCTGCAGAATTAATAGCTGCCTCAGAGCGTCCACTGCAAAGACATTCAAGATAAATGTTGCAGAATCGTTTTTCTGGTATGGTTTTAAAAATGGACATATACATTTGATGGAACTATCTTTCTAGCCTAAGAACATATCAACAAAAGGAAGAGAAAGAAAAAGCACAAGACATTGCCTTGAGTAAAAAGACCTCAAACTGGGAGAAGATATTCACCATTTGGTTTCTCCTTGGTTTTTTTTTTTTTGTTTGATTCACTATCAGACTGGGAAGATGCATAGAGTAGGGGTCTTTTTTTGTGTCTGGGATTGGGATTTGGGCAACAAAGCAAAAATTAAGCAACAGAAGAGGATTTGAAAACGGTAATAGATTACAAAACTAAACATCAACAACACCATTATGACAAATGATGTTTTATTTATTTATGTTCCCATTAAAACTGGATCAGGTGGAGGAAAGTAAAACACAACTTGAGTGGCCAGAGGGAAAAAAATGTCACTGTGCAATCTGCTGAAGAGCAAAAATTAGGGGAACAAAAATGAAGAGAAGGGGCAGGAGGCAATTCATTAATCGGTCTTTTTCAATTTTCATTCTGAATAATCTTGTCATTTTGAGCATTTAATCCAATTTCATGTCATGTTTGGTTGCTTTTTCTATTCTAATGACAATTTCAATTTGTCCTCGGCTGCTTTAGCAGTAATAGTATTGTTGTAGCAAGGATGATATAAGGATAAAGGGAGAGGTTAAATGTATTATATTACCATCTGTTGCAAAAGAAATATAAATTTCCAGGCAAAGGATGAATACAAATTTAGATAACTTTGCTGAAGCTAACTACTACAAAATATCCATGTAATAAAACTATGGCTCTTTAAATTTAGACAATGTACATGTATGACAAAATCCAATACATTTTCTGCTTCCTTTTAAGAATCAGGTTACATATACATGGCCTATAATACACTAAAATCAAAATAAAACCAGCATAATTTATTGCATCTTAATGTAGCATTTATTCAAGTAATACATTTATTTCATCACACAGGTACTAGACTATGTAGTTTCCACGGAAGTTATTAACATAATGCAGATTGATTTATTTCCAACATTAGAAGAAAACAAGGTACGAGGAAAAATTCACAAGTCAAGAAATTCACTTAGAAGTGTTACAGCAAAGATCTTTATTTCAAGAACATAACAACAAAGGCTAAAAGAAGTGGAAAGTTCATTTTGTGAATGTATGGCAGTACTCAACACAACAGGACGATGTCAACTTGGTAATAAATAAAAACACTTGGTGAAAAGAAGTCATGATGAAGTGGGTGGCTTTTGTTCAAACTCTGTCAAGTTTTTGATATTTCTACCTAACCCACAAAGCTAAATAATGTTACTATGTTTTATTAAAAATGAAGGAGAGAGAGTGTATGTTTGACTTCTTGCTCTTTGTATGTTTGAGTATCTGCTGCTGACATGAGAAAAACAAGACTGGCTTGATTGGAAAAGGGGATATATCTGTTTTTAAAGAAATTCTATAATAACAAAAGGTGTCCCTTCTGATAAGTATATGCAGGCATAAATGACCAGTCAGTGGAACTGAGATAATATGATACAATTCTGCTTCTGTGGAAAAATCCTGAAAGCTATTCCAAGAAATTGAAGCCAGCATCAATGCAACAACCTCTATGGTGACCGAAGTCATACATTCACCCCTGAATTATGTATAAAGTTCAACAAAAGAAAACAAATATGTCAGTGGAAGAGAAGTGAGTAAGTGATGAAAAGCCAAACTCACCCGTAAAGTACAAGTGCAAACTGTTAAAAATCATGGGAAAATAAATGAGTCATAGTTCCTTCTAGAAATTGACAAAATGACTGGAAGACATAATTTATGAAATATTATGCAAATTGCTTACTTTGGTTTTCCACGGCATGTTTTTTCCTGAGTTGGGAACAACTCTAAATACTAAGGTTACCCTGCATTTGCCATTAATGGTTTACAATGTTATCAGTGTTTAACAAGTTAGCCTTAAATTTGACATGCAGCATAACTTCTTTGGAAAGACTTTTGTTTTAGGAAAAAATCAGGAAAATGATCTAATAATTTTCTAGAATAAATCTAGAAAAATAAGTTTTTGCCATGGTTAAAAAGGAAAACAAAGCTGAAATGCAGAATACATTTTAGAAGGGGAGTGGGGGCACTTTTGCTGCTGCCTTGGACTGAGAAGAAAGCGGGTTTGTGCTGCAACAATACTGGAAGCTGTGGGCTCCCCATACACTGGACTGGACTGAAAGCAGCAGCTTCATGCTATGTTCAGTATGATCCAATAGCAGGATAGGAAAGGGTCAGTCCTATTTTCCCCTTCACTCCAAATTCTTGTCCTGTCCTTTCTCCTGACCTTAGGTTGTAGGCAGGGAATGAGAGCTGGGCTAGCAAACTGATCTGACAGATCCAAGACGGAAAGAGGCTGAGGTAAAGCAACTTTAGGTAAGAACTTGGAGAAAAACATGAAGTATGAACAAAGCCTGCTAAGGATACAAGAGAGATGTACATTTTTATTATAAAGAGGGCAGAAATTGGCTGCTCTCCATTTTTAATGTGGGAAGTGCATTATTCACTACAAAGGAAACTTAAACTGGGATATAGGGAAAAATTTTTATGAAACTCTGGCAATGATGACATACTGGAAAAGGATACTCAAAGAGCTATCTCCATCAATTAAAGATTTAAGAACAAATTAGATAAATATCTGTAGAGAATCCACTTCAGTGCAAACTTTGGATTAGATTATCTCTTAATGACTCTTCTGGCTTACATTTTTAAGGATTCCATTTGATATGTATTTGATATCTTAAATTTTAAAATATTTCTAGTAATCTGAAAGACTCCTTAATACAAAAAAATCTGCAAAAGAAACTGAGTTCCAAAGGGTTTCTTCTATCACCATCATCAGTTAATAGTGCCTCAGGAGCCACTTACCTGTGATATTTCCTGCAGCCATGGAGCCTTTTTAAAAATCATGATGCAATTACCTCTACAGACAGAATACTACAAGACCAAAATCAAGATCTCTCTATTCTCATTCCCCTTAAGGTCCTGATCACTGAAAAAAATAACATGGTTATCTATCAAGCACAGCATCCCCAGCAAGAATATGATATTGCTTCACAAAATTTTCTTACCACTTAGAAAAAGATCAAAGAAATGGGGAACATATAGATAGTCTATGGTAACAACCTTCAACTATTAACAACAAAAGATACACTTCAGAATAACTACTTTGCACTGTTACAGACAGAGAAAGCTGGGTCACATGGTACCTCATCTAAACACTGAAATGCAGGACTTGCTGTCACGTCAGTGGGTCCCTCGTCCTGGCTGTGAGTTGTTGGAGTTGGCGCACGGGTAGGTGACTCATTCTGGGTTGCCAATTCTGTGTCAGTGGGACTTCCTTCACCAGCCTCACTCATTGTTTAAAGCTCTAGAAAGTAACAAAAATACCAATACAGTTCATTAGATCCAGGGATATATATGACTGTGAAAGATAAATGTGTAAAAACCATAAGATATATATGATTGTGAAAGGTAAAAGTGTAAAAAACCACTACATCAACATGTCAGACCCACGTTCAAACCATAGAAGTCACCATGTGAGCAAACTAGGTAAGTCTACAGCTACAACTGCATGAAAGACTTCATACAGGAGTCTGCACTATCACTCCACCATCCTTTTTAGTATTTTTAAAATATCCTAAAGAAAGCTTTTATTCCAGTTAGGTAACACAGTCTTTTAATAAATGCACAGAGACAGAAAATAAAGAAAGTTGAAACAAGTAGGGGTATTGGAAAAGATAATTTTGCCACACTTACATTTGAAAAAATCTCCTATTCACGGCTGTCATTTAGGAATAGAAATCTCTAAGATACTTGCATTAGAAACAGATTAAGGACATTCAGTAATTAAGTCTTATCAAGACGAGACTTAACGCCATAAAGTTTCTATAATTTCATGTAACTTCACTTTGTGTTTACTATCTTGGTCCAGCACCTGAGAATTTTGTTCCCAAGTTCATCAGAACTCTCAGAGGTGAGTGAAAATGCCAATGTGGATGAGGGAAATGGGAGGTGGAATACATGGGGATACAATGCTCCTGGTACCACGGTAAGACAGCAGTCTCCATCAGGCTGGTCCTCATCATTGTATCAAATGTGAATTAATATCTGACAAATCCATCTTCTGGCATAACAGCATCTTAAGAGTTTTGTATATCCAAAGAGTTTTAAAATACCAACCTTTTGCATGAAGAAGCATGAAAGATGACAAAAACATGTCAGGAAAAAGATATAAGAGACATAGGATGATCAAACAGAGGCAATAAGCATCTTACAGAGGGAAGAGAAGGGAAGAAGGACTTGTGAGGCACACAGAAATCTTGCCATGACATAGTGAGATAGGGGAGGCATAGAGCATTTATGGAGCAAAGCACAGTGCAAAGCAGAGATGGAGCATGGATGGAGGAATTCAAGAACTCCTTCACAAGTTCACTGAAGTTGTCTGTAGATGACAGGAGTGGACAGTATCACAGCATTTTAGTGCAAAATTCTGGGATAAAGATTGTCAACTTTTGCAAATGTTCACCTGACACCAGAAGGTCTTTCTACATTAGCTATCATGCAGAAGACATTGTATTCTGCTATGGAACCATATCATTATAAAATCCGTATCAGCTGCCAAAGATGCAGAATCCTCTTCAAATTAGGCAGTCTTGACATCATTCAGCCTTTCACATAACATATGGGAGACCCTTCTCTTTTTTAAAAGAGAGCATCTTATTATAAATCAAGGACAACCAAAACTGAAACTGTAATAAAATTAAGAAGAAATTTTGAGAATATTTCAAGAATATATACCAGATCTCTCCAATGAAACAGCCAGAGCAATTTGGCATTCCAGAGCCAGAAAGCTGATAGTTAGGAAAAATATAATTTCTTTTTATAATTGTGGTGGGAAAATGGATACAAAAATGCTGTGTTGTTTGTATTCACCTTTTGAAAAGTCACTTGTCAATAAAGGTATTGAAAGTTAAACTGGCAAGTTTATTACTTTCTTCAGTACTGCTTGGAATTCCTTCAGGAACATTTTGACTTTTAGCGAGATTTCAGGGTCTATATTTGCTTATGGAAAAAAAAGCGATTTCATGATCCCTCCTGGAGGAGTCAAAACATTGTGAAATAACTGTAAACATCATAGAGGCCAAGAAATAAACTCTGAATTACTGTACATAAACATGTATACACATTTATAAATAGCGAACGATTTTTCATCTGTAAAGAACTGCTGAATATTTTAGTATATGCATTTTGCATTTATGGCTGCTGTTGCTTTATTTGTTCCTCTCAGCTTATTGAAAAAATTTTGACATAGGGAAAAGCACTGTGGCAGAAACTCTAAGTAGAACAATGCCAAAATGTGAGAGTTTCATGGGTGTAGGCATATTTGTTGATACTTGTATGTGAAACACACAGTTGACATTAATCAAAAATATACCTCCTCCCAGTACAGTACCACAAAAGAGTCCTCACCAAGACTCCAGTTTGCTGGGCAGGGAGAGACAAAAAAAAAATCTTCTGAATCTGAAAAGTTTATAATATTATGTTAAGACACAACTATAGAAATCTGAGACAGAGAAAACCATTAGACAGCCTCAGCTGGTGTGACAAACCCTTGTCTCCATGCGGTTTTCAGAGGGGGCAGACTGTAACAAAACATAGATATGTTTATGGGACATTGAAATAGGTTTAGCATTCTTCCATTACCCACTTCATTACTAAATATATAATTCAGCTTATATAAAATAGGATCTATAAACTTCAAAAAGCAAACTGGAAAATTTGTGTCAGCAGTATCTGGTAAATAAACTCTCTAATTGAAATAGGAATGAAAGGTGGCACGATTTCTAGCTTCAGGGAACAGCCCAACAAGTATGGATGTTTTCAAACTGTAAAACTGCAAATAATATCACAGCCTTGATCCAAGACACAGAACTGCAGAGAACGGGAATTACAAGGCTGTTTTGGAACCCGGGTCAAATCAGGCTGAGAATTGTCTTGTGAACCAGCTTCAGGGCAGCAATAATAATAAAAGTCTGAACTCAGATTCCCAAAACTAATTTCAGCATCTTCTGTCTCTCTCTAGCAAACAGCAATGTTGATACACAAATCAGTGTAGAATCCAGGTAGGTGACACTTAGCTGCATTGACTCTTTTCAGAGTGACAGGTGCAAGAAGTAGTAAAATTTTATGCTGAGCATAAAGAGATGCAGGTCCATGTATAAAGATGCATCAACTATCTCTGCACACTTCCAGCCTACACTGGATGCCTGGGGAGGGACAGAAGTACCCACCAGTCATGGTGTGGTGATGCTTCCCTGAACCCATCCCCTTTCTCCCTGAACTCATACAAAACTTTTAATATTGGTAAAATCCAGGGGAGTGGAGATTTTCATTCTACCTCCGCACGACATGAGTAACCAGTGCTTCTTGTTGCTTTTGAATCTGGCTCCTTGATGTCACCTAGTTCTTTTACTGGATGAGTCACTGAATAATCACAACTTTTCTATGCCACTAGGTTTATTCCTAATGCTGAATCTTCATTTGACAATCCTTTTTCTAGGCTGAAGCAACCAATCCACCTGCTGTTACTGGCATGAAAGCCCTTCTCTGCCTTCCACTGTCCTTATCATCCTTCTCCAAAACTTGTTCAGTTCTACCATATCCTCTTGAAAGAGAAGGGATGAGACCTACAGATAATATTAATAACAGGAGCACCACAGATTTATTCGATCACATGGTGATCCTCTTTCCACTCCCTAAAGTTTTATTTTCTTATGCTTTTCCCCTAATGTTAAAGAAACAGACCTCTGTTTTAACTGGGCAGAGCCCGTGCTTCAGCATGAAGGGATGTGCCTTTAAACAACAAAACCATGCCAACATTAAATGATAATTAAATTTAAAACTACATCATGTACAACAGGACATTATAATACACATGTGAATCAGAATAAATTGTTTGATTAGACTGTACAACCTCACTGCTTTGGGGAAATGAGAGCACACCACATACCTAAAGTGCTCAACAATTTCTGTCGTAAGTTCCACTGTTTTCCCTTGTTTTCAAGTCTCTGCTATTTGGGATAGAATCACCCTGAGCCACACACAGACTTTATCCGCTGGAGATCTAATTAGATATGGCTGAGATAAGGAGAATTTGAAGGATAAGATTTGCCACTTCCCATTTCACATGGTTTCCATGAGGAACTTAATTTCCTCAGAAAATTTCTGGTAGCGTGACAAACAAAAAATCCCTGAAATCCAAACCACTGTGTGCTTTGCAACGCTAAAGTACAGAGGAGAAAACAAACAAAACAAAATTTGCCTATCCACTGAACCCTAGATACACCTTGAGAACTAAGAAGATTCAAGGAAGCAGTTCAGAAATACACCACTAAAAAAATCCAAAATACAAATAAAGGTGGCCCTATTTTCCTAAGAAATGAAGTCACATTATTTCTTCATTACAATTACAGCAAATCGGTAAAATTAACCCTGCCCAGGCAGACTAAGTTTATAGCCTGTGGGTAACTGCAGCAGATTGTGATTATTCCATGATAAATTCCAAATACAAAAGTTAGAAAAATTTATTCCTTCTATAGCCTCTCCTGTAAATATTTTTTATTTAATTCCTCTTTCCTTGAAATCTCTCTCTCACCTTAGACTAAAAGTACCTCTGATAATGCTTTGGCTTAAAATCTATTTTATATCACTTCATAAGTTCTAGGGTTTTTTTATCTTTTGCATTAAATACTGAATATTGTTTGGCATACAACAATGCCAATATCTGGTAAAATGGCAAATAAGCATTGTAATCCACTAAGAAATCATGCATCTGTCAAAAGTGGAGCTCTAATTAAATCTTCACTTTTAAATTTGATATAGCTTTCTTTTCCTGCAAATGACAAGTCAGAAAACAAAAGAGGAAAACAAACAAACAAACAAATAAATATTCTTTCACTGTTGGAGTCTGCTACGTGCTATACCAGCTGATCCAAACAAGAGCATGAAAGTCAAACAGAATCAATGTAGGAAAAAGATAGATGACATAAGTAAAACACTAAACACATGAGGTTACATATGTATGGAGAAAGAACTCCTTCCTAGCAATTACTTTTTATCTGTTTTGTTCAGTATTTTTAACAATGTGAGTATGCTTAGAGTGTGTCTAATGAGAAAACCCAACAGCAACAATGAAATATAAACATAACTGAGGCTTAAGCATCTCGGACTGGTTTCTTGAACTCACTTCTCAACTATGCAAAACCCGACAAAATTAAAGGTGATGCAGAGCACAGTTTACTGTGGATTGTGGGTACTGATAAACTTCTGCCTACATGAGGAGCATCAAGTACCAAGATCCTCAAGGAAAAGGGGGCTGTGGGAAAGCAGCACTGTCGTTTTAGAGGAGGTGGGAGTCAAGGCTAAGGAACAGCAGCATTGACCCAGGGAGAAAGGGGGGCAGCAGTGAGCCCTACCTTACCAGAGACCGGATTCCCTTGGAACAGTGGGATCACGGAGTTATTTGCTGGACTGGCTGTCATCTAGCGGAGTCCTAGCACATTGCAACACACTCCTTACACATCTTTCCCTGACAAACAATCTGACATCCAAATTTGGTATTGGTCTCAAGGGTGAGAATTTTGTAGGTTTTTTTCCCAAAATCAACTATTTCTGAAGACTTGAAAAAAAATAACCTTCCAGCCTCCATCACGTCCCAAGATATTTCTTGATACATTTTTGACTTTCTAGAATTCTATTTTTCTATACTAGATTATCATAAAGTAGGCTGGCCCTTTTCGTGTTTCACCTAATGATTTTTTGAGACTGAGTAATGTAAACCAATGAAATAATTTAACTTAAAGGGCTTTATTGGTGAATATTGAACTTTCCACAGTGAAAATTACCAGTGGACCAAAAAACTAGGGCAATCTTCTTTCCTCTTGGACACTGAGATGTCATTTCAGATTCATAAATAATCAAAGCCAGACAGTGACAGAAATGGAAACAGGGCTAATGAGATGAAAAGTATTTGATGACTAAGTATCATGCTTTCCTGGTTATTTATGAAAAAGAAACACATGCAGTGCAAAAGGGAGACAGTAATTAAGTAACAGGCCCAGATTTCATTATATCTTATGTTGCAATGTCGCTAAGACAATGTGGCTTTCTGTGCATGTTTCTCTTTCTTTACTGGGATTAAACTACAACTATGACAAGAATTCAGCCCCTGACTGAACATCATCTCTTGCCCACATGCCCCACCTAATTTTTTTAAATTGTTATACAATGGTCATGTGGGCTATGAAGTCCACAAAAGTCTTTTAAACTGAATTAAGTGGTTCCCCGCTTGTTTGTAAACCCTATAAGGACAATTGTCTCATGGAGTATTTGTGCAGAGGTCAAGAAAATAATGATTTGCTTGGCTTTAGAACTGCTAAAAAGGAGTACAACACATAACACTTTGACCAAAAGTTACTGACAGAGAGCAATTCTGGTGCTTTGCACTATCATTTTGAAAACCCAACAACAAATAACTGTTTTTCCAACGCATCTGCCAAACTGCTTCTACACCGGCTGACCGAGGACATTGCAACACACGCAGACTCGCTGTAGCCATAAGTACAGTGAAGAGCAGGCTGCCCCAGGTACCTCGTCTCCTCACGCGCGACACGGCACCGCCCTGGGCCCCGCGCGGGGGTCGCACTCCCGGCCCTCAGGGATTCTTCAAACAGGGCTGTGGCGGCGCCGCTGGACTCGCTTCCCGCCTGTACGTCGGAGCCGCGCCTTTGCCTCTCTCGGCCCCGGCTTCGCCCCCGGCTCCGGCCCCGGCTCCGGTCCCGGCCCCCTCGAGTCCCTCCCGGCCGCCGCACGGCCCCACCCGCCCGAGCGGCGTCCCCGTCGCTATGGCGACCCGCGCACCGCTTCCGCCCGCCTCAGCTGCCTTCCGCTCCTGATTGGTTCCGGCGTCCCGCCCCGCCGCCCAATAGTAGCAGACTCTCGGC
>VWZT01008894.1:236957-338607 GCA_013397055.1 Pachycephala philippinensis
GTGGCGGACGGCGTGGACAGCAAGGCCGCCGTGGACGTCCGGACGCCGGTGAAGTTCGGTGGGTGCGGGGGAGGTGCACGGGTCGGGGGGAGCTCACCGGGGGCTGGGCTGGCGCCGTGCTCCGGCTGGAAGCCGGTGTTGTGGAAGGGCATCGTGCCTCGCTAATTCAAGGTTTGTTTCCTTGTTCCTTGACTTCTTGGGTGTTTGGATACGTGGGTTGTTGCTGACCTTTTTGCCAGCAGTAGTTAGCGCTAAAACTTCAGCTGCTGAGTGGCACTTAGAACTGGCGCGCTGTCATTTGTGCTCTGGCAGCGGCTGCTCCAGAAAAGAGCCGGCTCCGGACAGCATCCTCAGCGTGAGCTGGGCCTGCTCTCCAAGGGCTGCTCCCTGCGGGGTTGTTGGATCCGCCAGCGCAATTAGTGTTTGTTATACTGAGTGGATATCCATAAAAAAGCCTGGAAGGTAACGATACAGATGAAATACCAGGAAGAGCTCCCTTGTCCGCTGCAAACGTTGCATTATCTTTTTGGGCACAAGGCTAAAATCTCTGCAGGGTTTCTTGTATGGAACGCCATTTGGGATAGCATCTGTAGTGGCTGAAAACAATAAACATCTCTGCTGAACTGAAATTCTGACAGTGGCCCCAAGTTTAGGCAGTGCAAACTCAGAGATTTGTGTTCAGTCATTAATGTGTTTTTGGTTTTTCCTATGGATTTGGGCAATGTCCTGTACAGTGCAGAATGTTCCACCATGCTGAAAAAACTTTTTGATGTACAATGCACCTGGTCTCTTGTTTTGCTTAAAGTTATTCAAGACTGATGCTTTATTTCATTTGATGCCCTGCTGCAGCGGTGATATGAGAAATGATGAATAATCCCACCCTACTTACTCTTCATACGTGTAATCTATGACTTTTATAGAATATGATGTTACATACAGCAAAGATATTCCTGCACCTTTTATCTTACCTTACTTTTTTTCCCACTGTCTATCTTAGGGAAAATTATGCAACATGCTTTTTTTTTTTTATTTTCTTGTTTTCTTTTAGAAGGACCTGAATTGTATATAATTCAAAATGGAGAAGTCCTATGGGTTTGACATAACATCATTCTCACATTTTCCAGTCTTACTCATCCCTATAATTTACTTTTTAAAAAAAAAAAACAACACTGCTTATAACTGAAGGGGTGTTTCTTAAATATGTTTATCAAAACTTAGGATCTGTTTTGTTTCCTAGCAACTAATATATGCACAAATATTCTGTAACTAAAATCAGGGGCATCTCTGATTTGCTCTGTCAGAATGGCCACATTGATTCCTGCTGTGAGTCCAGCAGCCCACTGCCCTGTCTCTGGTCATAAACAGATGCTCAGGGATGAATAAGAACAGAACAAATGTAAATGATATTTCATCTAAGCGTTCTTTTAGCTGTCAACTGTTTTCATCACAGGGTTTTCAGAGCCTGATACAGCTCAGCCCCTTGGTGAATCTCTTCTGAGTGGTCCTTTATACATGGAAACAGTTGCAGGGTGAAAGCTTCCTGGTAAACTCTTGGCAGACTCCCACAATTCAATTTCTTGCTATTTTATCATTTGAGTATGTGGCATTCCAAGGTCTTCCTGAAATTTGTCAGTGAGTTTTTAACTAGTCTGAATAACTTGGTGTAATTGATTAAAGTTTTCAACCTTGCTATTTGTGCTGATTTCCAAGTTCTTGTACTGGTGAAGGTGGTGCATAGCTTATAGCTGAAAGACAATACGGAACTAAGGATTTTGTTAAAGACATTTGAAAATTTAAGTTTGTTCTCTTAAACAGATCAACTGTTACCTCTATATTCATTGTCTCTGTCACTGAACTGTAGCAAGACTTGTCTTCTCCAAGAGTCTTGTAGTTTTGACTCTTACCTGAGAATTTTCTGTTACAGTCTTACAGCTCTTCTTTTTATTTCTCTTCCTCCCTCACTTGGCAAGCACCAAAATTACCTTGGCTTGTCTGTAGCACATTCACAGAGTCCATCCCATAATTACTGAGAATCAAACAAACCCAGTGTCCCATGTATTACCCTTCAATTCTCTGGTACCAAGTGTGTCTGGATACTGTAGGCATTTAATATTTCAGTTTCTCCAGGATCTCTGTCTGACCATTACAAGTCACTCCAGACTCGGTTATTCTCAAGGGGCAGAATTCATTGTATTAAGATGTGGAGAATCTCAGTCTTCATAAAGGATTTCAATGTGGGGAGCCTTCCTAAAAGTCTCAATAACAAATCCTGATTGATGGAAAAAAATCGTTTAGCTGTTGTCCTGTCTGAGATTCCTCCTATATTCTGAATGTCAGCCAACACTGCAGACAGTCTTAGAGGGTTTCTTCTTGAAACACATTTTCTTTTTTTGCAGGTTTCTAAGGTTTGTGGTAAGCTTATACAATTCAGGTTCCCTGGACAATCCGTGGATTATAATGCCCTTCCACAAGTTGCTCTTTGTCACCCCAATAACTAGCATGATGTTAGTATTGTCTGTTCATGCTGTTATCCAGGTGTATCTAGAGATATATTTACAAAAATGTAAAGTTGTGTGGTTTTTTGTGGGTTTTTAAAAAGTTTTTACTTGGTGAAGAAGAATTTTTGCTTGCCACTGAAGTTCTACTTTTAAGTGTCCTTTCAGCTCTAGTTTGGTTTTTTTTTGATCTTCTGAGTATTAGTTTGTGCTTGAGTTGCTCTATTTGTTTGTTTAGAAAAGAATTATCCATTAAATATCATTGCATAAGCAAAAGGTCTTATCCCTTGTAAAAACACATCTCAAACCAGAAAGGAGCTGTTGTTGCTATGCAAACACTTTGGCTTTTCTCTGCCTTGGATGCGTGAGGAGGATGTTAACTCTGCTCTGCTTAGACCGTTTTTCCTGAGCTCCAGTAGTCACTTAGCTGTAAGAAGTTGAGAGGTTGATGTGAATCTCTTTACAGTGTTCTTGTTTTCTTCACTTTGGAAGTTAAGGCATTTCATAACAGCTTTCGCAATTTAGGTTGGAGCTCCTCCAGGAAGCTGCAAGTTATCTAAAACTTCTTAGTGCCTGAAGAACGTGTGGAAGATGCTGAGCTCAAGTACGCATTTTAAACCAAAGGCAACCTGCAAGCAGCTTAGTAGGGCAAGTACCAAAAGATCCTCTGTTTGTCTTAGTGGCTAGTTTTGAGCTCTGTATAGTATTTCAATATCATACATTATCTGACAATCCTCTCTGATACACTTAACCTTCATCGATGGCAGATGTCAAGGAATTTCTGTCTAATCAAGCTTATTTATTTTTGCGTGTATTAATTAAACCTGAAACCTGCCCTTTGATTTCTGGTTACTATACATTGACTGTGTGAGTACTCAGAAGTAAAGGGAACTGAGGTCTTGCATAACAATAATTTGAGATAATTCTAGTAGTCTAGGGCTGCTGAGTCATCGTAAAATAAATAATTATGTAGTCTATTTCAAGTATTATAGCTTAAGGTAACTTAGTGACTGGGAGGCTTAAATACCCTGGGGTACCCCTGCCTACATTCTGATACCAAAGGGTTTCTTTTTTCCTATATACCTTTATTTCTGATATGAGTCTTTTACACCACAAAGATCTTCATGCATTCTTTGTGGTTTATGTGGCTAAAGTTGGCTTCAGCCCTCGTCTTTGCTAGGGAGGAATCAAACTGGCTATTTTTGGAGTTTTGGCACTGAAACAGATTGTATCTTGTTCCTCCTTGTTAAAATTTCGTTGGCAATATTATCCAGCTTTCAGCCTGCTTCTTTATGGAGATGTTTATCCTTGGTTCAGGAGCTCAGAGGGGAAAGGACAGAGGGACTCAATTCCTTGTCCACTAATTTTTGCTGTGTTGAGGCTAACAAAGTGCTGTGACTCTGCAGACAGTCAATGCATAAAGTGTATTTCCAGAAGTCTCTGGTGTTTCTTTGGTGATGGGTCCTCTTTTAGCACCCATCTTTGATAGCTAGGATTACATTACTAACCCACCTTTCAAATGATGGCCATGATATATTCTACAGGATTAGAAGTTTTTTTATTAACCTTATTCTTGTAAAAGTCTTAGTGAGTTTGTATCATGGCTAAACTGAGTACTCTCAAGCCTTTTCCTTGTTCCTTTTGACAGAAGTAATAAGAGCAGGAGAGTTTCAAGATGACTGAATTAAAAGATTTGCACAAGCAAACAGGCTTTTGGGACTCTGTTCTCAGGAAGCAAAATAGTCTTGGTTGTAGATCCTCCCAAGCACTCTGCAGTTGTCCGGTGGGTGAATTGAGCAGTCTGGGGCAAGACAGCTTGTTCAAAAACAACATTGCTTTCCAGTCTACCTCTTGTAGCCTTTTTTTCTTAAGGAATTGTTACCTTTGAACACAGTCTACATCCTCCACTAAACATAACCTCTTGGCTTAGTGTAGCCATAAGGTAGGCAGCGCCCTTGCTGCAAAGATGTTGTGTTTTGGCTCTGTCTCTTGCATTCTCCTGGTTTGTCAGGTGACAAAACTTCCCTTTGTTGTTAATCAGAGCTTTCAGTGTCTTGTCTTCATGGTCTGCAAGCTTACTGTTGTCATGGTTCCAGGAAGCACCTGTCCTGGGCAGCAGTGTGACAGTATTGATCTTCAGGCTCTGCTGGGTCCCAGGTCTGACTTGGGAATCTCCTCGGGGCAAAGCTTGTTTTGCACATTCTGATGGTTATTTTTATCTTTCTGGTAACCTTAGCAGGCAGTGCAGGTGAGGGAAAGACTTTCACATGTGCTTAAATGAAGGTTTTTTCCCCCAGATAATCTCCTTTCCTTTTGGGAGTAATAGGGCTCACTATCTCTTAGTCCTTCAGTTGTGTCTTGCAGCAAACACTTCTGACTGCTGTTCAATTTTTCTTCTTTCTGCCTTTTATCCGTAGAAGAGCAAAATCACTTTTTTCTTCTCCTGCCTTTACCTTTTGCCAGTCACTATGGTGATCTTTAATATGATTACTATAAATGATTGTTAATATTGACAGAATCCCCAGACTGTACATTCTCAAACTTCTTCCCATTCCTTCCCAAGGGTGAGACAAGTGGCAGAAAAATGCTTTTGCTGCTCCTGCATGTTATCTACAAGACCTAGTGATTTTTCTTTGTGGGAGTCTATGAACAGTGGCAAGGTTAGGTGGCTCGGTCTAGAGGCAAACATGCTTCTTCATGCCAGGGGAATGCCAGGCTTTCCAGCAGGCTGGGGAGAATGACACACACCAGGGCTTCTATGCCTGTTTTGGGATTGTGATGCTGGCTAGTGGAGCAGCAAGGACTATGTATTTGTGCTGTTGAACCTTATTTCTCTACATGTGACCTCAGACACCTGCCAGCCTTCTACCCCAAAATGTGTGTCAGGGTGCCCAAGTGTCTAAGTAGAATTTCTAATGGAATTGGTGGCTAGGGTAGATAGGAGATGGAGGTGGAGTTAAAGAAAAAAGATGAAACTTCACTAAAGGATCACACCCTTCTGATTCCTTGCCAAAGGTTAGTCATTCTTCTGCCTCTTAATGTTCTTTCCTGGAGCTGGATGGCTCATACACAGGCTTGCTTACTAAACTTTTTGTCCATAGTTGATAGTGACTATTGATGCAGGTCAAAGTGCGTGGCCAGACTTAGCAAGCAGGTTCTTAAGTAACAAAGCAGCAGCTCTTTTTCGTTACTACATATGGTTACTGTATAATGTGATCAAATACTATGTTAAAGATATCTGACTTTTCTCATTCTGTTGCTAATAAAACTCTTTTAATTCTAGATTTGGATATCAAAACGTCAGGGACTGGCTGCGTGAAGATTCAGAAAATAGAATGTGATAACTGCAAAATAGAAACAGAGAAGGGGACTAGTGTCTTGCAGTCAATAAAGGTACAAAGAACCACTGTTTGAAAAGGGGTCGTGTGGTGGGATATAGTGTGTCAAAACTTAAATACCAGTTCTGGAGATGAGAAGTACTCTGGTGTTTCTCATTGCAACACTCACAGTATTATGATGTGTGTAGCACCTCACCTCTAATTATTGCATACAATTACAGCACAAAGTCAGTAAAAGTAAATAACATGGAGTCAGAAGTCCATGTATCTGTGATAACCCAAGCCAGCAGAAACACTGACAGCAGTAAGCCTAATCCCTGTCTTCCCTGCCTCTCAAAGCAAAAAAAAAATAGACTGGGATTTCCTGTCTAGTAAGTTAACAGTTATGCCTGCTCAATCAAGACTTTGCAGCATGCTGCTGGTTTTTTTTGTGGGGGGAGGGTTGGAGGTTTTTTTTATAATTGATATATCAGAGCTATTGACAAACCCTTTAAGTTAATTTTCAATCAGAAGTTACACATTACATGTCCAAAATACCTGACTGGAATATATCTGATATATACTGTATATATCATAGGCATGATCTTGTTTTTTCAGTCTTATGGCTTCAAGTTTGCTGACATAAGCTGTTGTAAAATTAATCACAGTTTATCTGACTTAGGTGCTATTTGATATCCAGTTCACTTGATTGTTTGGGATTGCACTTGCGGGAATTGGTATAAATTCAAAAGAAGGGCTTTTCAAATTTTTTGAGATGTTAAAAACTTTTCAACATTTTTCTCTATTGTGCTAAAAGACAATTTTATAATGGACATAGGGAAAACTGAGCTTAGGGAGGATTTAATATACAATAGAGCTAGGCTTACTCTACATCTAGGGAGCTATAGACAACTTGAACCTTCCAGATTCTGTGTAATTGACAATATTACTCTGATAAAGGTACCTAAAATCTAACAAAAAGTTAACAGTACTATGTGTTGCCTGTCTAAAGTTTTGTTTAAAAATTATGCTGTTATATAATAATGAAAACAATAGTACATGAGAAACTGCATAATATGAGAAAACAAGGTGGTTTTGGCCATCAATAATGACAGTAATCATGGCATGCCATCACATCAAGAATTTTTTGTGGTGCCGTGGAAAAAGATGATTTTGAGGAAAGACAGCTAACTTATCTTCTGGGAATCTTGTCTCAAATACAATCCAGGATGTGAAAAATCTTGAATTTTAAAAATTAAGATCTGGGTTTCAGTCTAACCTTGTTTTTAAGTACTGTAGTTCTAGTAGGGTGACTTAACTACTTTTTTCTAATACAGCTTCAGGAATTATGTTGTGTATTATCAGAGAAGCAGAATTAGTAGTGAGAAGCAGAAGTATTAGCCTTCAGGGTTTTCCCAAAACTACTAAAAATCTTATAGACCAGATGCTCTAGTGAAGCATAAGAGCTGATTCCCCTTTAGGGAATGTGCTTTACTGAGCAAACTGAAGTGATAGTGCCCTCCCCTGGATGGATTAAAGCTGTTTTAATGTTCCTTTGCTGTCATTAGCAAACCTCATTAACCACCAAAGCAGGAGACCCTTTCTTTATAGAAGAGAGAAAAAGATCATTGATGAATGAATGACTTTAAATGAAAAAAAATCTGGTCACATGGGGATTATTTAAGACCACCAGCAAACAGCTTCACAACTGGTAATTTTCTTAACTCACAAGAAGTTGTTAGTATAATTAGTAATTCAAGAAACGTGCTGTTTTTTTTTTTTTTATACAATCTCCAGTGTCTTTACACAAGACTTAGAGATTTGACATCTACTTTCCTTAATCATGCATGCTAGTAATTGAACAGAAAGAATGAGTCTCTATGAGGCTTATTAATGGATTTTGTCTGGCAGTTTTTGTGTGGTAGACATTACCCAGGCAGTGAGATTTGTTGACGTTTGGTTTATTGAGGTGGTTTTTTTTGGGGCTTTGTTTTGTTTTGTTTTTTTGTTTTTTGTTTTTTTTTTTTTTTGGTTGGTGATTGTTTTTTAATTGGCTAAAGTCCAGTTAACCCTATCCCTTCCAAGTCTAGATCAACTGATAGCAGCAGTAATTCCAAAATACAGTTATGGCATCTAGATCTTCTTCAGAGTATGAATCATTCACAAATTCTTTATTGAGAAAGCAGTGATTCTTCTTTTTAATTTTTTCCTCCTGCTTCTTATTACAGTCCATCAGTGACAATGTGACCAGGGAGACCCTTTAATTATGTTTCCAGGTTCCTCAATTACTTTTCACTCTATGACTGTGCTGGTGATAACAAGAATTTCCGGGCATCTCGCTCACACTGGCAGAGGACCTGCAATGCTTCCTCACCACACACCATATCTGAGCCTGATTTGTCCTGCATCAGTGTCCTTCTTGTCTTCTGAACAATTTTTTCTGGTTTTCTTGTGATGTCTGTTAAGGCCTTGACAGCCTTTTGCCTCTTCTTTACTCAAACCTTTTTCCCTTGCTCAGAGAAGCCCTATGACAATTTAGTGTTTTTTTCTTTCAGCTGGTGGAATATTCCCTCTTAGTGAAAAAGCTACTTCACCATTACAATCGGGTTTCTTCTCTCAGCAAATCCTTCTGTCTGTTAGGTGTCTCTAGAGATACCTACCTCTGAAAGCCTGGTTGGTTTTTTTAAAGAAGATATTCTAATAATTTGGGATGGAGGGAATTAGTGTGTATGTTGTGGTTTTATTTTACTGAGCTGTCAGTGGCCGTACTGGTGAGCCCTTGCTGTACACTAGTTCTTCCAGTCTTGTGAGTTCCTATATTCTCCTCAAGTTATATATTTGGAAGATTTGCTATTTAACCATTTTTCTGATAACAAGCGTGGTGTAACTGCCTCAATGGAACTGTGACACCAGATTGGAACATTTAATTCATCATGTTACTGTAAAAGGGGAGAACAATCTATTTCATTTGTTTGGAAGTGTAACTGAACAGCTGAGTTATTTCCAGCCTTTAAAAGGTCTAAAGCACTACTGCAGTGTCAAGTGAGGGGTGTTGCATTTTACTGTGAGAACATCTCTTGAAAGAAGAGGGGGAAGCAAGACTTGAACACAAAGGTAAAGAAACCCTGCTCTAGAATTCTTCCTGTCTTATGAAACCCCATGAAACTTCTGGTTCTTGGTGTTTCATGAGGAATGTGTTGGAGAAGTGTATGTCCATGTTTTCCATTTTGGAAACTTGATGTGATTTTTTTTTTTTTTTTTTTTAAGTCCTTACCCTTCTTGCCATCTGATTAGACTTAGGTAATGCAATTTGTTCCTTATCAAGAAAGGTGTTTAATAATCTAAGTTTCTTGAATATTTCTGATATTTTTGATGGGTCAATTTAATTGATGGTATCCTGAATTAAATACAATCCATGGGAATAATATCCTTTCCAATAGAAACTAATATATCTGGAAGTGGAGGTGGTGGTGTGGGAAAACAAAGGAAAGGTGTGTATGTGTGTGTATAAACTTATTCAGTATTAGGTATAAAAATTGCTGAATACTTTTAAAAATTCTGTTATTCCGATGTTTATGCTAGTGAATTTAAGCAAAATAACTTTGCTGTGGAGATCTGTAGACTTCTTGAAGTCAGATTTGTTGAAGCTGCAGCTTATGAACGCAATTAGATTATTCAAATCTGCTTTTTTTAAAGATTTTTTTTTCCCTTTTACAAACAATTGCATTTTATTCTCAAGACCTGGTGTTATTTTTTTGGCTTTTTGAGATTGGTTTGTATGTATTTCTGTATTTTTTTCTCTTGTTGGTTGTATGGAACAACACCTGAAAGGTATAAGGGCTATAGAGCAGTTTTTACTTGAAACCTGGCTTGTTTATTAAAAACTTGAGATGTGTTGTATGCAAAACCATTTTAACTAGAATTTGTGTGCAGTGAAACTGTAGAATCTGGTTCTGCTTGCAGGACAAAGGCTTGCGGTGGTTAATGTGGTACAACTTGAAAAACAAGATAACCATAACTAGAAAACAAGTTATTCTAACTGCATGATTTTTAATCTTTTTTCAGAGCCATAAAATTGATATACGGACAAATGGTGGCAAAGTAATTGGTCTTGGAACACTTTATGGAAATACAGATATTTGTGCAACAGAAAAAGGGGTAAGTAGGAAGTAGAACTTTCTCTTCAGTGGCTTGTTCTGCTTGTTTTCTGTAAAATGACTAAATTTGAAGGATGTGCTAAAGAATATGTTAGTAACCCTCATTGGTTGTTTGTAATTTCACTGTTTCTTAGGTTTGTCTGTTAAATTATATTATCTTATGCTTGATTTGGATTAATAAACAGACTCCATAGAAAGCAGGAATAAGCATAAATCATTCCATCAGCACAGAGGTTGTTCTACTGATACAATCCATCAGCTCTAATTAAATAGACCCCTCACAACATTCTTAAACTTTCTCCTTGGCTGATACCTAGGCACTTGGATCCTGCAGAAGGCTCAGGGGTTTAATTTAGTGTCTTGTGGATAGTGGCTTGATATTTGTACATGTTGTACACTTCTAGTGTCACACAGTTGTGAGAATGGAAGAGTAGAGGGTTTTGCTGATTTCCTTGTGGCTGAGGAAATATAATGACATGTAATCTTGCTATGAGATGCAGTGGGAAGAATCACAAACAGGAAAACAGTTTTGTAGAGAACTAGCTTGCTTTTTTTTCAGTAGATGGCAGTATGAGACTAACCACAAACTACTGTGCTCAGGTTTTGTTTCTTGTCCGTAAGTAGGCAATTCTCCTTTATTTAAAATAATGCAGAGTTAAACTCCTTACAGTTCTCACACCCAGTCTTGTTTTTAGGCTCAACTTGAGTGTTTAGGTATCATAATGTCCATGCAACTGGTTGCTTTAGGATTCATTAGATCTGAGGCATTGCTCTATGAACATGTGGAGCCAAGCCTGGAAGTAGTTTGGATGTGTGCTCTGTCAGAATCCATGGATACCCTTTAAACCAACAGCACTGGGAAGAATCAGAAGGAGAGTGGGGGTAGCTCTCCATTGCCAAGGATAGATTTGAGACCAAACTATTAAGTTTCAGGCATCCAAAATCACCTCTGTGAAGTGCTGTTTGGCACTGTTCTACACCTTGCAGGTTGGGTTCCCAGATCATATATTCACTTACCTAGAGCCAGCTGTGAGTTGTTCTTAATGTCCTGCTGTAAAATAAGCAAGTTACCATTGGATTTTCCAAAAACTGTCAGCATTAATTTATCTGTGTTTCTTTGTAGTGGGTGTTAGACTGCCTTTTATGTAATAAGTATAATAATTGTACCTGTATGGGAAAATATAACTCAGAAAATTATTTTGCTTTGAGCCTTTAAATGCTTTTTAAAAAATTAACTCTTTTCAGAAACATCATCCTTTTGAAACAATAAAACAATCTTCATACAGATTAAGTTGAAGTGCTTCTTTGTGATCATAAATATTTGTATATAGTGTGTAATACTGCAAGAAGTCAATCTTAGAGTTGTAAAGCTGTACTAACTTGAGGGAAGTGAGTCATTTTAGCACGAATTCACAGCTACAGAACAATATTCTGGCTTATTTTATTGAACTTCTCACTAACAAGCTTTGCAGTGTAGTTAGGAAGGACAGATTTCTCAGTTGGCCACTTCTGTTAATAATCAGTCAGCTTTATGTCTCCTCTGTGTGTTTGTATGACATGTTTCTTCCATCAGTTGCAGTCATCATTATGTAATTACGGCTCTGTCAGCATTTCCAGCCCCCTCCTGGAGGTGGGGAGGGAGAGGATGTGGTAAAAGGCACTAAGCACTTGAGAAATGAAGAATATTTTTTAAGGGGGGAAATGGGAGAAGACACTAGTAAAACATTTGAACAACGATAGCGCAAAAAGGAAGGCCAAGAGCAGGAATATGTGGAGAAGGAGCTGTATATGTCTTATTTAAACATAGCAAGATGTTAGTTTTTATCTTGAAGACGTGTTCAGGTGCAAAAACATTCTCAGGTTGATTTATGCAGATGAAACCAATGGAACTTGAGCATGTGGTCAGTTTCAGTAACTGCAACCCCCAAGGCTCTATGCCCAAGGGAAGGAATTTCTTCCAGAAGATCTGGTGGTTCAATGGACAAAAATAATGAAATTTGTTTGACTGGGGAGTTATTAGCTAATCTGTGCCATGGGGACTTTTCTATAACACTTGCTTAGTAGAGCCAGACATCTATGTTCTGCCAAAAATCCACAAGAGTTAAAGAATTTGGGATTGAAAACATATTTATTCTCATTGAAAAGCAATCCTATTTTTCCATGCTTTCCCCATCTAAAATGCTTTTTTATTCTTATACTTGAGCAGTCTGACTTCCCCCTCCTCCATGCCCCTACCCTGATTTGGGTTGTTCTGAAACAAGTGTTCTTTGTATTGCTAGTTTTTGTTTTATTGTTTATAGTAACTTCTTTTTATCTGGAGCTGAGACAACCCTTTTTATTACTGTGCAATTTTAAGAAAGGTAGTGGAGGCTGGTAAATGAGTTGGTGTGTGAGATTGTTTACAATAAAGCACTTAATTTTTAAATAAAATAATGCATCTAAATAGAGTTAAAACTTGAATTTTGTAGTAAGAGAGGTAGCTTTTTGAACTTTCCTTTGCCTGGTTAGGAATGCCACAAGACAGCCAGTTTGTACCCAAACTATGCAGATATTTTTATTTTATTCCTCCCCTTTAAAGTGTGCTTTGCTCTATTTTCGTTGTGCTGATATCAGTGATGGCCCTGCTCAAATGGGAAATGTTCTTTGCAAGTTATTTAACTCTTTAGAACAGATTAGATTGTAGAGCCTAAAATGAGAGTGGCTTTCCCTTTACTTGTTGCTGTGGCCATGTGTCACAGCAGGTTTGCACTGTGCCATGCAGGGGAGGGAGTGGGGCAGTACTTTGTGGGAAGCATTCCTAGGACAGATGCAATGTAAATTTATGTTTAAGATCTCTGGTTATTAGGGTTTTGTTGCAAGCATTAGAAGATGAAAAGCTGAATTGCTGTCCCTTTCAGTAGTGACAAGTTGTGCCTTAATACTGTTGGGTTTTGTCTTTATCTTAGCATAGTTCTAAGCAGCAACACCTCCAGTGATTGTAGACATTGATTGTCGTGTAGCTCTAATTCTAGCATAACATTTTGGTTTTATTAAAGTTTAATGTAACTTGTTAAATTCTTGGAGACCTAATCTGTATTGTAGCATCATGAGAAAAGTCTTAAGCCAGTAGTCCATGCTGTAGTCTTATAATTGAGTAGTTCAGTATGGATGGGTGGGTAAGGCCACAGTATAATTTGGCTGTAATATAGTTCATACTAAACCAGTGTCTTCAGCTCAGTTTTTGGGACACAATGCATCATTAAGTTTGTGCAACACTAGTGGCTATTTGCCAGAACACCTCTTGCTCCATCCACAGCTTATTCTTTATGTAATATTAGACTGGGAGGGTCAACAGACTTACGTTTTATATCAACTCTTTTTGCACAAGATGGCAATGCTAAAATGACAAGGAGGGTTCAAAGATAATTTGAGTAAGGCACAGTTTGATCTAGAAAGCCATGTATCGTTTCCTGTAATGAATAAGGATTTTGTGCAATTCACTGAAAGTCTGCATAAGCAAAATAAAAACAAATTGGGTGGGGGCTTGAGTATGAACTATTGCATGTTTCCATCATAAATCAAATTTAACTGAGAAAGAATAGAATTCAGTTTCATATGGTTGTTGCACAAGCATGTGAATTGTTCTGTTTTGTTCAAATAGATTGAAGATGTATCACGTGGCTCATCACTTTTACATAATCTCATCTGTCACCTTTTATTTCCCAAATCCATAGTGCAGCTTTTCGTATTCTATGCTTTCTCTGTTTCTATTGAAAAGAAGTAGAAATGGAGATCTTATCCTTGGTTTTTCAAGGCTTTGTATGTCTTGAGGCTTAAATCCAAGAATAGAAGCCTGAGTAACCAAGGTAATAGGAAAATTATGCTGAGAAAAAGGGCAGCTGGGTGGGGCTTTTTTGCAAACCTTCACCAAAGATATGTCTGCAAAGTTAGCCAGTTAAAAATCTTCATAAACAGCTTTATGTAACAAAGACAGTGGATGTTTCAGTTTGTGGTGGCAGAAAACTGATCAGCAATGCTCTAAGTGTCATATTGCTATATGAAGATTCAGTCTTCATTATTAAAGTTAATCCTTTTTTTTACTTTTCAAAATGAAGTGTTTAATTTTTGAAAATTAAATCAAGTTTTTGTTTCATCTGCTTATGACACCTGAACGATGGAGGAAATAACTTATAGAAATGTTGTGAAGAATCATTAGTCCTTAGGTCAGAGCTCTTGGATGAAGAGGTTTTTTGTTTTGTCTTGTGTAGCTTTTAACTAAGAACCTGATTCCATTTGTCCTGCACCAACAACTGCTTTCCATTTGTTCTGTGTCTTAATATTGCTTCCCTCTGCTTTTTCAAGCTGTGATGACAAATTTTCCATTGTGTTCATTTCTCCTAGAGTGTAAATATAGAGAAGCTGCAGGGGACAACCATCAACATATCTACTGAAGATGGGCTGCTGAAAACGAAGTATCTCTATGCAGAATCAGCATCTCTCTCTTCAGAATCTGGTGATATTATGGTGGGAAGTGTTCACGGTAAGAAGGAAAATCTGTCACGAATTCAGCTGCTTTGAAGGTGTTTAGTAATGTTCACAGTAACAAATGGACTAATGCAGTAGACTATCACTAAATCAGCTGTGCCCAGAATATGAGCAAAACAGTTTTATCTCTATTAGAGACTTAATTGTTTTTTTGCCACCTAGCAGACTGTAATTTTGAAAACAATTTCATAAGCACAGTTATTAATAGCAAAAAGGATGTATTACAGGAAAGAAATGTCACACGTACTAAGAACATCAAAATGTTTTAAAATTCAGCAATGAAAATGATACCAAAAGTTGTCAGGAGGCTTCTCTTGCTCTCTCCCCATCCTTTATTTTCTTCATAGGAGACGCAGCTCTTACATCATCTACTAAGAACTATCGTAGGAGACAGTTGTAATTAGAAGTTTTTACTAGACATAGCCAGTGTGTTTGCTGGCACCTTATATTAAGAGTGGTGACAGTTTCTGTTTTTAAAAGAAGTTCTTAGAACTTCTTAGCAGTCTCTAATCCGTCCACCTTTGGTGTCCTTCCCCTAGAACTAAAATTAATGAACTACAGAGTCTTTTATTTAAACAGCAGTTGAGGTTCAGATCTGATGTGGTTTTCTAGCTTAGCAAAATTCCCACTGAATTCAGACTGTGCTGTAATGCATTTGTGGTGATTTAACATTGAGTAAAACAAACTGGAGGATGTACAAAGAAAATTACTCAGCTCAGTCAGAGTTCCAGATTTTCAGCTATATCCCTTAGAAAGAATTTGCTGCAATTTCTTAGCAATTTTATGTTCTCATGGTGCTTGAGAAATGACTTTTCTCTTCCTTGAAGGAGCAACTCCTCTGTCCATTTATATTAAATGTGAGAATGGTTTCTAAACCTCTTAGTTAAAGTTAATTTTAGTATGCACAGACAGAAATAAGCTGCTTTTTCTCTTGTTCTTGTATTTTTCTAACATGTAGACTTGTATTATGTCTGTCTGATACTTCTGTCTGATAAGCCGTGCTGTTTCATTTTTTCTAACGTTATACAATATAACAATATTGTGGAGTGGTCCATTTGTGAGCACGTTCATGTCTCTGTGCACATCCAAGAGTTTATTTTCTTGGTACAAAAGTGAAATCATAACTGCTGTAGTTAATGACTTACTTCCTTCAGTAATGCCTGTTGTCATTAAGCTGAAGAACAATGTGAAAACAAATAGAATTGTATCCAAATTCTGCAGACTTTTCTTACGTTTCTTCAGGATTATTTTTATGACCTCTCTACTAGATGGGTTTGGAACACCTAATGTTATTTTAGCTGTTTGTTTTAAAAAAAATTGCACATTAACATTTGCTTGGTAATTCTAGTCTATTTTTTTGAGAGAAAAACATTTTCTGTAAAATATCATGTTCCTCAATCAGGTTTTAATAGTAAGAGCAAAGGCTTTTAAAGCACATGTACAAACATAGATTAGCAGACAAGATAACTCCTACTGTAAATTTCTGTTAGGAAAAAAATGGTACTTTCACTTCTGGTTTTTACTCATGAGGTAGTTCAATTTTAATAGTTTTGTCTGTAAACATCTGGACAGATTGTTGTTGGGCAGCTAAAGCCATCATTTCCCTACAGCTCACATTATAGCTGGCATCAAATCAGCACATCATGCACAAAACTAAGCTGGATTTTGTTGCTTTTCCTCTGGGAAAATTGAAGCTAGGGCAGCACAGACTTTACAAACCTGTCTGAGACACATTGTGTGGTTGAAACTCAGGCTGTACAATCACAACACTGGTAGTGCTCAAACTTTCACAACTGCTCATTTGCATGCTTCATGCTCCTGTGGAAAATGAGTAATGCATTGTTTTAAAGGAGCTGATTTTGGGTAATTTTCGTCAGCTTCTGTAACAGGCATTAGAGATGTCAGGTGCTCTTAAGCTTTTGAGTTGACACTTGAAAAAGAAACCTGATACTGAGAAATTTCTTGCAGTGAACATTCTCTACAAAGGGGCATGTGGGAGGAACAGGAAACCCCTCTTTGCAGCTGTCCCAAAGTCTTGGAATGAGTTGCATGAAGTATTAATTTCTTTTATAACTTTAGTTTAAATTTGGACTAGATACCAAATTCCATCCCAACTAATGTTTAAAGTGGGCTCAGTACAGCAAGCTTGCTCATGGCCTTGTCTGGTTGAGCTTTGAATATTTCCAAGTCCAGAGATTGCATGACCTTTGTGGACATCTTGGTCCAGTCCTGAATTACTCTTCTGGTGGGAAAAAAGCCTTTTCTTAATCATAATTTCCATTATTACTTGTATCCATTACTGCTGCTTCTTCCTTGTTCCTGCTGTGTCACCATGAGAAGAATGTCTTTTTTTTTTTTCTCTATGCCCTTCCATTAGGTAGGTGAAGACCACAAGAAGACTCCTTCTCAGCCTTCTCCTTTTAAAGCAAAACAAACAGATGCTCTCAGAGCATCTGTAGCTTGGTCTGGACCCCTCATTTTCTCAATACCCTTCTCTGGCCTTAGTTAAGTATGCCAGTGTCTTTCTTGACTTGAAAGCACACAATTGAACACAATATTCTAAATGCAGTCTCTTGATATACCAAAGTGTGTTCCATACATTTCAGCTACATTTCTTATGTCTCTGCTTATGTAGAGTGGAATTGTAACTTCGCATTTTAAATTCTCATCAGACTAAAGTACAGACATGTCTACAAAGAAATGAAAATAAAATTAATTTCTTAAGTGGTAAAAAGCTGCATAATGGTTTATTTTCCTTTTTTGTGTATCAAAATAATCCTGCCCTGTTAAGAGCCTCCGAAAAAAAAAAGGAAAGAATATAAATAACACAGCATAAAGTGTTGCCTTTATATCCCAAAAGCCATCTTTTGCCCTGGTCCTATACTACTTATCCCAACTGCAATACTGTAATTTGAAATTTTACAATGTTTGTGAAGAACCAAAGCTTGTAGGTGATAGAAAAGATGAGTCTTTCTTCAGAAGCAACAAAACCCCAAAACACTAAGGCACTGTTATCACTGTTCTGTTAAAATTATTATATTTTGGCTATCATAGTATTGCATTACAATGCTGAAGTCAATTGGTTGGAATAATCAAACTGGTAATTGCCTGTAGTCAGGTCTTTCTCTCTTGCCCTTGACGTGCCCAAGAAATACTTGCCTAACTTAAAAATCCTAAGTTAAGTGTTGGCCTTCAGAGAACAGTTACATGACCAAAAGTGCAGTTCTGTGCACTGTCTGTAAGAGTGCAGGACACAACACAGCAGGACATTCCTGTGTGCTTCCAAAGCAGCTCTTGTTCTAGCTAGATGTTTGAAGTGAGCTTTTCACGCCAATATATTGTATTGACATTGCGCAGCATTGGTGGTTCTGCCATATAATTATGTGGTTAAAAGGAATTTGATTTCTACACCTTGAATATTTTTCAAGGATCTGCTTATCAAAACAGAAAAGAAAACCCCCAGAAAAGAAAGAACAGACCCAGGGGCTGTATGCTGACAGAATATAACCTACCTTCAGCTCCATGGGAGCAGCTGGCTGACAAAACCCTAGGTCTTTTTGTAGGTTGTGCCAAACTAAGTGCCAGTCATGATAAAATGGGGAAAAGGGTGGGATAATTGTAACATGCCTTTTAAAAACAGCAGAGTGTGAAGCCAGACATCTTTCAAGGTCATTGAAATATGCTTTTGTTTCTGCTCTGATTTTCAGAACCCCAAAGTATTTTGTACAGGATGTGCTTGAAAAGATAAATTTAAGACTGTTGATGATGGGCTGCTTTTCTAGCTTTCAGCCCATGAACCACTAAGAAAAATACAGGTCATATACAGTGGAATGCATTCTGCCCTAATGGTTGTTTACTACTGTGTAATTACACAAGATAGGGTAGAGCTTGATCCATTTGCAATTTTTAAAACCTCTTCTGAAAGATATGAAAATTATACTGTGTATTACTAAACTGGACTCAGTTACTGGGATCAGCCTTATTCTTCATTCTGTCTTTCTCTTGGGAGGATGAGAGAATGGCAGGGATGACATGTTGTGGTTTAGTTTTTAATTTAAAACATTTTCTGTGAGACATTTATACATGGAACTGTAGAAGTTTCTACAGTTTAGTTAGACTGTTAGCAGATTAGATGGCTCTTCTGTTATGAGGTACATCTCTCCTCCTTCCAGATTCTCTTGATGTTATAGGTGAAGACCACGTGTTTTGAAATTTCAAGGCTGGAACACCAGTGCCTGTTTAAAGTGATGCAAGTTCAGTAGAAGACCATTCTACATTTTGTGCCTTACACACTTTTGTTTGATGTTCTCCAGTTTGCCCAACATACTCAGACTGAAGTCAATGGAAATGCTGACAAGAGGTTGTCATGCACATAAGAATAAGTTTGGAGGGAGTAGGAGATGTTCAGTGGGTCCAGGAAGTAGCCTTTGAAGATAACACACAAGATTCCCTCCAGCAGAGATGGGGTATAGGTGTATAAAAGAGGAAAATAGAAACTGTTTATGTTATACATCCGATTGAACTTAAATCATCCATAGTGCTGTTGCAGCATCAGAGCAATTAAAAAAAAAAGCCCCAATAAAATAAGACAGTATTGTGCATTAGCCTTGCACATGCCGTATGTTTTTTTCTCCCTCACATCCAGGTGGTGTCTTTGACTTTACTCAGTGTTTTTCTTGTTTGGAATCACTTCATTATTACCCACAAGTGTCGAGACTTTTGTTTGTAAAGCAAAGATATTAAAAATAAATAAATAGTATGTTTCAATAATATGTTTTTTAACATTTTTTCTCCTTTTCATTATAGGTAATACCAACCTTCAGACCAAAACAGGAAGTATCACAGTAGGTAGGTTCTGCCTTTATCTCTCTTGCTCTTCCCTTCTCCTTTCTAAAAGCTAAATATTCACAGGGGAAGTAAAAAGGAGGTGATTTCACACAGATGTTTTTGCCTCCTTTACAGGAGTAGCACTGGTAACTGTGGCTGAATGAGACCCTTTCCAAACTCAGCCTTTTGTGGTTGGGCAAGGCACAAAATCTCACTTGATACGCGATAGTCGCTGGGCTTTGCACAAGTTAGGCTGAGTGTAGGTGTCATCTTTTAGATAAAGATGGGATAAAAGGACATGAGAAAACACTAAGTGTACATCAAATGCAGTTGTGCCTTTAATGAAGTTTTCTATCTTATATTTATTGCTATCAATGATTAGTTATGTTTAATTTTTATATCAGGAAGCTAATCATTGATATATTACTTATTTGGGGGGATGATGGGAAGGCTTGTGACAATTTCAATTTTTTCAAACTATTATGCTAATAGTTTTTCCTTCAGAAATGAAAATAGCTCATAAACCTTTTTTTGGGGAATCTGGGCATTTATACAACAGGATAACTCAGAGCTATCAATTATGGTATACCTTATATCAGTGCATTTTATAGCACACAAACACCAAAGTGAGAAATTCAAATTCTAATTATTGCTATGGCAGAAAATTGAATAGAATCATAGACAAGGCTCAGTGGTCTTTTGAATGTAGAAGGATTTCCTCAGGCCCAAATTTGAAGACTTCTGCTAATCGTGTTAAGTGTAGTCACTCACTAAGCATCTTTCAGGGACAATCTCTAAGAATTGTTCAGGGACCGTTAACAACTCTTCTTATGTTTCTGAGAGCTCTGTATTAACATTCCTGGAAAATGAATGCCAGACACATTCTGAGTTAGTCATTAAACCACAAAATTAGATTCGACTTGCTAGGCTGTTTTTCCTTCTCTTAAATAAACTTATAGGGTATGAAGAGTCTTAATATAGGAGGTAGCTTTTTCCATCAACAGATGATGGTTATTTTCCTTAACTAACCAGGTTCAGCTTAAACATTAAGACACAGTTGAAGAAACTTTATTTTTCAGATTTCAATTCTGACAGCACTAGTTAGACTTCATCTTTTCCTAAAGAGCATTAAACATCCCTGGTATTTTTATGGATTTTTCTAAAGGTAAAAGACTTTTAAGATCCACATGTTCAACTCTAAAAATGTGAAAACACCTCCTGTTTGACCAGTTTGCTCAAGGCCTTATCCCTTATGTCAGCTGGAAGGGACCTACAGTGATCACCCAGTCCAACTGCCTGGCCAAGAGTTGAAGTGTCTTGTTCAGGGGCTCGTAAACACTGACAGGCTTTGGGCATGACCACCTCTCTGGGAAGCCTGGTCCAGTTTTTGGCTATTCCGTCTCTAAGAAAATGCTTCCTTAAAAAAACTATTCCCATGCATCCTTTCACTAGACACCAGGGAGAAAAGCGCAGCACCTCCTTGTGCCCTTCCCCTCCTCAGGAAGCTGCAGAGAGCTATGAGGTCATCCCCCAGCTTCCTTTTCTCCAAAGTAGACAAGCCAGGTGGTCTGGTTGTTTGGGTTTTTTGCAACAGAATAATTTATCAAAAAGAAACTATGGCGTTTACAACCAATGGATATAACTTAAAATTGGGGTAGCTAAAAGATCATTAAGAGGTAGAAGTCTGGATAACTTGTTTTGGAAAGGAATTGTTTTCATGAGAGATGTCTTTGCTTTGTGTGTTGCATCATTTGTTTTGCCAGGTCCCCCTGGTGAGTATGGTCAGGACTGCTAAGGATTTTTCAGTAGTATGTGCAATTTAGTGAATTCTAAATAACAGTGAAGTCTATTTAGTGAATATATTACAGTTTCTTATTTTTTGGAACAATGAACTAAAACAAGAATATTTGCCAGTTTTCTATCAATAAGCAATACTAGATAGCTAGTTAAGCAGGAATTAAATCTTCATCACATTTTGGATATTTTGGAATTTTATGCTTTCTCCAGTCTGTAATCAAATCATGATAAATATTTGGTGTTCCTATTGAGATTGATTTTGTCACTGATTTTACCATGAACAAGGTCAGTCTTTAGGTGCTGTTAGTAAAAGTATGTTTTTGCTTAGATTTAAGGAAAGATCACTTGTGTTTAATCCTTTCTTTAGTGCTTGGCTGATAAAGTGAAGGGAGAAGTGATATTAAATGTTGTCTTTGTAGGCCTTTCACTGATCTTTAATTGTGCAGTCTTTCTCAAGTTATGTGACTTAGGTCTTATTCTTCAAGCTCTATTTATCTTTTATAAAACTTAACGAAGACTTTGCCAAGGACATCTTGCTTCACTGTGCCCTTTTTTTTCATCTTTTTTCTCTAGTACCAGTAAATTCTTAAATAGCTGAAGCTGCTCAAGAGTGACCATCTGTTCAATTTCCAGTAAAAGGCTTTGTCCTTGTTTTTCCCCTTGAAAAACCTGGAGAAAACTTTTCCCCTGTTGGTCCTTAGCAAACTCCGAATTCAAACTATACTTTTTTTCCTTATTTTTACCTTCGGTTATTTGCATTCATGTCAGCTAACACTGGGTATATATTTGAAAATAAATCAGCTTAGGTTTGTTCTGTCGTAACAATAAAATATGTAGTCTCCTTTATTATTTGTTATGTATTTTGTCCTATGAGCCTGTACCTCTTATATATTCTTATATATAAGAATAGGGTAATTTTTCATTGTTGAAATGTTTATTTATTTGTTTAGATTTGGCCACTTTTTTGTTATATCCCCTCATCTTTGGGGCTTTTTTAAATCCGTTTTCCTTTTTTCCCCCTTTATTTGTTAAGAGTTAGAGACACAAACTTAAAACAGCATCTTTATGGACTTTGCAGAAGTGATGAACAACTCCATGTTTCTTGGTATTCTTAATTGTATCTACACTCTTGTATTTAGTATCATATCTGTAACATTCATGACATAAATCATATTCAGTTGTTTCCATAAAGTATATTTCATATTACTTCCATAGGTCAAAGCGTAACAGTTGTTTACTGTATGGTAGTGTAGTGCCAGGTTTAGTGTTTGGTTAGTGCTGCCAGGCTTCTTGGTGGTTTTGAAACTCTGCTGTAGTTTCTTCAGCTATAGGAAACTTTGTATTAGTGAGGTACTGTGGGAGTCAAAATCTGGCAAGTTGTCCTCCCAAAACAGTGTTCTTCAATGGAAAAGTGTTCCATTGCCCTCGAGGTTGTTTTTGGCTTTCCTGGTAAATCTGTGCCCTGGTGAGCCTGTCCCTACTGCCCTCCTCCTGCATCCTTCCTTCATGTTGATGTCTTCTGCAAAGAGAATCCACTCTCTCACAAAATGAGAATTCTTTTTATTTTAATATATAGTAATTGACGATCTAGGAAAGAACACTTTGTTCAGTCTTGCAGATTCACAAAAGTTATCTTTCCACTAGGAAGGATCTCACAGGAGCTGCTTTTGCATTTGCAGAGAGGGAAGAGAAAGGCTTCACTGGATAAATGTTTGATGCCTTAGGTTTTAACTTTTATATTTTTCAAATCCTGTATTGCTTAGTGTGTAACTCTGAAGTTTCTTGTAGCCTTTTAACTTCTGTTCTCTCATGCTGGTTAGACATGACAAAGCCTCTCCAGGCTTGCTCTTCAAGGACACCCAGACTGTCCTAGGCACAAAATGTGTAAACCAAAATCTTAGAAGGGTGGTAAGCTTGGGGAAATTACATCATTAACTGAAGCTTTAATTGGAGAATTAACCCTGATATGCAAATGAACCAAACGTATAAAAGTGTGAAGAACTCGTGACTCGGGGTCCATCTTGGGTGTCGCCTTTGGCCTCCCCAGAGTGTACCTTGAAGGCCCTTCAAATAAATACCTACCTTTGTTCCCTTATTCCTGTCTAGTCTCTGTTTTTTAGGTGGCCATCTCAGTTTGACCCTCTAAAGCACCATCAGCTGGTGGTGTGTGGACTCTTTGTAGCTGTTCTCTCTGGAGAGAGCTGCTGTTCTGTCACAGGAGACTCTTCTTTCTTCCTAGAACAGATAAAGGACCTTATTATATGTTCTGTTTAAAGCAGAAGAGTCAAAGGCTGGATGTTTCCTGTATCTGTTGCCAACAAAATCTCTGTCAAGATTGTGTGGGGAGTTGGTAATTGACTGTTACTAAATTTGATGGGGAATATCTGCAAAAACAGCTTTTGCATGAAAATCTCAAGTGATCACTACTTATAATGTTCATAAAAAAGGTTGATGCTTGTCAAATTTTCCAGTTCTGATGACTTGTAACTTTTCAGCTGTTATGAACAACCTTTTAAAAAGTCATCAGTTAAAACTGAGGTTTCATTTTCACTTGCACAAGCAAAACTCTTCATTATTAATGAAGAGTTAATTTTTTTTTTCAGATTTCGAACAGACCTTCTTTAATACAAAGCCTTGTGGTGGCAGAAGCATTACATCCAGTTCTAGTTATTAATGTTTTCTTTTTAGCCAAAACCCTTCTCAGTTTCTCAACTGACTAAGTATGGATTAGCTGCTTTTTTTCAAAAATTACTTTTCTCTCCAAAGAAATCATCTTTAGCTGTGGGATAGTGATCCTTTTCCATGTTTTTGCTGCTGTAAGCAATGCACTGATCTTTGGCATCTGTGCTTGAAATCTGGGATCAGAAAAGTTCCAGATGAGTTTACTTAGAGCTAAAACTGTATGGCAAGCATAAAACATTAATATGAGACATCCTTGTTATGATTAATCAAGTTCATTCTCTCATTAACACTTTTACTTCTTAAAATGGGAAGTTTCATTCAGGTTTGATTTTATTATTTTAGCTACTTATAACAGTTTGACTGTTGGGTTTTTTTCTGTGCATACTCAGAAACCAGTCTCTATCTCAGGGTTTCTTGCCAATACTTTAATTTCTAGTATTGTCTCTAAAAATACCTTTCAGTAACTGCCTTTTGCTCGTGTACAAATGTAATATTTTATGCTCCTCTAGAGTTTCTTCATAATTTCTTTGCAATTTTTATTAGGTATAAGTCTGTTCAGTAGTTTGAAAGTAAACTCTTTGGGATGTTGTGAAAGTCTATGTATTTTAAAATGGAATACATTGCAAATAATTAAAGACTACTCAAGTGTACAATTAAAGCTTCTTAAAGACTTTCTATTTGTAAAAACACTTCTTTACAAAGTTTTGTGATCATAAATTTCAGCTAATAAGGTATAAAATAAAATTCAGGTCTCCCTTTTCCAGGGCATGGAACAAATGCTATATTAAGCATTTGTTGATAATTCAGATGTACTAAATTAGACTTTACAAAGCCTGTACTCAGTTATTTGGGTAACAAGATGTTTCAATGAACAACTGCTTGGTTTTTGTATGGGGTTTCCAGGGTAAAGTTCTCCCTGCACAGAGTCCGAGCAAATGAACTCTTTTGGAAACTAAAACAGATCTCAGTGTTCAAGTTTGGTGCTTGATCTTCACACAAAGATGAAGACATTCCTGTAGAAAGATGTGCAGTGCAGCTGAGGCCTTGCAGATGTAGAACAACTGCAGAGCTACAGCCGTAGGATTGTGTGCCCCAATTCTGGACCAGGGAGATACATTTTTTTCAGCCACTTGTTCTTCTAAGTGAAGTCTGACATTCAGTAAATTACTATTATACTTCTGAAACACAGAAGAATTGTCAAGAATCAGTTTGAGGTATTAAGAAAGATTCTGGCAAATGTTTATTAAAGAAGAGTGAATGATACACAAGTTCTTTTATTTTCTTTTGTTTTTTAGATTCATCAGATGGAAGTCTAAAAGCTTCAACATATCATGGGACAATAGATGTTTATGTCAGTCAATTAAGAAAAGTGGATCTGAAATCCCAGAAAGGTTAGCAAACTAAATCAAATACTTTTTGTGGCAGATTTTGATGTAAAAGAAAAGGGGATAAGGGTTTGTTTTGCTTTTTTATCTGTCTGTAAAAAATAGTTTGTGATTGTTGGTTATTTACAGGGGGGTTTTTTGCCTCATTATTGTAAGATGTCTATAATAACTTAAAATACAATAAGCTCTGTAAGGGGCAAGGATACTTGAGATGGATTAAAAATGTTTGTGTTTTTCAATGTTTTTCTTTTTTTTCCTGGCAATATACCCAGCAGAATTCTGTAGAGTTGACTAGGGTTACAGTGTTCCTTTGCCTTGAGCACAGTTTTCTCCATGATGCTGCATGTGCAGTTATAGCTGACAAACATTTATTTTTCCTGCCTTCTGACTAAAATGTCCTACTATGAAAATTTGAAGGCAGAAAAGCAAAGATGGGAGAGCCTTACCCCCCTACCATTTTTCCTTCATTTTCTCTCTTGCTTACTCGCTGAAATCTCACTTCTTAGTTAAAAGCTCACAGCTAAAGTTGAATTCATAGTTTTGCCACTGAGAAGATGTGATACTTATCATTACAGAGCCCTGAGTACATCTTGTTAGTCCTAGTTTGAAAAAAAAAAACAAACCCGAAAAAACCCAACAAAATGCAGGCAAACAAAAAAAATCCAAGCCAAAACACACTACAGCATTTTATACTTGACTTTAATGTTGTGTCAGGCACTTCAGGTGGTTTAAATGAATGTGGTATTTGGTACACTTGTGTCTCCTGTGAGACAATGCCTGTGCCCTGTTAAAATCTAACAGTTACTCGAAATGTGACTGATGGTGTCAATGCATTAAAATCATTTGTGCATCTTTCTGTACAATCTATTTTGGTTTCATTAGTGCAAAGAAATTTTTTAATATTATTTCTTGGTTATTTTTTGTATCACTTATTGCTAAGTTAATCTCTCATTGAGATAGTAGCAAAGAGGAATGTATTTAATAAAAGCTAATTAATGTTATTTTCAAAATATTTTCTGACATTTCTTCTGGCAGCACAGTTTAGTAAAGACAAAGTTGAAGTTCTGTTTCTGTTTACCCTGTAAATTCAGAGTAACTGCCGACAGCTGCAGTGTAGAAAATGTCCCATTTGTGATAAATGAGCTGCATGTGTGTTGGTTTTTATGAGTCATCACTGAGCAACTCTCCAAAGAGGACCCAAAGATGAAGACCTTTTCCCTTTCTTATTCTAAGGCTTTTATGTATCCAGCAAAATGCAGGCCTAAATTACACTGGAAGTTACTTGTTCATCAGAACTGTCACAGGCAAGTGATTCTGCTGAGTCTAAATTGCTTAGCTAGGGTTGCTTTCTGGTGCTACTTAGCTGTTATTCTTACCAAGCTGTTCTTCTTAAGCTTTTGGGATGTATGTCAAGAAACTGTTTTATGTTTTTCTAAAGTGAATGTTGAAATCGAGAAAAAACTGAGAAGCACATATTAAAGAAGTGTATTCTGAATTTTTCAGGTTTTTGATCTAATGTGTAGGACAGAGCTTCCAAACTATGACTGAGTTATTCCAAAGATGACTAATGTGGGCACGTTGGGGGTCCAGTGTCTGCCTTTGGTCTAATGCAGAGAAGCACATACTTAGGAGAAGCCGAAGTCGGAATTTCTGGGTTTAATGTCAGAGCAGAATTATTCAGGCCACCAAAGCTGCAATTTTGCTACTAGTTTACATTTAGTGATGCATAGTCTAAACTGGTTAGTCAGTTTTGAGACTGCATCTGTTGGAGGATGTGAACAGCTGGCCCTGAGCAGTAAAGCAGAGACAATCACCAATGTTCACAGTATGTGAGCAGTGTCTCATCCTTCCAGAGGAGCAATTCTTTCATCACGTGCCATGCAGTGACTGAATTGTTTGTCTGCTCTGATGCCCTGTCCTTGCTCAGGAATGTCAATATGCAACCAGAAGATAAATCTAAAGTCATAATAGCTGTGAGATCTATTAGGTTTGCGTCCTTGATCATTCCTGTAATAAGATCCTCTACCAAAAGACATTGCTAAAAGTGTATGTCACTATTTATTTTCGTGGCTGCAAAGGAAAGCTGTGATACCTTCATTTATCCTTTCAGTGACCAAAAAAAAAGAGGTTACTGTGTCTGAAGACTCTTAAAAATACCCAACCAAGCACAACCAAATGATGATTTGATTCAAGTTAGTGAAATAATGGCCTGTTTCGTGCTTTGATCTCAGGGTTAAACTAACTAGCTTTCACTTAAATTTATACCAGGTTCAATTACAGTCAAGGTACCTGCATCTCTCAAAGCCTATTTAGAGCTGTCTGGAAGAAAAGTGGATGTGAGCTCAGAGATCCAGTTAAAAGAAACACGGAGTGCCTCCAAAGATGATCATGTAACTATAAGTGGTAAGGCTTACTAATCTTGGCTTCCAATAAATGTCTGTCTGGCCTAAGTCAAAGGCATCTACATTTCTTTATTAGTTTATTGCCCTTGGCGGCTGCTTGTTTAATCTGCTTCACATTCCGATGTTTGCTTGTGCTGTTGTACTCCCCATTTTACTGGATGACTGTAAATTTGGTAAATGACTTGTGAATGTAATCAACTTCTAACAAAAGTCTTAGAGCCAAATTCCTCCTTAGTATTAGTCCAGTGAATTGTGGGAGGTAATCCAGAGCTGAATTTGACCCATTGCTTTGTTGGCTTAGAAAGTCACATGGACTTTCCTAGGCAGTCTATTATATTAAAAATATAATTTTAAAAATTCTGTCTTTCTGAGTCAAAGGGGGAAGTAAAAGGGGTGTATGGCATATTTGTAAATGTACAGTAGTGCAGGATAGGCTGAGAAATAATGGGTGGGAGATGAGAAGAGCAGAAGAAGTTGGAGCTGGAGGAATAGAGAGTACATGGAAAGGTAGCTGCAATTACTGGAAGCATTCTTGTAAGGCATTTAAAATTGAACTTAGAATCCCAGGTCTTGCTGTTTCCTGCTTTAGAAAACAGTTGTTCAATTCACTGTCAGGGTGTGTATTTCTCTCCCCCACTCCAGATGTGGCTATCTAGAAGTTAAGGCTGTTGCTTTTACCAACTACACAGTTTGCTCTAGAGAAAACATTAACTTGTTGTGTCTGAGGGCTCCAGCTTTGTTTGAACATGTTATGTCAGTGTGACCTGATGTGATAGCAGATTGGTTAAGGCTTTGAGTTTTGCTTTGGTTTTAAACCTAAGAAAATATGCACAAAAACTCTTTCCCTCCCCCATGTTAGATGGTAATCTAAAAGTCAGGAAACATTAGAAGTGTAATTACGTAATTTTAGTATGTAGCCTGCTTATATATCTCTTCCTGCCTAGGAACAGTAACTAGCACTTAAATTTACTAGTGGTTATTAAATAGAGTTTCTTTAAAAACCATAATTAGAAGTTCTTAGTCTAGAAACCTGTGGAAGGACCCCAGATTCTAGCAAGACTCTGTGGAATGAATCACCTCAGCAGTAAAACAAGACTTCTTCTCAGTGAATGATGACCACTGGCCGATCAATCATCTTGCTATTTTGGCAACATTAAAGATAAGTGGTGTTTCAAATATACAGAGCTGAATGACTTCTCTGGTTTCACAACCCAGTCAGTGTTTATGTAGGACAGTCATCGCTGAAGCAGATATAATTTTTCAACCCACTGTTCTGTATGGAAATGATCTTGGCACTTGAGGCCAAAAGCAACTCTGATTAGTTAACTCTGAAATATATGTGTCCCAAAGGCACAGAAATCATCAAGAATTATGCAAAGGCAACAGCACTAGGCCAATTATTATCAGTTGTTTAAAGAAGTTAAGGCATTATCAAAAAGGGAGATACTTTCTGCTTCTATTTCTCTTTACCTTGTGGTGTATTCTTTCTGCAGGCAAAGCACTTGCCCCCTCACTCTCAACAATCGCTTCCTCTTAAAGTTGATATTTGGTAATTTTCTTGTACAAGTAGATTCTCAAATAATTCAAAATCATTTAATACAATTTCTGTTTCCTGAGAACATGATTCGCTGTTGACGTTTCAGGTACAAGGTCCATAGCTGTCTTCCTGCTGAGGCTGAAGAAATGTAAAATAGACAGTGAAGAGGGACTTTTATCCACTTATCCAAGTGGATAAAAACTGTATCAGAAGAGCATGGCAGCTCAGGAGTTTTATGCTTTTGAGTTCAAAGATTAGTTTAAAAATAGATGATTTTTTCAGAAAATCCAATTCTCATATGGATAACACAGGAACTATCTGCTTTAGGAAGCTTTGCTTGCCTCTGGGAATATTTGAAGGTTTTAGAGAGAAGGCTGTCCAATGGGAAGACAGGGCAGAGTTCTGTGACTTGGGTAAACATGTGCTTAGTCTGTCACCTGCTCTAGGAAAGCCTTCCCTGCTGCTTTAGAGGAGTTATCATGTACATCATCACCTGGCTGCATGGCCCCACTTCCACACTGAGGGGAGAGTCAGTGCACTGCCAGCCCACAAACACTCACATCCAGGGTTTTGCCAGACAGCCAAGGAATAGAGTGGGATTTAGTGAAAGCATGAAGATGGAAATCTGGGCTGAATGCTCTAGAGACAGGGGGATGAGAGTGTGAAAATGTGTTTTTCCCTTTTAGAAGAAAAAAGGGACTTTCCTGCAAAACTGGGACACTTGCTGAGAAAGGGAGGGAACTAGAGAGCAGGGACAGGGAGTTTATTCTTTGAAGTAATTTGCAAGGGCAAGGCATCTGTTTTCATTGGCATAAGTAGTTAGTCTTAGAAGTAGTATGTATGGTATAATGAAATGTTCCAAAAACCGAGTTCCTGCTAAGCACGGGTCCAGCTTCCATCAGTGGAAGTGTTTGGCTGTCTGCTTTTAGTAAATTGAGTAATTCCAGTAATTTCTGATTGTAATCCTGTCAAGGTGTTCTTTCTTTTCCTTGGCAAGTAGGGAAGCCCTTACTGCTCAATGTCTGCCTTCTCCCTGTCTCCAGGTGTGCCTGTGTTCTTAAATCAGCTGGTTTAAGATACCTGTGGAGGTAATTAGCTATAGGTACTGTATGTGGTAAGAGGAAGAGTAGCAGGCTAAAAAGTGTTAAATATTTAAGCAGAAAAGGAACTTAGGAGACTGTTATGTCAAAGGGGTTACAAACACATTGAAGGTCAAGGTTAAAGTTCATATCATTTTGATTTAGATGCTTTCTAGGCCGTTATCCAATAAATTAGGTTCAAAGTATGAAGGTAGGGACAATTACCTGTGTAGTCCGAAGAGGAGCAATATTTAAATAATACCAGGGAACAGTAGTGTTACACCATTGAAAACAAACAGCATATTAACATGATCCATAAAACTCAAAATAATCCTTTGGCTTTATACGTTATTAGTAATACTTTGCTGGAATGTGTCCAGTTTTGAGTACTGTACTTCAAAACTGTAGAGTCTGTAAAGGAGAACATGTGATCAGCGTCCTAAAATCGTGATTAACGAGAGAAGACTGAAAAGTTCTGGTTTTGTCTCAAAAGAGAACACAAAGGGAAGAGAAGATGCATTTTTCTAGTACATAAGAAGTTGCTACAGAGAAAAAAAGAAATAAAATGTTCTGTCCACAGGCAACAGGACTAGTAATTATGATTTGATGTTATGGTAAAGAAAACTTAGCTGAATAGCAAGGTAAACTTCCTTGTAGCACTGGTCTGGGGAGGCAGTAGGACTGTCAGTACTGTAGATTGTGAAGACCAGGTGATGTGAGCATGTTAGACCAAATTCAGTGCTTCCTTCAGGAGGTTGTTTCAGCCCTGTTTTCTCTTGCCTCCAGTTGATGTGACCATCTGCTCCCACCCACTCTACAGTAACAAAGGAAGGTTATCAGGCATGTGGGTGGATGGGGACTAAATGAAATGCAGCCATTGGACACACTTCAAGCCACTTTGGTTGCCAGTTTATGTGTTGACAACTGTAAACTTGCTGGAAAAAGTCTTGCAGTCATTCAGAGACTATTTGAATCCTTGAAGCTAATGGTGTCAACTTCCAAATCTAATTGTCTGGAAAATAAACCATGTAAATCTCATCCGTGAGCGGTGCCAGGGACTTGCCTGATTTCGGATGTTTCTCCATCCCTGCCCCAGTTGTAGTGCCGTGTTCACATCCAGTGGCAACCTTTCACCTGATGCTGTCTGCTTGGTGCTGAGTGAACTTTTAACTTTGCAGTCACTTCATCTGGTTTGCAGCAGTTGTGTGGGTTTCCATGGTAAAAGTCTCACCATGTCACAGGTGCTCCTCAGAGGCTGTGGCTGTTTGTCGTTGTTATTGTGTCTCCCTTTCCTTACCTTCTCAACTGGCAAACCTGTTTGTATTTTTCTGTCCTCATACAAAGAGCATGTGCTTTGGGAGTTGATTGTCTTCTCCCAAGTCAAGACATACTTGCTCCCAGTTGTTGTTAGCATGACAACAATTGCAGCAGTTAACAGGTGTTTTAGGTTTTGGTACTAATCCTATCCTGTCTACAGCACAAGAGCTTTGCCAAGCCACCTGAGAGCAATGTTCCTGTGAGCCATGCCTCTGGTGACCGTGCAGGGAATAGGACTCTCTCATGTTAATTTATGCCCTCCCTCAGATGTCTGTACTGGACATGGAGAGGAAATCCCCCATTGTCTTCTCTAACTCCTTGTCTCCTGTGAAAATTTTCAAGTACACATTGCCTCTACCTTATGGGTTGATCCAGTGTCCAATTATTCTTTTAATACTTGAGAACTTCTTAGATGGCCTTCCTCTTCCTGTGCCTCTGGAGAGTCAGCCTGTCCGTAATTACCAGATTCCTTTGAAAAGATGGACATTAACACTACTGTCCTGTCTCTGACTTTTCAGGTTTCTCTTATAACATGCTTCAAGTCTTCTCATCCTGCCTGGTTCTCCCAGTAGATTGTGGTGACAAGCACCTTTCTCCTTGCATTCACTCAGTCATGCTCTGAAATATTACAACTTTCACATATGCCTGATGTTCCCTGATGGACCAAGGGGGATCTAGACAGAGGTTTCCTACCATCAGGAATAACTTACTTCTCACTGCTCACTCAGTGGTGCCTCGTAGTAGCACTGGGAGAGCAGCCTATGGAATGCTGTAGCCTTCCTTTTAGGATTGCTTTAAAGCCAGCGTGCAGGAGGGGGCTGACTGCGTGAGTCTCCCATACCATGCACAAAGCTTTATGGATGGATGTGTTTAAGAGTGTTCATTATGAGAAATTCCATATTGTTTACTCCAAGATAATGTCTGTGTTTTTAGCTGCCTGGAGTTTGAGGGTTGAATACAAACACAGCTGAAGGGGCAGTGAATAACATGAGGCAAGCAACTTGCCTTTAAAAGGGAAATAACTGAAAGAGCTTGTATTATGTCAGTCTGCTGAAACTTCAGGTTTTATCTGAAGCTTAGCAGCTGCCCAAGTGTAGAACTTCTCCCACTGTGCAGCTGCCTTGGGTTTGTTGCAGTCCGCATTGCCGTTCTGATCCCAGGAGTAACACTATCTGCTGTCATGCTGCCCCCCCGTTTTGTCTGTTCTTAAGGCACTTCAGAACTTTCCTTCTTTCTTAGAAGCAGTTTTTATTGACTCTTGGCCACTAAAATCGAGTGGGAAGAGCTTTGTTTTACAATGTCCCTCTACACACTGCCCTCTGTGAAGCCTTGATCCTTAAGCAATATCTTAAAAAAAAATAAACAAAGACCCAGGTTGTATCTGGAAAAGATTACATTCCTTTGAGTCAAATAGAAAGTTCATCCAACTTTTATTAAGCACATTAGATGAGATGCTATCCTACAGATTTTTGTTGGTTTCAGCTTGCATTCAACTCAAGCTGTTCACAGCCTTTTGATGTATACCACAGTCCTAACACTACCAATGAACAACACTTAAAATATGATCCTCTTCTTGTGTTTTATGGTATGAAAATCGAGCTCTCAACTTCTCTGGTCTCCAGGAAGGCAAGTAAATAAACAGTCAGTACTTGACTGTGTAAAGTTTTGCAAAGGTGTTACCTTCCTTTAGACACCACACGCTGCGGAGGGGGGGAAAAACCCCAACCTTTTTCCTGGGCATTAAATTGAAAAGGTGGCCACACAGCATAATGGTGTATCTGTCTTCTCCTGAGCTAATGCTGTTGTCTTGACTGGTAGGTTTTGAAATTAATTTCCCCCCCCCCTTATTCTCAATCCAGGAGGCTGTTCGCTTTTGTGATTTAATCAAGCTGGCAAAGTCTTCCTCAAAATCCACTTATGTTCTCACAGTATTCAAAGTACAAGCAGTGAATACAGTTAAGACCCAAGCGGTCATCAGAAGGTCTCCAACTAAACCTTGTTGCTTAATTAGTGCCTCATACACAAAGCTATTTAAATATCTTAAATATCTTTGAACCTGCTACTAATGATGGGCTTAACAGCCTTAATATTTGCCTCACAGGCAAATTTCCAGAAGAAGTATAAGGAACAAAACATTTTTCCACATTCAATAGCAAAAGCAAAATGAGAAACAGAGCTCAGACAACAACTGAGCTTTAAAATGGCTCCTGTAAATTTGTTTCTGTGTTCTGTAAAACCTTCTTTAACTTTTCAGCCAAGGTGTAAGCAGTGCCTGAAACTTCATTTACAGCACTGATTCTGTGCTTCAGTGTTTGTTTCTTGTACGGAAGTACAAGCCATAGTCACAAAAACATGAGAGAGGAACTGGGACCAAGCACTCCAATATGCACTTTCTGGAAATATATCTCTGCCCTGCATTATTGTGTCCTCTCTCCCTAGGAGAAAAAGCTGTATTTTTAGTGTTCTACAGCTCTGTTAAAGGATCAACTGAAATTTTCCTTTGTACCTCTTTGTTGGTTCAATTTTTTGTCACCTGGAGGCTGTTTCCTGTTTAAAAATCAGGTTGATACAATGTTTTAAGGACTATCTATGCTTAAAAGACAAATTCTGTTTTAATTTTTGTTCTGTACTCTCTGATACAATGCTATTAAAAATCAGCAATTCAGGAAAACTTTGAGGAACTGAATTTTCAAATTTTAATGGATTTCATGTACAACGTATTTGTCCAACTTGGTGATGATCATCACAGATTTAAGTCTGCAATTAGATGGTGAGTAGGTCTGTGGATTCTGCTTTCCAGTAGGAATGATACTGACACTGAGTGTATCTGAGGCTGCTGCTGTCTGGAGCAATCAGGAGTGCAGAAATTGTTCTAGGACATCCCCATGGAGACTGCTGAAGGCATGTTGTAGTCTGATAACAGGGGACACTGAAGTGACTCTGACACTGTTGGACTCCTCTGAGAACTCTATTTCCAAACCATACCTCAGGCTGTTGTGAGTTGCTGTGGGTTTGGCCCATAAACTTAAATAAATCCCGCTTAGAACTGCACTGAAACGCTATTGAAAAGCTCTGGCACGTAGGCCTGAGTTGTGGAAATCAGTGCAGTGATGTCAGTTGGAGTTTTGCCACTGTTTTCGCTGTGGCCAGAATTTAACTTCAGCTGTGTTACAGGTCAGAGCAGAGCATGTTTGCAAAGTTGGTTCAGAAACTGCTTCCCTGCCCTCCCTCTTGCTATTCCAGGCTCAAATTCGTTCTAAACTTAGAATTCACACAGTTAAATGAACGCTAAAGTAATAATAAATGATATTTTGTAAAAATAAACCAAAGTGGAGGTTGATCTTGTGATAAAGGCACTGATTTGGGACTTAAAAGATCCCAGTTTAATTCCCAATATGGACACAAATCTTCTGTGTAAATTTGGAAGGCCACTTATTCTCTCTTGGCCTCAGTTTCTTAATTATAAAATGAGACTAAGTTGAACTCTCTTCTTTTTTATGCAGTGAGCTTTTCAGAGCATGACTGTGAATACTCAGTTAATGTGAAACATGTAACAAGACAGATACCTCAGCGTTGTGGGTTTTTTAGGCCATTATCATAAGGAAACAGTAATAGTAGCAACATGTCCAGTCATCTGGACAATCAGGGCTTACCATGTCTCTTCTCAGCATTTACAACAACAATTAAAATCTTTGAAATTACTTAGCCTGATCACTATCTCATGTAGAGTCATGGTTTAAGCAGAGCTGGCAAATGAGAACCAGGCAGCCACTCACTCACTCCCCACCAGTGGGATGGGAGAGAGAAGCAGAAGAGTAAAAGTGAGAAAATTCAAGGGTTGGGATAAAGACAGTTTGATGGATAAAGCAAAAGCTGTGCACACAAGCAAAGAGAAACGGGATCCTTTCACTACTTCCCAGAGCAGGCAGGTGTTCAGCTCTCCCCAGGAAAGCAGGGCTGTATCTCATGTAACAGGTGTTGAGTCAGACAAACACCATCACTCTGAACATCTCCTGCTCCTCTTTCTGCCAGCTCTAATACTGAACATGGCACCATACAGTTTGGAATATCCCTTTGGTCACTTGGGGTCAGCTGTCCTGGCTGTGTTCCCTCACAGTGTATTCTGTGCCTCCTTGCTGGCAGGGCAGTGTTAGAAGCAGAAAAGGCCTTGATGCTGATAAAGGGCCATTCACAAATAACAAATTTTATATATTGTCAACACCCTTTTTCAGCGCAAACCTAAAACATGGTCCATACTACTACAATAAAAAAAATTAGCCCTACCCCAGAGAAAACTGGTACATGTAGGCTTTGTGTGGCCAGGTTGTGGTAGTGGGGGTGCTCTAGGGGTGGCTGCTGTGAGAAGCTGTCAGAAGGTTCCCTTATGTCCTACGGAGCCAGCACCAGCCCTCTCCAAGATGCACCCATCCCTGTCCGGGGCTGAGCCCATCAGTGATGGTGAATAACACAGTTAAAGGGCAAAAACCCTGCTGCACACCAGCAGCTGGAGAGAGGAGTGAGAACATGGGAGAGAAACGGCCCTGCTGGTACCCAGGTCAGGGCAGGAGGTGCTCCGGATGCCAGAGTAGAGATTCCCCTGCAGCCCCTGGTGAAGGGCCTGGAGATCTGCAGGGGTGCAGAGATCCACCTGCAGCTTGTGGAGGACCCCATGTCAGGGCAGGGAAAGAGCATGAGGAGTTCTCCTTCTGCAGAGGAAGGAGTGGCAGAGATAACGTGTGAACTGACCACAACCCCTGTTCTTTGTCCCCCTGTGCCTCTGGTGGGGAGGAATTAGAGAAATCAACAGTGAAATTAAGCCTGGAATGAGGGGAGGGGTGAGGGGGATATGTTTTTAAGATTTGGCTTTATTTCTTAATACCCTTCTCTGATTTGATTTGGAATAAATTAAATTAATTTTTTTCCCCAGGTCGAGTCTGTTTTGCCTGCGATGGTAACTGATGCCTGATCCCTCCCTGTCCTTATCTTGACCCGTGAACCTCTTGTTACATTTTCTCTGCCCTATTTATCTGAGGAGAGTGGTAGAGTGGCTTTGGTGGGTACCTGACATCCAGCCAGGGTCAACCCACCAGAATGTATTTCTTAGCTTAGAATAAAAAGTGCAGTATTATATAATAAAAACCACTACTCTATTGTAAGGATGTATTATGGGACATTAGATTAATGCAAAAAAACTGTATCAAGAAGGAAATGTCAGAAGTCTCTGCTAAAAGTACACAAACTCTACCAAATAAAAGTGCTGTAAGTGCTTCCAGGGAGCTTGGAAAAAAATGACAATGTGAAAATTATATGTTTACTGTGTGTCAAATTAAGCTAACAGAACTCTCTTTTCCAGGTCACATGAATCAAAGGGATGAAACAGACAAATGGATTAAGGCTGACACACAAAATGGCAAAGTGTATCTTAAAAGCCAAAGTTGGATCCAGTCTGTCAAACTGAAGAGTTCTTAAAGGTGAAATAGGCCAAAGAGGTTAAATCAAGAAACTACAAAGGAACATTTCTGTAAAATTATGAAACTTTTTTGATGTATATTTTTAATATAAAAGAGAAACAATATTAAAAATAAGAGCATTTTAACCCAAGATTTGCCTGTGACAGTGCTGGTGCTAAACAGTCTGGTTTACTTTTAGTGCCTTTTAGGAACAAGATGATTGTACATATTCAGAATTTATATAACTTGACCCACTTACCATATCAGTTTAAAAGCTGGTAGCTATCAAACAAAAGTTCAGAGTTGTCATCTGGAAATTAAAAAAAGCATTTTCAACACTTCCAAGATGACATGCTTTGCAAGCTCTGTTACACTTTCAAATTAAATGTCTCAATACTGTGGGAATTCTGCCGGTTTATGCAAAATGCGGAGAGTTTTCTTCAACCAAATTGTATTATGGATAGGATAAAATCACTTTCGGAACTGTAGTTCTTCTGTGGTCTTCTCATTTGGTGTTTGAACTCTGAGCAGTTTCTGCCTGGGCAGTGGGTACTCTATGTGTAAAAATACTTCTGTGAAATGGCAGAACTTGCTCCATGTCATCCTGAACCACTGGTCTGTGAATAGAAATAATAACTCCAGCTGTGTCTACCACTGCTCATCTGCAAAGAAAAGCTTTTAAAATAAGTAAAAGTGCAATGGATCTGGCTGATTTCAAACAGGAGCACTCCTCCAGCTGGACTTCAGGGGTGAGTCCACATAAATATTCCCCTGAAGGAAAAGCTGCCATAGAGTGGAAGTATTGGCCTGGTAACTGAGAACTGGAATCTCTTTGTTTGCTACGTTTGCAGTGACTTAGAGCCCAGTCCTGCAGAGCTGCCAGGCAGCTCTTGGAGGCAGCAAGGCAGAGGAGGGAGGTGAGGGGAGCAGGTAGGCCCTGCACAAGGGCAGGCCCGATTTTTGTGGAGAATTCTGTGTTACTGTAATGCAAACAGACAGTAAAGTCAATGGAGCTTTTAAAAGCCTTTCCATACCTCTGTATGGCACCTCATAAAAGAAGTAGTGAAATTTGTGGTTTAAGCTGAAATGTAAGAATCCCTGCCAACTGAGTGGATGGCAAGGAGCAGGAGAGAATTCAGACTGTCAGCTCAGGCTTTAAGTTTTGTATGTATGTGTTTGTACTTTAGGTCATAATGGTACATTATGAAATTAACTTCGCCACAGGATTCCCCAGGAGGTATAATTGCCCCTGGATAATGGACTTCAAGAGTCAAGGGCAGCATTTCTACTGTAATTCAAGGTGGTTAAAAACTCCACATTCTGTTTACGGTTGTGTGTACTGTTTGTTGGGATGAGGTGGGCACTGATGCATATGACAAATTATATGTATTTTTAATAGAAACACTAATATATAAAACATCTCTAATAGTATTACTAAAGGCATTACAATATTACTAGATATGAGTTTTTATTACACTTTTAAAAGTTACAAAATTAATAAATTATAATGGTTTTGGATATCCAAAAAATTTGAAACTAATGATTTCTATGCCCTGCTGCAGCCAAAGTGAAAAAAGTACCTCAAAATTCACACCACATGAAAATATAAAAAACAGTCTAGTAGATACTTCACAAGATCAAGTCCATTTAATGGTCCCATTATTCACCTGGAATACAATCTCAGCCTCTGAGATTAAGGTTGTGTTTTTTGGGACTGCTGCATCAGCAATTTAAGAGAGAACATAGTAAGAACATATAATGTTCCATATTCAAATGAAAGCAAACTCAGGCTTTGAATTCATTAATTTTCTAAATCTGTCAGGAATTAAAATCAGGATTGTTAGTTACTTGCTTAAAGAAGTTTAAATAAGCCACCAGAAAAATTATGCTACTGCTAAAGCTACTGATTATATTCATTCCAAGCTAATACATGTTGAGACCAGCTAGAATGTTAATAAAAAGGTCAAGAATGAGCTGAAGGAGGATAAATCCTGGGGAATTTCCCAAAGGCATTGAACAATGTCCTGTTCTGCTATAATGAGGTGAAACTGTATTTTTCGCTAGACAAGGGAAGATTAGTAGGTTATCAGCAATTAGAATTTGAATGGCAAATCCCTTGTGTGCTCACATAGCTTTTTTGTCCATTTGATGAGAAGACATATTCTTGTAACTGGAGTAAATTTATACTTTTGACGCTTTTTTTCATCTGTGCTCCCTTTAATTTGGTTCTTCTGGTCTCTCAGCTGCCAGCCAGCCCACAGTTCAGATCTGCAGACACGAACATTAGCTCCTTTAGAGAGCTGGACTCAGCCCAAGAGGCTTTTATGAGAATGAGGGCTCTGGGTGCACAAGTGACTGTTGAGAAGTGGAGAACTGTGCTTAAATGTATGGGTGTAGTTGTGTATTAAAGAATCTGTAGTCACCACCTACTCCCTGCTCTCAATTACTCAAGAGGGCTGTACTTGCTGAGTACCAGCCACATCAAGTGTGAAGTTCTCTGGGGAGTCGGAGTGTTTATGTCCCGGAGAGGACCTTCATGGCAAACAAGAACCTCAAACACATGCAGATTTATTCGTTGCTTACTCTGCACGGGACTACAAAAACTTTCATTATTGAAAGATGAAGACAGCTTGAATCAACATCTGAGAGTTAGCAGTGCTGTCTGAGTGCAGCTGTCTTGCTTGAAGGCATTCATACTCCTGTGAGAAAGATTTGCAATGCTTCCTTACTAATGCAACAAATAGCCTTTTATTAAAGTCTGATTAGTTTTAAGAAAAAATAACAGAGTGGTCTTTTCATGCTCTAGAGAAAAACTCTTGAACTGTAGAGATGTTGCACAATTTCTTCATTTTTCATTTTGAAGAATTTGTTTTTTCAGGCTCTCCTCTGTGTTTTTTGGTGAAGGTGCTTATGTTACCATCCCGGTCATATCCAAGCCAGGAAGGAGGATCAGCATCATTATGTTCCTGTTTCTCCAGTTCAGCTGTGTATTTCAAGACAGCTTGTCTGCAACAAGAGTTCAAAAATAAGAATGACAAAATAAAAATTTTCAGAGGCTTTTTCTACAAAGAACACTAAAAGCAGTTTAATGAGGAAAAGTTCCTTGTTTTAACTAAAGCTATCAATATTATAAGGGTGTTGTGGAAAGTAAACCAGAAGATAATTGTTAGGTCATAGAGTCACAGAATAAATTAGGTTGGAAGAGGCCTCTGGAGAGCATTTCATCCTGGTGTTGCTTTAAATGTATCCCGCTAGACCAGGTGCATCATGGCTTTGCCAGATGAGTTTTGAATATCTTTAGGGAAGAAGGTTGCGCAGTCTCTGGGAGACTCTTCAAGAGCTTGACCAGCTTCCTGGTTAAAAAATTAAAGTTTCCTTTTAATCAGAATGTAATCAGAATTTTACGTGTGGCGCTTGTCCTATCAGTGCACCTTTGAGAATGGTGTGGATGTGCCTTCTCTTCTGTGTGCCCTGATCAGGGTTAGGGACAGCAATAAGGTCTCCTCCATCTTGAGCCTTCTCCTGTGACTTACCGAAGCAATTCTCTGAAGATTCTTCACACGTCATATGCTCCAGCCCTTTAATGGTCTTGGTGGGCTTCATCCACACTTGCTCTAGTGTGTCAGCATCTGCCTGAACACAGCTCTGAGTAGGTGATGCTACTGGAATAACATGGTCTTTGGAAGAAAACAAAATAAATAAACCATCTACCTCCAAAGGTATCACAGCATCTCCAGAGTGGTTTTTCATAGCTCTGTAGGAAGGCTATAGCAACTGTGCAGGTCTGTTTCTCTCTTTTTCTATTTGAACCAGTGGCATCTCCAAGTATTTTTACCCTTTCCTCTTTCACCCTCTGCTTGCTTTTTGGCCAACCTCTCTACTGTAGTTATCTTCTGTCACTTACCTCTTTTAATGTGTATTGCTTCAGAAATGGAATTGAGTACACAATGGGCAGGGCTACAAGAGCCTTATGGTTACCTGCATTTACCTGCACTGGCCCTGGACCTGCCCCAAGTTCGTGTTTTGCAGCTTCTGTGACAGCTGAACCAGAAGAGAGTTGTCTATGATGCCCAAACCCACCCATGACCCATCAGATCTCCCTCAATATTTTGTGGCCACTGCCCTTTTGCAGCATTAGAACACAAACCCAAAAAACTAGATCAAATTTTGAGAAAATCAGGCCTCCTGAGTGAGACACTAAAAAGAAGGGCAAATCTCTCCTTTCGCTTCTTTCCTGGCAGTGTCAGTCCAGCAACTTTCATTACCTTCCCAAACTGAAGAAGCTCAACCCACCACTTTCAGTCTTGTGAATGTCTCTTTCTTTCCATGCCTTGTGTGACCTGGCTGCCAGCCCAGTCCTGCTGAGCACAGCACCCTCCTGCCCGGCCTCTCCCACCGCCAGCTCTGCGCTCCAGAAACCCCCCTGTGCTGAGCGTACTCCAGTGCTCCTTGGGGAAGAGCCAACTCTCTGCATCTCCCATCCTCTCCAGGAGATTCAACCTGATCTGGTGTGTCACAGTCACAGCAAGGCAGTCTTTCTCCCTGCTGGCCAATTCCTAAACTGGAAAAATTTAATATACAGCATCCAGACAATACTAGAAAAAAAATCCAAATTGAAGGGCTCTGTTATCTGCCAGTAATGCTGCTACAGTGTTTTTTGGTTTTTTTTTTTTCCCCAAGTGGAAATGCTGGAGATTGTTACAAGAGGCAGATGTACCCAGCTGTAATGCTTGCACCACTACAGCAGGAAAGGGGAAATGGGCAGGAGTGGAAAAGGGACAGAATTAGTGAAGCAAAAAGGGCTTGTTTTCAACCACTTCAGGATATTTTTTTTATAAAAAGTCCAACACTGACACACTCTATGAACCACATGAACACAGGGCTGCATCTGTTTTTATATTAGGGAGGCCTGTGCCATTGAGGAATGTGTGCACAATTTATATGAGCTATAAGCTCTGACCTATAAAAAATCAACTCATCCAAGTCCAAATTCCTGTTTTTCATGGAAACTGCAATGTATAGCGGCTGTCTGAAGCATGTATAAGGCAAGCTGTTACTATTTTTTTGGAAACTTACGATGTCCCATGCCTGGAGCTACAGTTGAGTGGTTTGCCAGAAACAGCCATTCATTAATCATCAACACATGGTAGAAAGATTGTTTATTTAAGATATACTGTACTATGACAGAGCCTGTTAATTTTATTTATTTATTTATTTATTTACTATCTTAAATGAGCACATTGATGAATAAAAGTATTTCAGCCAATAATTACAGTTGTCTTTGGCAAAACAACTATCTCTTGGTGTAAGTCAGACAAAAGTACTGGCCCAAACACACAGCTTGAGCAGCACTGGAATACCTAATTGAATCCTTACCCAAAATTTGAATCCATTTTACTGAGAGGGGGTAACTGGGAAATACAGTTCTGCAACATGGTCTGAACCCTGAACCATTCCAAAATTCAACAGTTTTTCAGAATCACAGAATATGCTGAATTGGAAGGGACCCACCAGGATCATGAAGTCCAACTCCCAGCCCTTCACAGCACCATTCCCAAGAGTCACACCATGTGCCTGAGAGCATTGTCCAAATGCTTCTTGAACTCTGTCAGGCTGGTGCTGTGATCACTTCCCTGGGGAGCCTGTTCCTGTTTGACTGGGTCCATCATAATAAAAAGCAGAGGTTTTGAAAAATACTTTTTGAGATGAGATTACAGAAACCAATCAACAGTAAAAAGTAATGGAAAACAAAAACTTAAACATGGGAGAACTGTTAATAGTGCAAGTACGGGAGAAATTAAGCAAGTGGAGGCAGGCAGCTAATGGGAAGAGCAGGAGGCATCCTGCAGGCATGCTCTGGGTTACAAAAGGTGGTTAGACTATATAGGATCTGAAGTATTCTGAGGTCTATGTCAGCTGCAGTAGTTTTAGCATTTTATGGCATCCAGTTCATGTGCACTCAGTGGCTGAAACATGGCACTCCAGGAGCCTCTGTGTCACTTCCAAAAAGAGATTTACAGTCAGCAAGAAGACAGTACTGTATTTTTGTTGCTTATTAAACAGAAAACTTAGGAGTAATTATTGTTGGTCTTTTACCAAATCAGGTGTAGGAGGTCTTCATTTCCAATTCCTTGCTTGTTGGATCTTTCCTGCCTTGAGACCTGAGTATTCGGATAATACCCAAGAAATTCTGCTTTTTCAGGAAAAAAAAAGTTCTTGCAATCTCCTTTTTAACCAACAACAGCCATCAGAAGACACAACAAAACCAAACAAAAATCAAAGTGTTCTCCAAATGTCAAATGTATTCTAGCTTTTAAGACCTAATGTAATTTTTGTTTAAAAGGCAAAGATTGTAATATGAATTGTTGATGAGTTACTTGTTAACAGCGTAGTAATGAGTTTAGGAGAAATTTAACCAGTTTTATAATAGTGCAGACAAGAAAGAAGGAAGCACCTAATTTTGCTGTCAAAGAAGATCTTTTGGGGGAACCAAACTGTTACAGACGAGATGTAGTTTGGGGAAAGCACAAAACTAGCTGTCTTCTCTGTCAATGTCACATTTCCTTTCTCATTTTGCATCTAAAAATGTTAACACAATGTTTTACAGGGAACAGAAGTGTTCCTCTAAAGATGCCGATGTGTTACTTCCTGTAGGATTGGTCTTAAATGAATCAAACTGACACAGCCTTTTCCTACATTTTAGAAAGCAGTGAGTTACCTTTCTTTTCCTCTAGCAGAAGAAATCAATTGTACCAGTACTGTGGACTTCCACATTAGATTATCCATGATTGTTTCTGCCATTTAGAAACTGGATTAACTGAAAGGTCATTAGCTTCTGGATACAGAAATATGCAGCAGGATACCAGACCACAGACCTTTCTTTTTCTTCTAACATTTATTAAACTTGGAAGCAGGGCAGTATGTTGGCAAATATAATCTCAACATCTACCTGATACTGGAAAGAATGAACAATTTATATGCCCATAACTGTTTTCTATGAGGCCGCATTGGACTGAAACTTGAAGACCTTTGTGGCTCCACATGTTTTCTATTTTAATCTATCAAAACAGTAAAAATTAAAAAAAATTTGAAAAATAATGTGGCATGATATGAGAGATATGACTCAATATTTGCAAGGTTTAGTCTATTAAGAAATGTCTGCTAGGACTGGCTAGTGTTTAACAATAAATAATGGGGAATTCCTTGGGAACAATGAAGTATACATGATTTATAGATATTTGAGGGCAACTTTAAACTAAAAACATATTTCTTCCATAGTTTATTTAGAAGCTAAGCCACTAGCATATTTAATTCTCCAGATGAATGTGTTTTTTACATAGATGACCTTCTCCATCTCCTTAAACAGGGAATGAAACATTTCTGCAATGTAGATTTCACACCTGCAAAACATAAATTACAGTTGAAACCAGCCTTTACCTTCAGTGAAAATCTAAGAACCTGAATATGGTTTTAAGAGTTAGTCTGAAAACAGAGAATGAGGGCCCATTGTTTATTTTTCTGGCAATCTGTTGCTTATCATTCATTACTAAAAACATACAGGTTGTGAATGAAACACAGTTGTATAGAAATATGTGACAGTGACAATACTGTCATTGCTTTTGATGTTGTTGAAAAGCTACTGCAAGATAACTAACTCTAGAACCATGCCATATTTTATTGTGCTTTTGATGTAGTTATTGGCAGAAGATAAAATCTTTATCATCTTTGCCATATTGGCCTTGAACTGCAATTAAAAAAAAAAGATTTTCCTAAACTGGGGAACATGCAGGATGTGGAACATATCTGAATCTAGCTGTGAACTCACTTTTATCTTCTGAATATCATTCCATCTGGATGCAGCCAGTCTATTCTATGGCCTGGCAAGTTCTAGGGTGGGGTGTCTTTGGACCTGTTGGAAGGAACAAGCAAAAAATTTTCATGGCTGAATTATTCTGCATAATCAATCCACCTAATAGGTGTTGTCCCAGACTCAGATAGCACAGGGTAGGAGTTATCACTGAACATATGGCGTAAAGGGTTAGAGACTGAAGCTGGCAAGGAAAAGAACCATCTGCTGTCCAGTAAATGAGACTCAAGAAAATAAAACTGGCAAAGTTTTCCTAGTCCTAAACATCACAAAAAGGGCAAAGATAAGACTGGGTGGAGATGTGTGTCTCATGGTTGCTTTTTTGTTTTGCAAAGATGTATAACTCTCCAGGGTTTTCTTTAGAGTAAAAATAACTGGTTGGGAAATTCCTTGGCTGAGTCAGAAGAGTTTAATCAAGACCTTTGGAGAACCCACTGCATGTGGGACTCTGAGGCAGAGGCATAATCCTGGGTCATCCCAGGCTACAATAATGCAAATGGGTTTCTGAGAAGTCATGTCAGCTCCTTGATCACGGCTCACCCAATACAAATTGGAATTTGCACAAATTTCTGTTCCCATTACATCTCACCTCTGCTGGAAGATGGATCAGCAACCAGAGCCAGAAAGGGCCAACACACTGCTGCTGCGCTAAACAGAGATATGAAGTCACAGAATAAACAAGTCAACAACGGTGTTTTGAGGATAAAAGAAAATCCCTTGAGGCTTAATATGAGAAAAACTGTAAATCAGAAAATTATGAAGAGATTAAATGAACCTGAATTTATTTTTTTTTCAATTACTACTGTTGCATACGAATCCTTCAAAGCACTTTCTGTATCTTACAAGTGTTTAATTAGAAGCAGAGATTTTAAGGAGGAAGTTCTGAGATGACATTGGGAGAACTACATCTGAGAGAAGTGAAGAAAACAAGACCAATGACAGCAGAATTGTTTGTGGTAAGACAGGGAGGTAGTGGGGGAAGGTTTTCAAAGTGTGAAGCACACTGGAAATACCTTTTGAGTTATTAAGCATACGCATTGGTCTTGTGGTCTCTAAAGTGACTATTAAACCCTGGAATGGTTTAGCAGGAAGTACAGTACTTAGAGTGGTCCTGTCAGAGTAAGGTTAGCCTATAGGCTATCTATAGATGATGGTATTATATATTTCTTACTCTCATGAAGCTGTATTAAGTTATATACTCAGATATATCAACCGTGTCTAAACTTCAGTTCCTTTCCAGTTTCAGGCCCTGTGGCATGTCTGGTCACTGTGCTGTTCTAGCTGTACAGGGCCAGGTCTGTAATACTCTTAACCCCCTTAGAAGGGTGGTGGACATTAAATCCACATGTTTTGAGACTCACAGGTGAAAACTCAACTCTCAACTCAGCTTTCCTGATTTTTAAGAAGGGTAAGAAGGAAGGCTCCAGCAATTAGAGGCCCTCCAGTCTCACTTCAGTGCCTGGTAAAATTATAGACAAGGTTATTCTGAGAGTAATTGAAAAACATTTGAGAGAGAATGCAGTCACTGGGCACAGCCAGCATGGGTTCACGAGGGGGGAGTCCTGCTTAACCAACTTTGTTTCCTTTTATGACGTCATCCACCTAGCTGACCAAAGGAAGCCAGTAGATGTGGTGGGTTTGGATTTTAGCAGAGCTTTTGATACTGTCTCCAATAGTATCCTGGATAAACTGTCCAGCACTCATCTGATACAGTCCATAATACTCTGGGTGAGCAACTGGCTCACAGGCTGGCCTCAAAGGGTTACAGTAAATGAGGTTATATCAGGTTAGTGGCCAGACACCAGTGCTCAATTTTAATGTTTTTATAAATGATCTGGATGCAGGAATCGAATGTAAAGTGTGCCAATGATACTAAACGAGACTCCCTGCGGGGTAGAAAGGAGCTACAGAGAGATCAGGATAGACCAAAAAAGCTGGGCAATCATCAGCTGTATGGAACTGAACAAGAGCAAATACTCAGTTCTCCACCTGGGATGGGGTAGTCCTGGTTATACATACACACTGGGGGATGAAAGGGTGGAGAACAGCCCTGCAGAAAGGGATCTGGGAGTTTGGGTTGATGGAAAGTTGAACCTGAGTCAGCAGTGCCCTTTCCAGGAGGGCCAAGCATGTCCTGGGGGGCATCAGGCACAGCATCAGCAGCTGGGCAAGGGAGGGGATTGTCCTGCTCTGCTCTGCACAGGCACAGCCACACCTTGAGTGCTGGGGGAAGTTTTGGGCACCACAATGTAAGAAAGACGTTAAGCTATTAGAGAGCATCCAAAGGAAGGTGACCAAGATGGTGAAATATCTTGAGAACAAGACTCACAAGGAGTGGTTTAGATCACTTGGCTTGTTCAGCTTGGAGAAGGCAAGGCTGAGTGGGAGGTGCTGACCAGTGGTAAGGCACAGGCTGTGTCAGGGGAAGGTCAGATTGAACTTTAAGAAAAGGTTTTTTACTGAGAGGCTGGTCAGTCACTGCTACAGGTTCCCTGGGAAGGTGGCCACAGCACCATAGCTTGAGTCATTCGCTGTAACCGTGCTGCGTTTTGAGCACAGGCTGACATCTACTTCTGCCATATACTGACATTCAGTCATTGGGAACCAGGCCCCCACAAACCCTTGGAGTGAGCTCAAGTACACAGTGCGATGGCTGAGAGCATTAGGCCCAGCCTGATTTTCTCATTCATGATCTCACGTGTCCTTGAGGTAGTGTCCTATGTCTCTAGAAACTTCCCTAAGAGGACATTGTCTGCCATAAAGAGACTTGGAGTCTGTATTTCTCTTCACTTCTGGCTGACACTAGAATATGTAGATAACCCCCCAGACCACAAGAATCCTAAGGCACCAATGTGAAAACCCCCTAGATAAAGAAGCTAGATGGCTCAAGCCAGATCCTAGCATGGCACCATGATGCCAGTGAAGAAAAAACCTCATGTTTTGGGGTTTACAGCCACCTCCGAATTAAGAATAGGAAATACCCTCTTTGTAATTTTTCTACAGTACAAAATGTCATGAGAATCTGGAGTTGCTTACAGTCTTTCTGAAGATATTTCAGGTATTGCCAGTAAGATGAATATAACCTGAGATGTCCAAGAAAAGGAAACAATGGCAGGCTGCAGCCAAGTATTGGATACACATATCAATCACCTGTAAATGAAGCAAGAAGACATGCAGATGTTAGAAGATTATTGAATAGGTGAAAAAAACCCCACAGAGCACAACTTTAGTGTCTGATTTGTAGGAAAACTATGTTTTAAAATTGAAATAAAGTTTCTGGCACAGCAGAATTCTGAATCTCTGCAAAAGCCTCTACAGAAACTGTCACTTTCTAATATTAGATATTAGTTAACTGTGATTCAAGTATTGTGGGTTTTTTTCACCTACTGAGAATGGTTTAACTTTCCCACCCTTATATGTCCATGTAGCAGATATAAGCCTCCAGCATTCGTGCTATTGCATTGCTCTCACTAAATTATTAGGATCCACTTGTATCAGTTTTTTAACTCAGTTCTCTGTTGCAAATGAGTGACTCACACCAAGACTTTTTGAATGTGTGGTTGGGTTTTTTTAGCTCTGAAGCACAGCTGCTTAGTTTTGCCTCACAAGTCCATTTTTCAGGAACTCATACTCATTGCCATTAATGATGGAAGTTGCATTTGAGAAAAACATGACACACAGAGTCTTCAAGGTAATAAGCAGCCATGCAAGCTGCTAATTGCTCCACTGACCTCAATGGGAACAGTCAAGAATACATTAGGCACATACTTTAATAACCTTGTTCATTCGAGACCAAAAAAAAAAAGAGAGAACATAGTAAAAACCTCGTAAAGATATTTGATTAAAATCACTGGAGTGGCATGGTGAAAAGAGAGATGAGGATTTCACTTGTTCTAAACAGCCAATCTCATGAGAATCTAAAAGGGACAAGGAGGAAAGGTAAAGTTGGGACCTGGGGTTGTGGAACAAAACATTAGCACAATATGCCGTGATAGTCCTCCTGGTATACAGAGGAATGTGTATGTGCTTTGCTTATTCCAGATCTATTTACATGCTCAATATTAAGGTCTGCAATAGCTTAATAAATATATTAAAATATTACTAAGTAGATTAATATTCTTATTGAAAAAAAAAGAAATTGCTGACTCTAAAGTCAGTAACGGGTATCAGATGCATTTAGAAAAATCTACATTTGTCATACACTTGATTCTGTTCTCTTTAGAGGACTGAATGACAGAATTCACTGTTCATTCTATTGTGTCTTCAGAACTTAGCTATTTAAAAAGCCAATTCATTTAACCAGAGATTTATTTTCAGTTATAGCTGTATTTTTTCATGTCCAGAATATTTCCCACAGCAACTTCATATTTTTCCTATGAAATAAGAACTACCCTTGAATCAGTCTCATTCCCTGAGTAAGGCTCAGAACAGCACTGCTGAATATTTTATAGAACCAGCATTTGCAAAATGACTTGTACCTGCCCTAGGTATACAGAACCATGACATGGAGACTCACAGCACTTCCACTGAAGTCACTGGAGTTTCTTGAAAGACAACTGATTTGCTCTAGAGTATAGGATTAAAGTGATAAACTCTTCTGATTTTAGAGTAACCTGCACAGCACATCCAAAATATTCTTAATGTACGTGTATTTTTATATTAATTTTTTTCCATGTTATCGTCCTATGATTTTTTAAAATGTTTTTCTTGACTATAATATATCTGATGTTGCAGGACACATAAACACATATCCTTTGGAACAGGTTCATTCTGACTTTAATCTCCTGACCATTCTTAAACAGTTTCTGAGTGGAAAATATTTCTTTACTTAGCAGCTGGATACCCTCAATTTACACTACAGATTGCCAAAGGATTTGTAAGGCCCTGCCTGATTAACATCCACAGGTGCACCCATCTCATTTTATGGAGCTGCAAGCTGGATCCAAGTCAAAAAAAGACTTGTAAACTTATGGGTAGGTTTATGGGGAAGAGTCTTGATGTTCTTTTCTGAAAATAGTAGGGTATTAACGTTTAACAGATTGGCTTTCTAACTGTTTAAAGAAAAGATACCATCTAGGAACAAAGTGTTGGAAAGGGATTACTGGGTCAGTGAGTCGACTCATTGTTCCCATTTGCAGGAACTGCAAAATGTGACCCAGTCCATTCCCTTACCAAGAGCCATACTAACATTCCTTAATAGTTTCTCCCGTCTCCCTTCCCAGAAAGCTGTTTCACAATTCACTGCTGTGATAACCCAAAAATCTCCCAACTGCCAGCCTAAATGTATTTATTGACATTTTATGGTGTTTGTCTTGTTTTCCTATGTTGGCATATAATGTGTTATGGGGAGCGTGGCAGACAGGACTGGTGCAACTCTACCTAACTTCAACTACTTTGGCAAGATCTCCATGACATGAGGATCACAGGACAGACTGCAGCTCTACCAGAGCTTTAGCTTCAGTCAAAATCTCTCCTCTTCTGTCATGTCCAGCCTAAAAACGTGGTGAGATGCCTTAAATTTGTCACTGAGCTAGCTTCTAGGCCTGCTAATCTTGGCCTAAGGCCAGAGTAATTTGTCATTTACAGGAATACCAATTCTACCTCTACAGGGAAAAGAAGGAAATTCACATAGTAGATTGAATAAAAACCACTGACTGCATGAAGCTTCTCAAAGAATTAATCCTGAGGTAAACAGACTAAGGACCAAATGGATAAATAAAACATGTACACACACAGAGACACAAAAATGCACATATTTATTATGCACAAATGTTATATATTTACCGTTCTGAGAAAATTACCTCTGCAGTAACTATTGTCACTATCACACAGCTAATTTTTCCTTATGTAGAACAGGAACTTGCACAATAACACAGGGTTGATCACTGGAAAATATTATTTTTGTTTTGAGAAAAGATTATGTGTTTCTGTATGATTTTCATATGTCTTACCTAAACAGACTGCAAAGAAACTTATCAAATCTGAAATTTGTTTCCTAGATGGTACTTCTAAAATTTTTGTCTGTGTCCTCACTCTGGTTTCTTTTTTCTTTTTGTCTAGTGGTACAGCTATATCAAAGCAGTGCTTCTTGGGCTTTGGGTCCTTGTTTTATTTTAAAAATATTCGAGTGTCAGTGTTTGAACCTAGGATTGGTTAGAGTGGAAAATTCAGAATTTATATTAATTGGCTTCTCTACCCTTCCTATTTCAATATTGGATTTATGGGCTGTTTTTCACCTGTAACACAGAAACATTCTACACCCAGCAACTAAATATTTTTTTTCCATGTGCAAGAGAAACACCACTCCTTTCAGAATTAGGCCTCAGATGTGATGGCTTAATCACTACATTCTCAGCTAGGGTATGTAACACAAGCTGAAGCCAAGATTTCAATGCCTGTTAGATATGTTTATCTTGTTTTTACTAGCATAGCTTGTCTACATATATATTAAAAATATCCTTCAAAGTTAGGTTCCGAATTTACTCTTAACTTTAAGTCTACCCCTACATGGTTTTGCAAATAGCACTCAAATTATATTTGCAATCAAAAGAGATGGAACTCTGTTTGCTCTCTTCATCTCTGTGTCCCTGGTTCTGTCTATAGAGAAAGTAACAGAAGAGGTTGTGAAGGTAAATGATGTTTGCAAAACATTTAGACATTATAAAAAATCAAATGCCATATGAAGAAAATTTAATTCTTTAACTTAATTGCACAACTTTAGTTCTGTATAAGTAAGGCCTGAGGACGGACACAAACATCAATGAAAAGATCAAATACTAAATTGCTGCTCAATAAGTGAGCATTGTCTGAGTTACAAATGAACAAGGATCCTATTTTCAACATATGGGGTCTCATAAGTGTTTACATACTGTTATAATGCCTGGGAACAGGCAATGGGACTACAATGGGATTACTCTGAAAATTTTCCATAAAATCATATCCTTAGATTCAATTTACAAAAAAGGACTTGTCATTTTGTTTCGAATTACTGCATATCTCTTCTTTCTCCTTCCTTCCCTAGATCCATTAAAGCAGGGCTTCTGCAACTCCTGCATGTGCTCCCTGCTGCTGCTTTCTTCCTCAAAAAGTTCAAATTCATTTGGCACACAAGGGAAGCAGAAACACTTCTTTTTAACAGTCGTTTTTTGAACTTCCTCTGTGTAATGAGATGCCTGAAATAGCTTAGCTGTAAGCATGGCACAACACAGAAATGAATATTCTCCTCTGAGAGCAGCAACACTGGCACCACACAACTTTCCATGAGGTACACAAGATGTACATACTTGGTCGTTATTAAACACATGGAACTTTACACAGAACATTCATGAAAGACGAGTCAGAATTATTCCTAAAGAAGCAAATGTCCTGACGTGTATATTGGACAACAAGATTCAATCCAGATGCAGCCCTTGTGGTACAACAACTGACTCATTTTTACAATATATGGCTATTAAATGATGGATGTTGAAGATTTATAGTGGAAAAAATGTAGAAGCTGAAGACTGGGATTATGTGATGGCATTGGCTGTACCTGCAGCCTTATAATCTGCAACTGTTTATGGGCACAAAACTGATACCATTAAAAATATATGATTTAAGCATTTCTGTTATATATAGTTAGGAACGATTCTCAGTTACAAAAAAAGAAGTGCTCTCATTTGGATGTCAATTCCTAACAAGATGGATGGTTCTTTCTACTACTATAAAGTTACCTACTAGTGTTTATTTCTCATACTGTTTGCTAAGACCAAATGTCTTAAAATTACTGCCTTACCATTAAGGGCTTTATGGCTACAGCTGTGGCACAAGACAACATTTGAAACGGTGCAGTCACACTCAAAAGTGTATGAACAACCCCCATATTCAAGACAATAAGGAGGTGAAAACTTTGGTAAATTCCCATTTCGGGAGCGCAAGAGGATCTAAAGATGCTTTGTGACTTTTACTGCTTATACACCAGGAAACTGAACAATGTTCTGATCCTAAATGCTCTAGTCTAAAAGAGAATTAAATGTTGATTTTGTAAAATTCTTTTTGATAATCACAGCAGAATATCTCTGTATAATATCTCTTCATATCAATAAAGTAAACTTTACTGAAAAACAAAGTAATCACTTTATTCCATATGGTTAATAAATTTTCTACAATTATGCAGTGAACAGCACTGCCTAATTGTAGGCAGAGAGGAAGTATCATCCTGAAAAAATAAGCGCATGTAGATAGTGTCTGGAATCCAGATGTGGACACTGTAATGATAAAGCTGGAAGAGTGCGGCTGGAGTTCAAATTTTGCAGATTCCTGAAATCTCACAAGCTGAATAAAAACAAAAAATGGAACAACGAAAGAGATTTCCAATCCTGGCTACTTATGAAAACACAAAATATTCGCATTTTTCTCAGCAGACGCAGTTATGTGGTGAGAGTTACTTTCAGCAGCTTCGTGAAAATCTACAGATTTCAAATTTTTGTTGACCAGAACACTCCTGTTAAAGACAATAAAATAGTTATGTGCTTAAACCTAAAATGGATTTATGCCAGAACCTGAATTCCTTACAGAAAATACTGATGATCTGATAGGTATGATCTCAAGGATATAATTTCTTCTTGCATTTTTCTTTACTTAGAAGTGGAACCACTTTAATGCGCTTGCTAATGAAATAGTAAAGAATATAATAAAGACTTTTTTGCTACGTGACAACTAATGCTGCTACGACTTCAAAATTAATTTATAATCATTTTATATGACTAAAGCAACATTGAATCACAGAACAATTATTTTTTATCAATGAAAATCAACACCTACATTGAGGCATTTCATTTAAAATTACAGATTTAAGAAGGGAAAGAGTGAAGACTTGGAAGACAAACAATATCATTTGGAACTGTCTGTTACATAAAAAAAACTATGAAACTTTCATGTTTCCAAAAAGAAACCTCTTCAAACAAGCTCTATACAGGAAGTTTAATCTATACAAAATTTTTAACTATTATTTTTGTATCTAACATAGATACAAAGGAGTCAATTATCACTATTTTTATTAGACTTGCTGATAAATAACGTCAGGGATCCCCATCCAGGATATTGCCCTATTTCTAGAAAATTTCATCTTCTATACTAAACCTCCTGACATTTATGGAAGATATGGTTGGAGCTATCATGTTGGAATTCCTGGAAACAGATGCTGGCAAAACAAATACCGTGCAACCCACAGAGTAGGATGACCCACTCTAGGATCACCCACTCTCCAAAAGCATATTTCCCCTTCAGTGTAAATAAATCACTCCTGTATCTTGGATGAATCTTCCATTGCTATGGAGAAAGAGAAGACTTTGTCCAGCATCCCTTCTATGGCATATATATTATCATTTCCGTTTTGAAAACAACTAAAAAAGAAGCTTCTTAATCCTCTGTAACAGCTGTTTTTTTCCAAGCAATTTTTACATTTTTGTTCTTTTTCAGTTTCTTATAACATAAGGCCAACAGACATTTGCAGAACATCGTTTATTATTTCACTATGGTTTCTGTAGGTGAGAAAATGAGTATTGGCTGTACCAGTTGGTGAGAGTCTTCACTTGCTAGAGACAAAAGCCACCTGAGGCTATGACATACCAAAGAACAACCCTTCATTATTTATATTCTCATGCTGAAAGTCTCCGCCTTTCTACTGCAGACTGCAATGAATGCACTGTCTCTCACTAACAATAACCATGTGCAAGGATATTTCCAACTTCTTCTGAGATTTCTGTTCACATATCTCTTTGCAACCTTCAAGGTCAGCATCTGTAATGTATCTTTGTGTTCCAGAGATATACAGATGTTGCTTCCTGTTCATAGTCCAAACCAAACAGATTGACCCCAAAGTGACTCCAATCCTGGAAGACAGCTCTTATGAGGTGTCTCCCATCATCTATGTCTGAACCACTTACTATTAAATAACTCAGTTTATGCTCTAAAATGCTCAGATTTCTGCACAGATTAGCCAGAGTCAGGCACCCGTGTCATGGATTGAACACTAGAAGAGAAGAATGCAATTCCTACCACGCAGATTCATTTTGCCATTAGCAACACAGATGTGGCAGAACAAAGTTCAGATTCACATAGTAAAAACTTCCTGGAAAATGTGTAAGTTCTTATGCAAATGTAACTGTACTGTTTCTAACACCTGAGCTAATATAAAGGTGGGTCAGGTCTGTTTTCAGGAACAGTATGGACATTTTTCTCTTGCAGTGCAGAAATCCCCCTGTATAATGCATGCCATAACATTAATTTCTATGCCTAACACCATTTGTGCTTAGACCAGATCATAGCTTACAAACTATGATTGCCAATGTTTCTTGAGACAGTCCAGATGACAGGGATTCCATTGTAACAAAATACCCTGTAAAAATATCAAGCCCGATTTTCAGCATTGCTAAGTACTTTTAATTCCAGTTGATTTGCATTGGGACTCCAGGTGCTGGCACATCTGGCATTGATCACAATGATTCTGTTTTAGTATTTCCTATTTTTATGCAGCATTAAGTTTCTAAGTCTCCAGATTAAATTCTCTCTTTCTCCATTCTCCTAAGCAAACTGGAATTCGGAGCCCACTTTAATATACCTAAACTTTTTATTTTCTCTGCCTTGGGAATGTGTGTGATTTGTCACATCCTTTCCTTTGGAAATGAAATGCAACTAATTCATTTGCAGTCTGCAGCTGGTTATATCTATTAGACACAATGATATCTTTTTCTTAACCTTTACAAGGCTATTCCTCAGTCCTACTGGCCTAATTTTCTAACAGACCAAGAAGCAAAGCCAGGCTATGGATTCGAGTCTGCAGATTCAGAATCCCACTAAGAGTGCTAAAAAAATCCTCTAGATAATTGTGGAAAGTCAAAATGCCACTTTTGTTTGGGTGGGGTTTTTTCCCCCTATTTAGAAACTTATTATTAAAATACTAGTAAACATTTATGTTGCAGCCTGGTCTTCAGGACCAGTCAGGATCTGAAGATCATTAACACATAAGAAATTAAAATGGAGCTAAGTGTTTATATATCCATATAACCTCTACTATGGAGTGCCCAGTGATTACAAAGCATCCTCAACTTTAAATAGTAACTACACACACAGCAGCAATTCAGCCAGAAGAGAGAATGGGGCCTTAGATTATTACAAGAGAAAATTTCGTGCATGACAGTCATTGCAGAAGAAAGTGCGGAAGCAGAGAATATTTCTCTGTGTGCTTTATACATCCTTTTTATCATTGATTTCAAAACTGTTTGAGGGTTCTTCCCATTTTTAAAGTATTTTAGCTATTTTTTATGTTTCAGGCTACTTTTTTTCTTTCTCGTTATTACACTGCATGTAACTCACCACCAATATTCAGCTTTCCTGAGCCTATGTCAGGGCATCCACTGTTTTTGTTGTTGGATGCTTTATGTAACTCAGGAGTCAATTAGGTTTCTTTTATTATGCTTTGCCATGCTTTTCTGTCTAAATCCTGCTTGACTGAAGACATTTTCTTCAAATGTCCTGACAATTCTATACTTAATTACTTTGCTAATGTCCCAGGAATATGGGTGGTCCAGGCCATATGCATCAGCAGCTTGTGTTGGAATGAGGGAAGTTGGGCAGCTGCAGGCTCTCAGACTCACTCTTGGAGCTAAGCTGCCAGAGCTTTGTCATGTAGACATTGAGGAAAATTCAAGATATTGTAACAAAAATATAGAGAGTCTGAGAATAAAACTTGGGACTAAAACTGCTTCTCTAGCTCATGGAAGCAGTTCCAGTGAGTCTGCTTTCATAAGACACACAGATTTTGGTCCTAAGTGTTAATGTCACCATCTCTGTAATAGAAACTCAGACCCCTTGCATATATTGTAAATAATTTTACGATGATATCTAAAATTTTTTGTAACATTATCTCTGCATTCATGGACACATTCACCATACTAAATTTAAAACCCTATAGTCCCTATTGCAGGGAGTTTAGAGGAGCAAAACATGAGGCAAAACAATGAAAGATGGAAGGACAGCTAGGAAAAAAGGGAATTTTCTCAAAGATTTTAAACTATTTTTTCGAAGAACTCAACATCTTTGTAATTGCATTGTTGCTTTTTTTTTTTTAAAGAAATGTTGTCTTCAAGATGCAAATCTTTTGATTTCTAAGATTCTTCTAAGTTTTTTATAATTTGAAGAAACTAATTTCTAGTACTTCAGGAATGACAAAACCAGATGTCCTTCCCGCTATCAAAAAAATGTTATCGAAAAAATGTTATGTTAAAAAGCATGTGTTGTTTAAAAAAAAATCAATTTTGAATAAAGAAGGAAATATTTTCTGGAATATAAAAGGATGAATACTAAAATAACAGAGTGAAAAAATTAATGTTCAAAATGTAATTGTGTGGGGTTTTAATTTATGTTATGTATTTTCTGAGAGTAAGAGCAATATAGTCAAAGCCCTAATGCGAAAAGTACAGAAACTTCATTATGCCACCCGTTTCTCCTATGCTTGAAGTTCACTTCCTTTTCATTGCGTATTTGATTTTGTAAATGAATGGTCTTATTTAGCAAGACACTTAAGCACACATATAACTTAAACTTGACATTAATTTTTTCCCTTATTCCCTTATTCTAGCTAGTGTTCACAGTTTTCCCTAGGCATGTTTTATTTGTGCAAAATGCACGATGTTCTATGCAATATCAAAATCTGAACATAGGCAATAATTACTTTCATTCAATTTCCAATTTTCAGTTGAGTAGTAGGCTCAGGATAAGTATATAAATTTCTCCAAACATCAGACTTCTAATGAGTTTTTTATTAGCACTATATGTTTTAATTACTGTGAGTCTATAAGGTACTGTTGGGGGGGGGGGGTTGATTTGGGGTTTTTTATTAATTTCTTCAATACTTGTTCAGTGTATTTCCCCCAAATGCAACAAATTCCCTGAATGAAAGACAGATTGCAAAGGGAAGATTCACTTTTTGGGCTTTGTTAGGAGGAGTACGAAGCAACAGAAGAGAAAGGCACCAACACTGGAGAAGAACTGCCATTTTGATCGTCAGTCATACCTGAGACACAAATATATAAGAAAATGTGGCTATACTGTATCTTTTCTCCCCTAGCCTTCCTATAAGTATATATTATCCTTACTGCAATAAATACTGCTCTGCTTTGATGGGCAGAATGATTCTGCTGTCATTTGAAAAAACAGAAAGGAAAATTCTCCTGTGTATTGCAAATTTAAGTTGCACCTTCTAAGTTTAAACACTAAACAGCAAGACAGGAAGAGCAAGAGAGATCCACTGCACAGACTGCTGGAAAGCACATGAGCCTTACAATTTTTCTTTAATCAACACAGCATATGGGTGTTGATTTACCACACATGAAACATGGTGTTCTCTGTTGCATTTTTAAATCAGTACTTAGAAAGTCTAAGTTGAAAGAGATCCTAGTATGACTTCCTCTATATGCTAATAAAATGTGTAATATGAAGTCAAAGCATACAAATAGTAGCTTGTTACAGAGAAGACTGATAGATTTCCTTTTATCAAGTAATGTTTGAAGACTAGGAAATGTATTTAATATTTAATGCATCTATTTTATATGTGCATGAATTTACATCCTTAAATACAGCAAACAGCAAAACCCACAAGTTTTTTCCTAGTATTAGGACTCAGAAATTACAAAAATTAAAATGGTCAATTTCTGAGTTAATTTATCTCTCTTGTGGGAGAGAGAAAACTAAATGCCTTAGCAACGCAGTGTAAGCGAAAGAGCTTGGCTTGTTGCCGAGGTCATGGGTTGTGCTATGTGAAAACTAGAGTAAGAAGCAGCAGAGCATTTTAAAAGACTAGCTGTGGCAGGCAAAGAGAAAGAAAACATTTTTGTTGTCACATTGTGGGACTAAATTCAAGGCAGCATACATTTCATTCAGATATAATTTTGTGATATTTTAAATGAGCACATTAAGTGAAGTCTTCTTGGATTTCCTAACCCTGTTTATTTAGCTTAATTTTTTAATACTTTCTGGCCTACAAAAAAGATACAGGCATTCTAATTTTTTCCACTTTTTTTTTTCTCCTTTTTTTTTTTTTTTTTTTTTTTTTCCACAAACTCTGTGTTACAGCCAAATAATGAAGTTCTTGGTCAGAATTGTGTTTGGACAGTGACCAAGTGAATTGTCTCTATGGAAAGTTTTCTCGACAAGGATTCTCTTAGATTTCTCTGTTCAGTGCAAAGAGTTTGTTCCAAAAGTAAAAGAAACAGAGTTCACAAGGCAGGACCGGCCAATGTTTAACTTGACTCCCCTCAATGAGTTTTTTTTTTGCTTTCCAGTTTCAGCAGTTTGACATATTGAAGATACCTCGTTAGTAATTCTTTCACAAGCAATTGTTTTCTAGACCACAGTGGAGAGCAGTGTTTCTGTTAGAGCTAACACTCAGCTCTCATAGCTTAGCTCCTGAAGAACCTTGTATAAATGGCCTTACACATCCATCACTGACCCTAAAAGAGAAATACAGGCAATATTTATAATCACTACTTTTCCTACTCCATACAAGCCATTACACAATTTGCATTCAGTAGCAAACATTGTAGCTTAGCAAAAATTAATGATGGTATTTTTAAACTAGACCTTTAAACCCCCAAAAGAGTTAGAATAATTAATAGCTCAATTAAAAAGATGCTGCTCTTTGGAATGGCTGAAAAACTGAACTTTCTGGAAAAATGTCTGTTGGAGATTATGAGAACTTCCGTTAGTTTCAGCACTCAGAAATTATCACCATTCCAACAGACAGAGCTTAGAAAAAAAATCTAGAAAGAATCAGAACATGTTTAAACATTTCAGAGTAATAGTTGTACTAATATATTTTTTAATTTAATAAAACGAAATAATTTTAAGAAAAAATTATCTTCTAGCACAGCAGCAGCCAAAGTCATTGGTAGCATTTGTGTGCAGTAGCTGTTCTGTACCCCGCATGAAGAGTTAACCTGAGTCCTTCCCCACTGTGTTTCACTTAATCAATTGCATATCTTGCACATGGCTAACTTATAACATACACAGAGGTTATAAAAATGAAGTAGATAGAAAAGCTTTCAGCCAAGTTGAGAGATTTGGAGACCTGACTACAGCTTGGGTGTTTCAATACAATTCATATCTCTGGTATGTTTAACATTACTGTACAGTTCGCTTTGCAAAGCATTCCCGGTATTTCTTTTGTGTTCCCTGATGAATAAAAAATTAATCCCAGAATTCTGTATGACAGAATAATATTTTGGCCTGTACAGTTTGTTGCAGCACACAGAATGACTGCAAATCCCAAAGTCCCAGCGCTACTAATAAACTGATAACCTGAACAGGGCCTCATTGTGTGACCACAAGCTACAGAAGAAGCTAGAATTCATAAAGTCAGCCTGCAATAATTCAACCACTGGGGCAGTTTTGGTGTTATTTCACAGTGCAGTTGTTTTTCATTCAAGAGGAGAAATACATTTAAAAAATGTAACTTCAGGATAACTGACTTTCATAATATCTGTAAGGAATGATGGGCCTGGGAATAAAGTCAACTGAATTAAAAAAGTATATATTCTGTAACCACACTGAGCTTGAGGGCTGAATGTCCACATTGTAACTTTTTAAATAATCAAGTCAAGAATACATAGCTGATCAACTGTGTGAGAACACAGGCCATATGATGTTTTATCAAACACAAGGAAAACCTTATTAAACTGGAATAATGTGCCAGGGGGATGAGTCACCACATTGCCTGTGTCCATTTTTAGACATGTTTTTACTCACATCTCTTAATTCTAATAATTATGATCTGTTAATTTTCTTTCTTCAGTTTTCACATCTAGTCACTTCCTAAAATTTAAGAATTCTGAATTGGTAGATTTGCAATCCCCATTCCCCCATCCCCCGTACCACTGAGGGGAGGAGGCAGAGAATTCAGGGGTGAAGCTGAGCCCAGGAAGAAGGGAGGGGTGGGGTGAAGGTGTTTTAAAATTGGTTTTATTTCTCATTACCCTACTCTGATTTGATTGGAAACAAATCAATCTCTTCCTCCAAGTCAGGTCTGGTTTGCCTGTGATGGTAACTGGTGACTGATCTCTCCCTGTCCTTATCTGGACTCACAAACCCTTTGCTGTGTTTTCTCTGTCCTGCCCAGCTGAGGTGGTAGAGCAGCTTTGGTGGGTACCTGGAGCCCAGGGTCAACCCACCACACAAGTTTAGATGTGTTAAAATCTGTAACTTTGCTAATGCTGAAACATTTGAAAGTGTCTGGAAAAGCAATAAAATAAGTGCAGAGCTCTGCAATACCTTTACTAGTGCTTAAAAAGTTTTGTTGGGATAATTCAGCCATTCTTTAGCAGTAGAAGCAGTAGACACGTGCAAACACACTCACAGCCCATGACTTGGCTGACAGACTGGAAAACCCAGCCTGCTAAATGCTAAACCAGAAAATGCAGGCAGCTATCCCACCTGCCCAGCTAAACTACCAACATGATACTGCAGTATTGCTCCAGCATTCTTCAGTGCTCCTACAGGCAATATTATCAGATTTTTACATATCAACAGGCACAAAAAGTGCTTTTTTTACACTTTAAAGCAGAATCCCTAAAACTCCTCATGGTGTCAGAAACTTTAGGATCACCAGCAATTCCAACTCCTTTGTACTACTTTATAGGTCTGTTAATTCTGAAATGTTTGTAGGATTTGCCTTCCCTGTTCTCTCTCACCCTTGGCTCCATCACTGTGCCACAAAACAGGGATCAATTGTGCAGCTTTGGAACTCCTTTCATTTGTCTTTGTTTCTACTTATACATGACACACCTTAAGTGGAAAACAAGTTTTTATATAAAATATATTCTTCCTCTATACCACACATTACAATGTTTTCTTGGTAATTGTAGAAAATTGGCAGTTTTATTTATATCTTAGTATTAGACTGTTATAAAGTATTACTTCAATATTCACAAAATTAATAATATCCAAGTTTCAAGAGAATTGTGACAATGGAATTGTCTTCAGTCATCATATTCTTCTTCTTCATAGCCACATTCCAGCACTATAATATGCCATGGCTATTAAGTGATACTATATCTACAGTTTGGTTTTTTTTTTTCTTGAACTGGAATAATAATGAATGGGTTTTTGAAAACATGGTACAGGAGCAAAAAACTATATGTAAAAAAAAAACTTCTCAAACTATTAAGATATCTATACTTACATTGTAAGAATTTATTTTTAAAACTGAAAGATGTAATTACTAAAAGTATAATTAACTTTACAACAATCCCTTTGCAATGGTTACAGAATCTGATGTGATCTAGTACCTTGTGCAGTCTGCCATATTCAGTGCAAGAATATGCTTCAATGATGAAATCATCTTAAGTGCAACTTCTGTAATCTTCTGGCAATCAGCCACATGAATGTGCCTGATGTATGGGCAGCATTTACTCATCAACTTGAAACTTAAGTCAGTAATGTGGTTATTCCCTGTTGAAATATTTAAGATTCAAGTTACACATCTGACATACATTAAGGGCATGATCCAAATACCCACTGTAATCAGCTGAAAGATTTATTTCAAATTATCTGAAAGAATTTTAAAAATACATTACACTAACAATTATTTGATCATTATAGTAAGCTTCAATGCTGACCTTGAAATGTTTACATTCAGCAAGGGCTTTAAAAAGTGTGTCTGGAAATTTTGGAGAGTCAAGCAAGACAACAGACATTATCTGTTGGCATTTTTCAACCTGAGCCTTTGAGGAGAAAAGGTGAAATAAAACATTCATATCCTTATGTTGTCATGTAAAAAAAATCACCAAATGTTCTCTATGTAAGACCAAGATGTTGCCATTTCAAACAAATAGTTATAATCCATTTAACAGTAACTTCCAGCGAGCAAGAGGCACATAAACCACTGACATTCTCCATATAATTATTATGTTTGGGAACAAAAGGAAAAGCAAGAAGTACCTGGAGACATGAATCATGGCAGACACCCAGGACAGTGATTTATTTAACAATCACCTTTGCAGAAGCCTGAAAGGGTTTTTTTTGATGGGCAAAATCAGTAGCAGAATGCTGTTCCCATATATTATATTAGTTCTAAAACTGAAAAAAATTAAATGCTCTTATTTATAAACTGGAAGATCATAATTCAGATATACCAATAAAAAAAGAAGACAAGACAACCAAAATTCTCTGAAACTGACTGCAGGTGATCAAGACTTATAAGCATAATTAGACAATAGTTGTAAAAAAATTGTTTTGGGGACAACTTTTCCTCTTAAATTGATTCTTACTTCTTTAAAGTCATTTGAGAGGATAACTCAGTTCCAACACCAGAAAGTTTCTCAAAAAGTACACGTTTATTTTCAGTTTATAACTTAAATACATCTGTCTGTAAGAGTTAACGTTTTGCTGATTACCAAATCTTGAATCAATTGGCAGTATTTCTGAAGACACCAGCTTGACTTTACGCAATAAATTAAATGTTTATGTCTTAGTAAGCCTAACAAAAACAATACAGGGAAAGCTTGACATCTTTTCAATACTTTAACATCTTACCATAGGTACCTAGATGCTCACTAAAAGAAGAAATGCATTAATCTCGCTAAAAGAAAAAGAGATCCATGAGGTATACATATTATTCTGAAATTTGAACAACATAATTGAAAGGATCTGTTAAAAAAATGTGTCCTCTAACCAAGCAAGAGTCAGGTTCAACATTTTCTACAGCTGACACCATTTATGGAAGTAGCAGTGAATGTTACTGTCTCATTATTCTACCTTTGTTTTCCCAACCTTATGATTTATTCACCTATGGTAGATGTTGAAATTCAGTTTGAAGCAAGATCTGAATGTAGTAAAATAGCTTGTTTCTTTCCAGATCCACAGTAAAATATGTGTTAAATTCAGAGGGGGTACAAGGAAAGGTCCTCTGCAATCACAATAATATAGAGCTCCTCTACAGAATCCTTCATGCAGGACCACAACAACAACTCTGCGTACTCTAACAGTGCAATATTCAGTGAAATTACAAATGGACAGATGGATCTGTCAATTCAGTTTATTCCTTTTATTACTCCAGGGAGACAATTCTTTAACTGCTTAAATTCAAAAGATGTCAGTTCACTCTTAGGCATACAAACTGTTTCTTTTGACATATAAATGCTTTGTAAATGACAGTTTCTCTTTAGCTTCTACAGACAACATAGATGTGAACAATTCCTCCCCATGAAGTAGACCCCCGATATTTGCATGTAGAGATCTCACTGTTTTCCAGGGTTTTGAAGTTGTATAATATAACGGGTGATGGTTGAACTTCGTGATCTTAGAGGTCTTTTCCAACCTTAATGATTATATCACTCTACACCAGCCCTGTGCAGCTCAGACTACAGCCCCAGGAATTCATTTGCAACACATCCACAGAAAGAAGTAGTCTGGCATGTCCTCCTGGGCACCAAATAAGGCCTGTGGAAAGAAGAATCCAAAGAAGGAAAATTGTATTATAAATGTACTGGGAGGGATTCTTGCTGTGCCCCAGCTCTCCAGCTGCTGCAGAAGCCTGATGTGCTTAGCTACCTCACCTAAGGGGAGCAGCTGTGTAAGGCACAGGCTTTGCTTAGGGTATGAATGTTGTCTGACAGCGGACACGACTAGCAGACAGGAGATCGTCCCAGAAAAACAAGCCAGAAACTGAGCAGCAGCTGATCACCCATCACACCTCAGTATGGTAACAATGAACCAGGAGATGCTTCCAGTTCTTGTAGTCCCAGCCTCCAGCATTTGTAGCATACCTGAGTGGTCCCCAGTCCTACCTAGCAGTGGAAAGTAGAATCAAGCCTGGTTTACTTCCATCTTACATTGAGTGAAGAGATTCACACCTTGGGTTTCTGGCTCTTCTTTCTGCAAATTTAACGTTTGGATTCCTTTTGCACATGAAGTTTATTTTTTAATGGAGTAACTGACTTTAAGTTATAATCAAGGCAGACTGTCTATTCTTTTCTGGCATAATGCCCCATCTTTTAACTTATGCCCAGGTTGGCTTGCTCTTTATTTTCAGGCTGAAGTGGCTTTTTAAACAGATTCTTTGTCAATTGTTTTAAATATTTTGATGTTAAATGCCTTTTCTCTCCTTCTTAGGAGACTGTGGCACTCTTTGCACATTTTCCTTTTCACAGAGGGATGCCAGCACTAGAAGGGAACTGGCTTTATGTCAGTCAAATATGTTCCTAGACTTAAAGTGTTTGTGCAGATCTCACAGACAGACAGACAGAATATGGTGTGGCTCATGACACACATTGGCACCTTTAGCACTGTGGATGCAAATAATCTGGTGTGGTTTGAGTTCAGGACAAGTGTGCCATATTTGTTTTTTCTACAGTGGGTCTGTAACAGCCTGCAAAATGAATGAAAACCCTACCATCAAAATAAATGGAGGAAATATTTTACTGGTAATGCATGGTGATATAAATCCTATCAAGTCCCACCCCTCTGACAGCTAGCTGTGTTCAAGGTGGGGACTGATATGGTGCAGCTGTTACCCTGGATCAGGCTCCTCAAGGAGCAGCTATACTCTAAGAAACAGATGAAGAAGGAAAAAGAGCAGAATCTTGTGAGGCTGCAGGGGAGGCTGAAGAGAGGGATTATACAGACCACAGGCTGGTCAGAGCAGGTAGAGCCTGTTGGTGCATTCCAGGCTCTCACACCACCTCCAACTGAGACGTATCTGTTGGACAAATGGACACGGTGACATTGGGAATGTGGTTGATGTGGGTAACACATCAGTGAGGATCTGCAGATAGTACTGCAGACCTCACCATCAGCACGGATAGGTTGGATTTGCCCACCCCAAATGATTGCAAAACAACCAGGTGCAGTGTAGGGCTACTGTGGCAAAGGCAATCAATCATCTTTTCTACTGGTAGTGATCACCAGAAGATAAAATGTCAGTGGTGAAAGATGTGTGCTATTTCTTGGGACAGAACATGAAATTCAGTTGTCCAGATTCTAGTTTTGTACTCACTATTGGTATATGCAATGTGGGACAAACTAATCCTGTTGTGTTTCCTCGGCCCAAAACCTTCAGTACCTATGAAAGGGAGCAGCTTAATGGTGAATATCATGTAAGCAGCTGCCCGAGGAGGTATTGGGAAATCTGTACTTTCTGCTGGTCAAGAAGCACCAATTGTTTTAACATGGCATGACCAAGTCATTCAAGCAAGAGTTTACCTAACCCTGCAACAAGCCTCTTGCTTGTTGGCTCTCAAGCAGCACAACAACAGAAAAAATACGAATCCTGGGATCTCTGTATAGCAAAGAGCAACAAAGAGCCCAAGACAGGTCTGAACCACCTCTGGAGACCTCTCCCACTCTCTAATTGCTATATAGATATATTAATTTTCTAGGCACTACCTTATCTTAGATGCCTAAATAAAGTGAAATTCCCATTCTCAAAAGGAGAGATTGTAGGTAGCGGGAAATAAGATCACACTCAGCAATCCCGACAGAAATAGTATCCCCTTTTCTGGAATTCAGTAAGGATTACATAATGTTAAATGCAGTCTAAAGGACTTTTAATCTTTATCTGGAAAAACACTGTTTGCTTAACATACACATTTGATACCACAAATAGCAGAAATCTAGTGTTTTCCTCCATGCAAGCCAAACCAAATTATACTGAAGCAGTTAATAATAATACCCCTGCACAGATTGTTTCTAATTTCTTTTTCACTTGAACTGGTTTTTAACTTAAAACTGGATAATGGTTCTCAGGCATCAGGCTGAGAAGGTTACAGTATGAAATACGCATTCAGACATGATTAAACAATATTAATCAACATTTAGATTTTACTGCAATCGTATGTATTTCTCTTCTTTTCCTTCATCTAGAACAATAAAATCTTAAATTTCTTTTCTAAGGCCCCTAGGGATTCTCCATGAAACTTCAGGCACTCTTGAAGATAAGGTATAGAAACATGAATTTTGTGCACATTTTAGTAGAACAATTGCTTTCTCAACTCATTTGGAATTTCAGTGTTTAATAGATTGCCTCAAGAGTGAACAGTTTGGCCTGAGAATCAATGTTAGGATACATATGCAGCTCAATACTGTATTCTTTGCCCCAGAACAGTAAAATCCCACTTAAACCTCATCTTTCAAACCAATTATGAGGGAGAATATTTTGAAGGTTATTGAATCTTAGATCCTACAAAACTCTGCAAAACACACTTTTCCTGCATGACTCAGTAAAATCATTCTATAAATGTATTATTTTTCTTGCATATACAGATCAGAAGTGAATGCAAAAATACATTATAAATGTAAATAAAATAAGGTAAACATGTAAAATACAATTCCTTGTCTGCAGGAGTTTTCAGTCTAATACATAAATGGTTGACTTGGGTTTTTTCTTGATTGCATAATAGTATATTAGGATCTGAAATGAAAGTACAACAAAACAAACATGGAGCAAACCACAGCTAAAGATCTGTCCCCATAGATTTAGAATATAATTGCAGTGAAATGATGAAATGCTTATAAGAATATCAAAGTTAATTCAATTTAATCTTTCTATAGTTCTTAATTCCGAAGAATAGGAATACACAGAATTTTTATTCAGGTTTTGGCTTCTTTGCTACACATACACTGTTTACAATTCTGTCTTTCTCCCAGAACCGATTGGATTTGTGGAATCCACCCTGCAAGGCAGAATGCCGTCTGCAGCACAGAAGGGATTTTGAAGAAACACTCTTGTGATTCCTGTATTGGCAATACACTGTGAGGACAGAAATTTGAAAATCAACATTCAGAATTAGGAAGTACTCTCTGGGGCACATGCTGATGCCTTGAAGTGGCTACCTGAAAACAAAGGCTACACAAGATTAAGAGAATAAAGCGGGTATTTATTTGAAGGGCCTTCAAAGGTACACCTTGGGAGTCAAAAGTGTCCAAGGGGCTCCACCCAAGGTGGACCCTGGGTCATGGGTTTTTCACACTTTTGTCAGTCTGGTCCATTTGCATATCAGGGTTAATTCTCCAATTATAATTTCAAGTAATGATGTAATTACCCCAAGTTTGCTCCCCCTGTCCAGAGGCTCAGTTTACAATGGGACTATCTTTTTTGTATCCTCTGTCAAGAATCATAAAATGAATTGTGACATCCTTTCAGATGTTTGGCACATTACACTGATGGCTTGACTCCACATGTTATTTTTCTCTTAATTTTCCACTGTCCCAAAAAAAAGCTTATATTAACATATTCCTGAATTAGCATTTTTCTAAAAATAAATAACAGAGCATTTGTAGCTTATACTATTCTTCAGTTACACAAGTTTGTACTCAGGAAATGTAAACAATCATCCTCTTCTTCAATAAATAAAGAACATAGCTCAGATTTGATCCCCAAGTGATGGCCCCTTTTTTGTTGCTTGGTACGTCTGAAGAAGGCAAAATTTGCCAAAATAAGGATTCTCCCAATGAAGCTGGAGCAGGGGGAACACAGATGTTGAAAACTGGTGAAGCCTACACGTAGGCTTCTCCGACATTCCCTACAATGCCGATGTCAAGAAATGAAAGGGACCGATTTATTTTTCCCAGTTGCTTGTGTTCTCTTCTCCAGCTGTGGTTACCCACAGCAAGTGACAGACTGCTGTAACACGTTTTGGGCATGACATGCAATTGCTTTAAACGCTTAGGTCTTTCCAATTTTGTGTCTAATAGCAGAAAATTTCCCACCTATACTGTTCAGCTTCAGAAGCAGAACAAAGATGTCTTATGCTTTCTAGGTGGGGCTCTGAGAATGTCAGTAGTGTAATAGGGTACCTTTTCAGCAAGACTCAAGAGGATCTCTATATTTTTATGAAAATATGTTGAAACTCATTAATAAAAATATTTACTGCCTGTGCCATATGGATAAAATCTTAATTACCATTACTTTGTGCAAAAACCCCCATGCCTACAATTTATCCAGTATTATTACCATGTATGAACATAACAGTCAAAGAAAAGATTGCCTTGTTTTAAAACAATGGACTAGAAAATGTCTGCTTAATTCTCAGTTTTCTGCCTAACCGTGTTTTAACGAGTCAGTTAAATGCCTTGGTCCTTAAGTTGCCACTCACACAATCCTTAGCATAATCACTCATTTTACAGAAGGGCTTTCTAAATAAACATTCAAATCCTGCAGAAGTAGTGGCAATAGAACAACTCACATAAAAAGAACTGTAATGTTAAAACTAAAGAAAAAACCAAGAAACATTAAAAAAACATGAAAAATACACATCCTATAGAATATTTTAAGCATAATTTCAGTGTTTATAGTATAAGTTCTCTACAGTTTTCCAACTAATGCTGAAATGTTAGCCTTACAAAAGTTCCCTTTGGTTTAGTTCATCCACTGATGGGAAAAAAACTTTTTAAAAATCCTTTGTCCAACTGTGATGCAATTTGATTGTTTTTTTGGTTTTAAATGTTCACTTAAGTACTTGGTCATAACCATTAAGCACTGCTCCAGAATCCCAAAATGGAGAAAGCTGTGGAATTCCTTTCAGAGCTCTCAAATACACTGGCAAGCAAACCCACTGTCCTCTGGAAGGGGAGGATTGTGGTTTTCCCAGTTTGATGATGATCACTTCTCCCTGAGTACTATTAGATCATGCTTCCTAGAGGCAGATCCCTACGGCTCATGATGACACTTCTAAACAAGCAGGAATGATGCTTTCGGAAAACAGAACCAATTACTGGCATTTTGAGAAAGTTACTCAGAGGTAGGTAGTTCTTAACTTTCCTTTAACCTCAGCCCTCATTTCAAATTTCACACTGTCACTGCACAACAATCTCAGCATGATTCTCATAAACAAGAGACAGACACTCAGTAAAGAGTAATCAGAACAAGACTGTTGCCCCATCTGCCTCATCCTTTGTTCTGAAAAGGTTTTCCTAGATGGAAGGTTAAACTGTTATACTCCTCAGACTCCACCTCTATCATTTCACATGCATTTTGTTATATGGAGAATCTTCTCAGTGTATAAAGAAATTTATGTCTGAGTCTTTACTAAAACATTAGGAGACTTTCATTGTCTTACAATTTGGCATTTCTTATTGCTTTTGGAGTATGTTTCAAGATACAGTATATACTTGAAAGTTTGTATATACTTGAAAGATACAGTATATACTTGAAAGTTAGAATAGTTCTGCATTCTAAAACCTTGGTTTTCTTTAAAAGTTTAGTAGGATACTAAAATAATCCAAAACACAACTATTTTTAGATTGCAGTTATAAATACCACTTCAATTTATATATTAAACCAATGTAAAACTGTAACAAAAGTTCACTTTTTTAATTAACTTCTTTCTCAGGAAATCAACTGTAAATTTGTAATTTTTTTCCAGCACAGAGTGGCTTTTATTTTTTTTGATATCTTAGTAAAAACTGCATTTTTAAAGCTCCAGATATAAACCCCCTACTAATCATGACATACAATTAGTCTATTTATGGCTACAAAAAGCAAGGCTTGTTCTCATTATGCAGTAAGTACTAGCTGTTTATAGATCTGACAGTTTGCTGGAAGTGATCCAAACCTATAGTGCTATTATTCCTTAGTAAAACTTAAACAGCTGTAGCCATGTAATTCAAAACCCTGGAAGGCTGCTGCAGTGCTTGCTCAACTTCAGTATACCATGAATGCAGGATGCTGCCAGTCATATAAAGGATCCTCTGCTTCACATTATGAAAGAAAGACGTGAACTACAAACCTGAATGCAACCTGGAATTTCCAAACAGATGATCTTGTGACAGCCTTTTCCAGAGTCCAGGTATGGTAAAACTTTGTGAATTTTCTGCAGTGAGCTAAACTCACTTACTGTTGTTAGCTGGGGAAGCTTTGCAAAAAAACCCACAAGAAACAACAGAGAGCAAATTTTTACCAGGGCATGATGCAGAATCAAAAGAATATAAAATGCCATAGTTAAAGTTTTCTGAAAAGATGTTCAATATGAAATAGAATTATCTACTTGCTGGAGTTTGAAAGTCCATTTCTTGTGCTGCGCTTTTTCCTCTGCTCTTTGTGTTGCAAATTACTGGGGAATAGCAAGCACTATCATGCAAGATATTTCACCATATGAAACCAGTAACGTTGTAAAGTTATCTCAAGTAACTGCAAAAACATACTTTTTTAACTAATTGGAACTTCTTTGTGCACACTTTGCAAGTATGACTTTTCAGTGTCAGTTTGTTGGACTGCTTTTGCCATTGATTTCACAAGCACTGCCTGCTGGAAATAAAAACCAGATCTCCATCAAAAGACATTAAAAGCAGAAATGTGTAGTTAAAACTTCTCAAGTAATATAATTATTTTAGAAGAGTACTAGTAAAAGAATCTGCAAAATTGAAAGAGTTACAGAAGGAAATTATCCAAAAGTGAGTCATGCAATTTTAGATTTTGATCAGTTCTTTTGCAAAACATTTCTTTATACTAAACATCAGTTAAGAGAAAGCAAATTGTGTAAGTGGAAAATGTTAATCAACAGCACTCTGTAAAATCAAGAATCTATACTCTGAAATTATTTAAATTTCCATCTGCAGGTTTATATCATACTGAAAACTATTCATTTGACTGAACTACATTTCTAACTGGAATAAATAACAATTACCACAAGCACCACAAATGAAAGCATAGAGAAAATCAAAACCTAGAATTAGGACCTTCTGCTCTGGTAGACATTTAGTTGTTGTCATGCAGTTCTGCAAGTCAGCAAAATTAGGCATTTTGAAGAAGATGGGAACTCCCACTGAGGAGCTGACTGCTTAAGGAGTGGCATACTGACTTTTGGAACTGACTTTATGCTTTCAATATGGAGTGGGGAAACATGCTAACTTGAATTGAACACCAATGCAAAGAGATAGGGAGTGCAAAAAGAATGCTGTTTTTAAGAATACAAAAATATTAAGAAATTAAATATAAGATTACATTTCAAGAAAAAAGCCCAACAATGTGTATTAGAACCAGACATTAGAATATAAAGGCATGTGTTATTTGTGGTGTCTTTTTTTGAAACGGAAATATTTAATTCATATTAAGTACAAAAGGAAAAGTATCCTTCATAGAAGCCTGAGCCTTTTTGCATTTTAGTGTGATATCCCACAGAAATGAGTGGGGAAAAATAAAACTTGGAGAACTATACTTCCAAACATATCTGATAAAATAGATAATAAATTAAGAGACTGGGGTAAACACTCTGGTAGGTCTGAGCCTTTTTAATGTATATGTTGCTGGAAGGCTGCACAATTTAAGACAGAGGTACGCATTTTTTACTGCATTTTGAAGACTATGATCAAAACCTTATAATAGTTTTGAAGAGAAGCTGATTTCCTTTATTGGTCGGTCATATGACCAATTTTTTATGATCTGCAAATTTTAACACATGCCTTCTTCCATTTTTAAAGCGACATCTTTAAAACTCAATGAGCACACAGACTACCAAAAATCCCTGGTTTGTGTTATAGCTAAATTCCGCAGGAATTCTGCCATACTGGTTTTTAAATTAATTTTGACATTTGAAATCTCAGGATCATTTTAAAGCAATCTGACAAACTCACCTTCTGACATTTATTCCCGATGGACAGTATTCATGTCTACCATATGCAGCAGCAGTTTTCAGGGGGAAATTTTAGCTGATCATCTCTGTTGTGCAATATGGAAGCTAAAATGCTTGTATGGAATAGTATGAGAGAATAAAAAATGACCCCTACACTTCACTAGCTCCTTGTTCCAATAAAGGTTGTCTGATACACCACAGCAAACTTCATGTGCAGCATTCTGAAATGCAATACTGCCACCTCTAAGCACTTCGTGTTAGTTACCATAGTACACAGACCTGTGCTGAGCTAATGCTCTTGGGATTGCCATGTGAAATGTTCATGAAATCTGTCTGCTATCAGATTTTTCACAGGACAGCAACTTTTTGTACATCCCCATAATCTCAGAAAAAATGAGCTTTTGCTTTTTTGTCTAAAAATTGTCAATACAAAGAGTGTAATCTTATGGTTTTAAATAAGAAGCATCATGTGTGACTGGGAAAACTTCACATTAACACGGTACAAGGTAACTGCCAAAGGTATTTTGTCAGTGGAAAATTTTTCTTTGCTATTTGCTATGTACACATCAAAAAAATGATGTTTCAAACTTCAGCATAAATACATGGAAATCTAAAAAGACAAAATATCAGCCAACATGGAGAAAACACATATTATAATAAAAATAATTCTGATGAGGAGATGAGTGGTAGGATTGGAGACACTAATGCAAAACTTTGCCAAAACAAATGTTAGCTATATGAGGATATGGCATTTCAGACTAAGATAAACAAAAGTCAAAATGTATTATGCAAACACTTTTCTGAACTTTGTGGGGATGTTGTTGAAAGACATACATTTGTATTCGTCACAGGAAAGAGAAACAATGTACAGCTATTCTTCAAATCCTTATGCATCTTTGTGATGGCTGCTACTGTGAACAGCACACGTCTTTTGCTCCATGGCAGCTTTTAATCCAGAAATTCTACCTGCCAGGCAGACTTTGAGTGTCTAGGGACACCTCTGAAACAGGAATGGCAGACTTTTGTAAGACTGTAAATTCTCTGCCTTCAGTTCACTGATCTTCCAAATAACAGTTTGGAATATCTCTTCCTTTTGCAGTTGTCAAACAAGGCCTTGGCTCACACAATGCACCTATCCACAATCCTCTCTTTCAAAAATAAATTCTAAAGAACATATCTAACTTGCAAACTTCTTGCATCATCATGAGGAACTGGACATACAGAATAAATTTTGGAAAGCATTTTCTTTTAAAAGTTTCTGTAAAACTCTGTGCAATACATAAGGGAATCTAGCACATAGTTTTAAATATACCGAAAAGATAAAAGAACTGCTATCTAACTGAAGTGTATGGGGCATTTATTTCATTTTGTATAGCAGACAGAATCCTACAAATCAGTCAAAAAAGAGTATTTCTATTACATGTGCCTCTAAATTTCCTTCAGGATTAAAAAAAACACACTTCCATATTTCTGTTTAATTTTATCTTGTCAATAGTCATAGAGTTCCCTTAGTACTATCTCTACACAACAGATTTAAATAGATTTAAATAGGCTGAATAATAAAAAAAATCCAGAAGTATATTAAAATTATGTTTGTATGTAACAAGGGAAAAAACATGAGTATCTTTAAATCATCCTAATAATTTCTGTACATCTCTGCCATTTTCTTTGGAAGCCTCAAAGTAGAATACTGAGAGACATGATGCTACTGTTACTCACTTGAAGTATGGTCATTTTATCATTTTAGATACATACACTATACAGTCCTACAGAGCACAAGGGACTTTTCACATGATTGAAGGTTAGTATGTGTTTACATATTTTGCTAAACCAAGATTACAGTTAGCCAGTCCTGGTATCTAAACCACTGGTGAATTTTCTCCATGAACTCTGGTACAGTTCTCTAACCAGTAATATAATTTAATACAATATAATTTACACAATGCTTCCTGTTTAGTTCTACCTTCTAGGTGGAACATTAATCTTGAGTAATTATAAGGATTCCATGTTTTATTGACCTGCAGAACATGTATTACTGATATTGTTCCATTCTTATATAATGGGAACAAATCTCCTAGTATGATGAAAGTTTCACAATAAATGTCATATAATATAAAGGCAAAAAGTCAGTACTTGTAAATGAAAATGTAATAGTTGAGTCTGTGTCTTTTTCCATGTTGTGGTTACCTTCTCCCTATTTCGGTTATCAGGCAAAAGGACGATCCAGATAACTGGAAATCCAATAACTACCAACCCTAAAGAGGAAAGTTTGTGCTTTTGAAATACATTCCTGCAACAAAGGATTTGAGAGAGGAGATATCAATAAAAATAGGTATGTAGATGGAAGATAACCATAACCTGGGAAGGAGTGAAGGCACAGGGAGTGGTGAGAAAGCTGGGGGTACAGTGATGAGAAAAATCTCTGAAATCTTCCATGCAAAAGCAGTACAAAGGGTTCTATCTCCAGTGTCTGAACACAAATACTTGTAGCTTGGGAATCAAGCAGCAGGGACCAAAGTCCATGCACAGGTACAGAGCTGTGATTTCACTCCAGAGATGTAAAGGGATAACACACACAGCTGAAGGGGTGCAATGAAAGGTTCCAGAATATTTAGGAATGACAGCACACAAAGGTGAGGATGGGCTGCACTCTATGCAAAGTCATGCCTGAATGCACAGAGCTTTGCATTGAAATGGGTGACAAGTCAATCAAGAGCTTATTTTTAATGATTATAAGCCAGACCTATGCGCATTACATTGTGGTAGGTATCTGCTGCAGACTGCTTGATCTGCTTGATCAAGAAGAGATGGTGGATGAAACCTTTGGGCAGCTGAAGGAAGCCTTACTCTTGCCTATCCTGGTTACTTATGGAGACTTTAGCCACTCATATCTGCTGCCAGAAAATATGGTTGGGCATAAACAATCCAGGAGACTTCTAGAGTTTGTTGAAGACAATTTCTTGATCCAGCTGACTGACAAGTGGTCTAGGGAATGTGTTCTTCAACACGTCAAGGAATGTGAACTTGAGTGAACTTGAATGAACTTGAGTGGCTTTGGTTACTGCAGCCATGAAAATGAGAAGTTCAAAATCCAGACAGAAGAAAATTGGACAAACTGTAGAAGAAAAAACCCTGAACTTGTTAGCAGATTTTGACTAGTTTAGGGATCTGTTTAACAGGATCTCATGTAGACAGCCCTGGAGGGCAAAGGGGCCTGGGAAAACTGGTTAATCTTCAAGGACAAGCTACTCGATTACTTTTTTGCCTCAGTTTTTACAGCTGAGGTTTGTCTGAAGGCTTCCCAGGTGCCTGGCTGGAGCCTGCGAGCGTAATCTGTGAGAGTGAAGTAATACCCATGGTAGAAGAAGTTAATGTCAGGGCGCACCTGAGGAAATGGGATGAGACAGGGTGCATCCAAGAGGAAGAAAGCTGTCTTTTGTCATTGAGAGGCTTCACTCGTTTTTGAAAGGTCATGACAGTCAGAGGAGATTCCTAATGACTGGAAGATAGGAAATATCACATCCATTTTCAGGAAATGGAAGAAGATCCAAGAAACTATAGGCCAGTCAGCTCTGTCTGAGTTCCTGGGAAAGTTATGTAGCAAATCCACTGTGAAGCCCTATCCAAGCACACAAAGGATGAAACAGTGACAGCAAACAGCCAGTATGAGTCCATCAAGAGCAAAGCATTCCTCACTAATTTGATAGATTTCTATGATAAAATTACTAGATCTATAGATAAGGAGAGAAAAACAGCCCTTGCACCACTAACTTGACTATCCTAAATCATTTTTGTTTGAAGTTCTTAAGCTGTGTTTTACCTATGGTAATTTTTAAAAGCTTGTGTGTAAATATTGGTGTGTTTCTGGGCTAGAACATCCGATGAGCACTTCACTACAAAGTGACTACAAATGATACCAAATTATTTTTTTATATACTTAACATTAGAAATAGCCTATAAATGGATGAATGTATTAAGAAACATAATTTCTGAACAAAATACTTATGTTATTCTTTGATTTATTATAAGAAAAATTTGCATATAATGTTGCCTTTTCTAAGAAATTATTAATTAAAGCAAAGGCAAACATTGTTTTTCCATCAAGTAAGAGCAATGAGAAAACATCAAAGAAAATTAATGGAAGCAAGATAAAACTAAAAATGTTAAACTGGGGGGAAAAAATGGACAAATACATAATGGTGATTGCATTCTTAGATACCTTTCAAATTAAAGCTCTTAAGAAATTTAGTGAGACACTTTTAGAGCCCAAGTGGACTACTGAAGGAATAAAGGAAGTTGTAAACAATATAGGATTAAAATGTATAGTTGTTGATAACTCCAAGCTTACAATAACAACAAAACCCTCCCCATAGACCGGTGAAGTTTTGAAGCCTGTTTATCAAATTTAATTGAGATTGAATATATTATTTTGCCCTGGCACTGTAGAAAACCAATGACAACTTCATTGATTATCTCTGAATCCTACTAAACTCCATTTCCAAAGTACTTAAGAACACAAGTCTCTACTTTTTTATCAGGAAGATTTGTGACCCAAATAACCACAGCATTTGAAAAAATCTTTCTTCTTGGTATAAATTAGAATTCATACAAAAAGTTTGTAGTTCTTATATTTAATCCCTGCCATTCACAGATATTAAAGTCTTGCAAATTTATAAATTCACCTAAAAAACCCCAAAACCAAACAACAAACTCCAAACCCAAAACAAAACAAAACAAAAAACCCCCAACCAAATTCAAAAAATTATCATTTTAAAGGTGAACAGTTCAAATTCTCAGTGTATGACATAAATGTAAGAATTCCTCATACAGGTTCAGTCCGGCTGGGCCAATATCCTGAACCCATGGTCACAGCAGATTACTGAGATGAAAGCACAAAACCCCAAAAACTGGAGTAAACAGACTTGAGAAAATGACTTGAAAATAAGCCCACCCTTGAGCGCAAATAAAGCCGGGAGTTTGATGGGCACTGGATGGCTTTCCCTGGTCTGACTCTGTGTGTGTTCCAGTTGTTCAGCACTCAAGAAGTCAGAAAAGAACAGCTTCAAACTCCTCGTTTGAGCTCAGCTTCCAAGATTAATTTAAATACTAAAAGGTCCAGCCTGATGCTGTTTTCCTGAACATATGATCTCCTAACAAAGATCAGTGAGAAATTGGTTCATATAGTTTCCCCATGTTTAATCAAAATAAAAAACAGTAGACCAGTCAGTAAAAACTAATAAACAAACAAAAAGAGACAGGACCTTAAATCTTCAAAGTATTTGTGAAGTTCCAAGTAGTGTGATGATTGAGTACTTGACTGCATATTATATACAAGCCTCCATGAAAATGCCCATTTCATCTGTTCTAATCTTTTACTTTTCTTCCAACACAGGGATCCCACACACCCCAGCTGTGCCTTCTCAGACCTATACAACACTGATTTTGACTATCCAAAAATCTCAACTGTTCCAGCTGTCACACAAAATAACTAGGGCCAGCTGAATGTCAGGATGCAAGTAGTTACTATTATATTACTATTTCTTCTTTGTAATGCATCTGACTGTAGGAGGACAAGGAATAGGAGTTTGAGAAACAATGAAAGGGAAAACATCTTAAGGAGAGCATCTAGCACTGTTAAGCGCAATGCCCGAGGCCTAACATGTGACATTTACACTTACCTTCATGAGAAATACCTAGATTGTCAGGAAAGAAAATTGGTTTTTGTGGCACCTGATTGGCCAGAGGATACAAAACATATGCTGCTAGCAAGAAACAGGATTCGTAAGCTGAAGAATAGCATGTTCTCCAAGTATAAAGTACTGAAAACGCTGGATTTACAACAAAATGACATATCAAAAATTGAGAGCGAGGCTTTTTATGGTTTGGATAAACTTACCACACTCTTACTTCAGCATAACCAAATTAAGATTTTATCTGAGGAGATTTTTATTTATACGCCCAGTCTAAACTACCTACGTCTTTATGATAATCCCTGGCATTGCACCTGTGAACTAGAAACTCTTGTTATAATGCTACAGGTTCCAACAAACAGGAATTTGGGAAATTATGCCAAATGTGTGCACCCAATAGAACTGAAAAATCAAAAGCTAAAGCAGATAAAAGCTGATCAGCTATGTAGTGAAGAGGACAGGCAGGACCCCAAAAACATAAAACGGGAGAAGCCTGAACCTGTCAAACCAGAATTTGATTCCTCTTTGTGCCACATGTATGTGTTTCCTGTGCCAACTCTGAACTGCAAAAGAAAAGGTTTGTATCTGTCATTATAACTGAATTAGTGATTTTAATATTCTGTTTATTTAATCCTTACTACATTTATTCACACATTATTCACTGCAAATGAATGTAGCACTAGTACTCGCTTTACTTAAACTGATACTGTTAATTGTTTTTCTCTCGTAACTACCAGCAGTAAGTAGGAATACTTTCTGCATTTTACCTCTGCTCTGCAGCCCAAATTTCAGAGATATTCCTTAAATCCCGAAATTCCTTAATAATGCTCTAATGTAAATATCTAACAGAAATCAACAGGAATAAAAACTAAGCATATTGCTTAAGTTACTACTCTGATGTACAACTATAAACATACTAATCAGTCAAATTACAGCTGTGCTGAAACTGTTGAACCGATAGAGAAAAGCACAGAGTGTCTTTTCTTCCTTCCATTGTACAAACACAAAGATAGCAATAACTTTGACAGAAGTGAGTTGTGAAGCAGAACTGGAGCAGCCAGCTGTGTTTTCAATGCCCAAAGGAACCTGATTGCAAAGGAAAGCCTTTGAATTTTCACATTTGCTATGCAAGATTTCTTCTAATAAGGGAAGAAATTGTATGTTTGTGTTCATGAAGAAATACCTCCCCTGTGTTCTTCCTCCCAGCACCCAGCAAACAATTCAAAGTTGAAGGGACTTCAAGAAATGTTTTTCAGACACTTGGATCCATTCCATCCCTAAATCTTTCTCAGGCCCCTAAGAGCCACAGTTAAGCCTTAAGGGTAAACCAGATGGGGCATATATCAACACAAAAGTGCACATTTATTTGTGCTTTATATTTCCCATATTTTATCCCACGATGAAACAAAGCAAACAACAAAACAATTCAGAAGAGAATAATTCTTTAACATAACAATTCTGAAATAAGAAGCATTGCTTGAAGCAGCCAACATTGTGAGACCTTTTCCCAATTTAGTGGAGTTTAGCCTGCAATACCAGATCACAGCAGTATGTTTTGTTCAGCTGAACTTCTATTTGCTTTAAGAGTAATTTGATTTTATATAAAAACCTTAGTGTGCCCTTACTCTTGCACCTTTATGCCAGAGACAAGCTCAGAATTCAGTATAAGGAGATAATATCTAAACATTAAGGATTAATGATTTCAGTATTTGATTACATAGTTTATCTACTATGTATGTCACAAAAATGGTCTGTGTTCTTTACTTTTTTCCACCATGTTTAATTCCTTTGTTGTCCCTCTGGCTCAATTGTCTCTTTCTTTTACCATGCAACTACTACATCTTTTTTATTAATTATTTATGCTCCTTTACCTGCTAACATTTATTATTTTTTTAATATTCACCTGTCTTACCTTTCCTTGTAGATAGGATCTTTATTATTAGATTATAGATTATGATCTTAATTATCCTTCATTGGATCTTAATTATATCAGTATTACTTTATGTCTCCAGTAAACTGCTATTGAACAAAACCCAGCCATAAATTATAATCCTAATATAAGCAAAGACTGACTTTACAGCTCTCCCCACTTAGTGGTATCAAATAGATGACCTGAATACACAAATATAATCAAAAACTTCTGGCAAGAAAAATGTTACTTTTTTCTCTAAGTTCATGGAAACATTCAATGTGGTCTGATATTCGTGGGAGTTTCAAAGGAATTTTTGGTATTTAAAAGTATGGTTTATTGTGTTTAATATTAATAATGGAGGAATAGAGTTATTTCAACCTCTGCACGAGCGTGCTAGAGAGTACAGGGACTCCCTACTTCAGGTCAAGAACTAAGTATATCAAACCAGAACTTCCTGCATGCCTAGCATGGACACATTGAGTATGTTTCAATATATTTTTGGAAGTACCAGATCTAATGTGCATATGCTTGACAGCTGGATGCAGATATCCTATTGATATTTGGTATTTCTGAACATATGGTAATCTTTGATGAAAGCATTGTACTTACTGTCTTTGTATATGGATATTGTACAGCAGATGCACAATTTCACTGGAATTTTCATCAGAAATAGGAGCATAATGCACACAAAATCCAGGGAAAACACAAACATTGCTCTAAATCTGTGTGGACAAGAATTCAGAGTAGAAAAAAAAGTGCATCAGTTGCCAAACCAGTAAGATGACATGAAAAGCTGCAATCCATTATTCCTTTACAATGGAGGGAATGGAATGACAAGCACTCTATCACTACTAAGTATGTCTAAAGAGGTATGACAACAGGTCAGGAGTCTTCAGTTAATGCCAGAAAGGTCATGAAAGAAACATCTTAAAAATACATTTATCCATGTGTATGCTCTCTTTTTTTGGAATAATTTACTTGTATCTCCACAGACCAGTGATATGCCAGACCTTGTGGTACTCCAAAGTAAAATACTCTATGCCCTTGATTCTGTTTTACAAAAAAGAAAAGCAAAAAAAATTGGAAGCAAAAGCAGTTTGTTTGCTTTTCTGCAAAGAACTTGTATTTGCAAGGACAGTTGAAAAAAAAATCTGCTTTCTAGTACTGCCAAACTCTCCAAGTCTCTAAATTAAAGCATTATTTGCATTCATTGGGTAATAAATAGGCCCTGAATCTTTGACATCTGCAGAAGCAGGAAGCAATCCAACCACAGCAGGCTGGAGTAGTTACAATATTTATGTTTTTGTAATACCAAAGCTCTGCTCGTAATCAGATATAAAGCAGGAAGATTCTGATATGTTGCTTTAGTCTCAAAAATCCCCGATTCATTAGACATCTTCAGAACTTCAGAAGTACAATGACCACACAGATTCCAGCACAGATCCAGAAACGACTTGCTTTCATTCAAAGACAGTCAAATAAGAGATACTGCTCATTTTCTTGGAATGACAGCACAGGATTAGAACACTCATTGAACAAATATAATAACCCTGGAGATTAGGTTTATTAACATTACCCTGAGAGGGTTCAAACCACAGTCTGCACTTCTCAAGTGTGGGCCCTTACTACTGGAGTAGGAGCTGTTCTTTCTGAAGCTCTTTTGCAAGGAACACTGTAAGGATACGGACACTGATGATTGAGAGGTCCTCGGCTACTTTGGAAATGTCAATGATACAAGTAGGAGAGAGAAGCAGACAGAATGCCACTCTGCTGCCTCGATGGTTTTTTATATAGTTACTCTGGTTTCTTTTCTTTACACAATCAAGCCCCTCACACACATTTTTTATTAATACAGTATTTTCACTACTTATCCTATCCCTGTGTGAATGAATAGTCTAGTTCTACTAAAATAAAAATATAAAACACTGAAAGAGGCTTTACTATAAGCACTAATGAAGAGAACATTTTTCACACGAAATGTAAATGTACAAGTAAAGAAACAATGAAATTCAGAAGTTCAAAAAACATGGTGGCATTAGTAGAGGGGATAAAAGGGAAAGAAAACAAGAAGCAATGTTAGACTGACAATACTCTGTCCGGCATGCAACTGTGATACCTAAGCAGTATAAATAATCTAAAGCTGATGTAAGTTATGTCTTTTTCATTTTCTAAGATTTAAAGAAAGTTCCAGGTAACATACCTCCAGATATAGCTAAACTCGATTTGTCCAACAACAAAATTAGACAGCTACGAGCCAAGGAGTTTGAAGATGTCAGTGAACTGAAGATATTAAATCTAAACAGTAATGGAATAGCATACATTGATCCTGGTAAGAGTAATTTTAAATATTCATTAAAAATTATTTCTCTTTTAGTAATTATAAACTTTGATACTGTCTCTATCAGATATAAATGGGGGAAGGATTTAAAAATCTAGAAGTTGCTGCAAATTTTACCTTTCGTACCATACAATTCATAAAGGTTTGCACTGAAATATATTCATCATGAAAATAGATAGAGAAAGACACATTTCAGCTGCCGTTTCTTAATACTAAGGTAATCAAGTACAAAAGCTAATTCTGGAACCTGAAGGCTAACAGTATTCCGAAATGCTAAGGAGTTGAATGATTTTTTAAATATCTTTGCCACATCTAAGAAAACATGTCATATAATGAGGCTACTTTTTAATTATATTGGATGATAAAATAACAGACAAACCAATAGGATTTAAACTCTTTTTGGTTAAAAATCACTACACATAATTGCTTTGAAATTTTATTTTATTAGAACTCTAGTGCCCTTATTGGCAGTTTGCTTATAGCCTATGTGTATTTGGGTTTTAATTACAAAAGCAGACATAAGCTGGTGGAAGAGAGAGAGGGTGGGAAAGTGTATCAAGCAAAAAGAGCCTTATCTAGTACCATCTTGGCAATTAAACAGCATCAGAAAGTGGTAATATCAGTAAAATGGTACTTAAGAGGTTTAACATTACACAGTTGATTTATTTACATTAAAACTTCTGCCATTAAATGAAATAGTATCCTTGCAAAAAGCAGGAATTGCTCTCTGGAATCTAACTCACAAGCATTATTACGCAGCTCCATGTTTACTCCCTTCCAAATCTTAAAATATTAATTTAAATGTTCCATACATGCACACAAATGCCTATATACACACAAAAACTTCTGGCCCTGCACATTGTCTAATAATAAGTTTCCATATTCCTACTTCTGTTCCATGACAATAACAGTAGGATTCAATAAGCAAATCTGGCATTCATCCACCTCCACTGTCTCTATTCTACACTCAGGCAAACTTGTGAAGTGTTTCATAGCTTTACCAGGAGCACAACTCCCCTAATACTTCTCACTTCTGAAGGCACATGCCATATTCAAAGTTCAATGTTTGAGAAGTCCTTTTGTAGCCTTTAGATTTAAAAAAAAAAAAAANAAAAAAAAAAAAAAGAAAAAAAAAAGAAAAAAGCAATAACTGTATAATTATAAAAATGCTTTTCTTGTTGTAGATACGCATATTTTTCCTGTCACAGATATGAATGGTTTTTTCCTAAGTTATCTTTATAAGGTACCAATAACTATTTTTCTATTGACTAGCTGCTTTTTCAGGCCTCAATAACTTAGAGGAGCTGGATCTATCAAACAACAGCTTGCAGAATTTTGAATATGGAGTACTGGAAGATCTTTACTTTCTGAAAATACTGTGGCTGAGAGAGAATCCTTGGAGATGCGATTACAACATTCATTATCTTTTCTACTGGCTGAAGCATCACTACAATGTTCACTACAATGGCCTAGAATGCAAAATGCCTGAGGAATACAAAGGATGGTCTGTTGGAAAATATGTTCGAAGTTATTATGAGGAATGCCCCAAAGACAAGCTTCCCATTTATCCAGAAACTTTTGATCTGGACAAAGATGATGAGGAATGGGAACGACACAAAGAGCAAACAGTTCAAACAGTAAAGAAGCATGGTGTAATTGTCACTGTGATAGGCTAATGAGGGAACTCTTTTCCTTAGTACATTTAAATATTTGATACTTTGAAAAAGAAAAACATGCTGTTTACATTTTTTCTAATTATACTGTTGGTTTGCAGGACTATTTGCCTACAAAGATGTCTGTTTATTGCAGATAATAACTACAGAATGACATTAGTTCTACAGCATCCTTCCTCTAGCAATTGTTTTTGACAATTTGTTCTGGACACTCTTGTGAAATATTTTGGCAAATATTTGAAACTATACAGTAGAAATCGATAGACACAAATGTACATAATATGGTGGGGAGGAGCTGTCTTGTGTATGAACACAGTTTATGTGTTCACACAGAAATAGCTGCAGGATTGTGACCAAGACACATTTTTCTTGAATGTATTGACAGTTCTTTGTATGTATCTGTTTCCTGAAATATTCCCAGAAAACATTTCTAAGATTTTTGTATTGACTTCCTGTTGTTTTATTGTAGACCAAAAAACCAAACCTAAGACTAACCTTAAATACAATTCTAGAAAAAGAGGAATGGCAGTTGTTATACTAACTAGGATTCAAACACAGAAGGTGGGTTCTACTTGCTGATTTACCAGTGTTCCTGCTCAGTCTTGAATGAATAACTCAGCCTCTGCCTCTTCCATACCTGATCTGCCTTAGAACCATAAGTAGCCAAGACATGGTTGGTTCCCAAGATCCAGCTCCACATACTCATAATTGCCTTGTTTGGTTTTTGAGGTAGGCAGAGCTGAAATCTTTCTAGGAAGAATTTTAGGTTGTTGTATCAGTTTGACACAGATTTCATGCCATAACTTCTAGGTGACGAGGATCACGTGAAGGATGCTGTGGTCTGCATCCAGCACATCAGTGCCCACCCAAACTGAAGGTAAGTATGCTTTTGAGAGCTCAGAAGTGTGGGACATTCTCTAAGCTCACTCTTCTCTCAGCTCGTTTGTAAAATGCACGTTACAGCACCTCCTTACCAAACAACTATGTGTTTGATATGTGAATATGTGAATATGCATTGATTAAAACCTGTGATCATCCTAATATTATAGTAACAGAGCAATACAAATGCCTCAGCTAAGTAGATGATATCTCTAAAGATAAAATTCCTTGCTACACAATATACTTAGATCACCAAGAAATGCGTACGTGCAGGGTAGAAATTCAGGGCCAAACCTTTAAATTTCTGGAAAACTCCAGGGAGAAAGCTTCCTCCTTTAAAGATCTGGAGACAATTATGGTGTTTGTGCATTCCTCTGGTGCTTTAACCACCAGTCCCAAAGGTCATGCATTTTGTCTTACAAGTGCAAGACAAAGCACTCACTGCTTTAGTGCTAACACGAAATAAAAGAACAACATAAAGGAAAAAATCAGGAGATATTAAGGGTGGTAGGAATGCCAAAGAATCTCAAAGCAAACACATCCCATTATTAATCGCATTCCTTCATGCCCTCCATTATTCATGTGCTTTGCTGACAAACTGGATAATTTAGCCATTTCTTCCACAATATCCTTCAAAAACTTTACAGCAAAAATATAATGGTATATGACTCATCCCTGCTCCTGGAAATATCTTAAGCATTATCTTAACTATTAAATGTTAATTCTGATAAGATGGAACAGAGAGCAAAATCCCATTTGCCTGTATCATTCATTAAATAGGGCATATTCTGGAAACTTAAAAGTGCTGAAAGAAAATAAAAAACGTCTGTCACAAATAGTAGCCAGTATTAAGTGAAGTTGTCCTCCTCCTCTCAAATTCTGCAGGATTATTTCAATACAGAACCACTGGGCATGATTGAAAAGGACAGACAATGAAACCGCAGCAGAACATCTGTTATTGGCAGCACAGCCAATGGTGAAAATCTGAGTAGGAAAAAATGCATTTATAAACCACGTTATGTTAATTTCTGCAAAGAGTCAGTGTTAGGAAAAAAATACTAGCTTAAGGCAGGCTAAGTCTGGGTAGAAAAGATAATCCAGGAGAAGAATATAAGACAAAATCTGTATGAGAGGTCTCTGATCTCTCTGGTCAGCAAAAAGTACCATCTGGAAAAGCAGTGGGATAAGACTGAGGACCACAAGCAGTGGCCTAATTGCTCTCATTCAAAGGCCCTGGGGATTCCCAAACAGGTCATGAATGCACCTCTTAGGACCAAGGCTAAAACCTGTGATACACAGTGATAAATAGGATGATTGTTCAGCAGCAGCCAGAGTTGAGGGAGGGGTGTGATCATTCAGGGTTTCAAACAGTGGCACCAGAAAGTGCTGCATCTGCTGAAGGTTCACGGGGGATAAGGAGCTGAACATCCTGCCTGTGTTTAACAGCACAAGATGTTTGGCCACAGCTATTAAATGAAATCTTTAAGTGAGGGAGGGACATAATAACAAAGAAAATGGTTTAACAAGTATCCTCCAAATAAAGGTTTCTATGTGACCTTGTAAAATCAATGTCAGCACAGAAGCTCCATGAAAGAAACACTTGTGCAATAAAATCAAATTAAATTCAGTACTTAAGAGCAGGACTGATTAGACATCTGGAATCAACAAATGAAAAGAATTCCAGCAGTGAAGAATGAAGTTTTGAATGAAGGTCTGACGTTTTGAATGCTGGAATTGTCCTTGATACTATTTTCCTTAGATGGCCTTTGGAGCTTTCAAAGAGTAGCTGGAAATTCTATTCTTTTAACTGCAATGCACTATAATTTTATTCCTTACTGTTTAAAGTTATTGCGTGTTTCATTTTTTTCAATGATACTAGAGAATTATTTCAAAATAGACACAGAAGTATTCAAGTGGCGGTTTAGTTTCCTATAATTAAAAAAAAAGGTGGGTCTGTGCCCGGGGGAAACTCTTGTTGAAAAACTAGCTGAAATACATGAGGGTTTTCTGTATGTTGGCATTTGCAGACATCCCCACTGAAGATGTGGCAGAATAGACAGTAATTGCAACTACAAATAATGTAAGAACAAAGCAATAGAAATAGGAGGTTGGGGCAAGGATAATGTAGGTTAGCATGATCTCCTGACAGTGACTAGTAGCAAATTCTTTGAGAAAAGACTGTATGGACAGAAAGAGCATACAGGAGTTATGAAGGTAGTGCAGAAGGAGGCAGCACAAGGAAAAAGACAATAATATATCTGAAAAACATACATATGGGGGAAATGACTAACAATTGATAAAAACTTCAGCATTACAGGGCTAATTGCTATTTCTCCGAGCTTCTCAAAAATGTACTGTAAAGTACCCCCTCCATCAAACACCACAGCCACAAAACACAATTGAATGTTTACGTCTCTATGTTTCTGTACTATCTAATCAAAAAGGTCCCAGAAGAACTTCCATGTCTAAAATAAAATCATGGGCCTTCCTCTTCCTTTATAAGCTCTTTAAGTCTCTTCTTTCAGTAACTTCTCTCTTAATTCCCCTTCTTTCTCTGTCCATAGCCAGGAAATAATTGCATGATACAATTGCATGCAGACAATTGCCTTGTCTTCCTGACATGCAGCGCATGTCCTAGGAGTGCTGCCTTAAGGGATGAACTACAGTGCTCTACAGAGGCAGTGCCCCTTTCTCTACACAGCCACATGAAACACAGAAAAGGTTATTTTGTCCCATGTTTTCCATGACAGAATACAGGAAAAATTGATATGTCTGTCAATACTATGACCACTACTGGAAATAAAACACTTCAAAAGCTTCTAGGGAAATTTTAGCTCCTGCACTATGAATATGAACGGCAGCATTTAAAGGCAGTTCCCAGTCACACATGGAAGACAAATGATTCTCCAAGATCACTGAGTAGGTGGAGGAATACCACAAACAGCTGAGCCATAATCCATGCATCTCATACACTCATTTTTTCTGGCACAGTAACACACTGATTTGCCAAAGACTGTCCGAGATGGAATCATATTAACATTCACATGCAGATATTAGACAGAGACTACTATTTAACGAATGCACCACAGGCCAAAGTTAGAGTACACAAACCCAATTTTTTTTAAATTGCATATAATTAATTTATCAAAAAAACCCCACAAACATTTAGCCAGCTGAACAGACCTAACCCACAGTTAATATAATTGCTGTTTTAACATTAACAATAAAAGCATGTTGCCAAAATCTATGTAATCTTGGATTCATTTGGAAAGATGAGGTCAGAACTGTAGCTCGGGTAACTTCGAATGGAAAGGTTCATCACATCTGTAGCCTATAATTGAACAGACAGTTCAACTCAGTTTGCTAGCTGAAAAAAAGTCAAAGGAAAAGAACCTCAAAATGATTTTCAACCTCTAAAAGAAGATAGAAAAATAGTTTTGCAGCAACATTAAACCATCCACAAGAGCTTCAAAAGAATGGCACAAGTAGGCTATATGATATATATCAGTGAGTTTCAACATAAAAACATGTGTAGTTAATCTAAATATCAATAGCACACTGTTTTAAATGTTTCATGCTTAAAAAGAACTACTGTGTATCTTCAAAGCTAGAAGAAACAGCTTTATAAATCAATGTTTTCTAAAAGCCCCTGTAGACTGTCATATATGATTCATCACAACTAGTTTAAAATAGCACTGAGCAGATGTAAATAGACATAATGTTTGATTCAAGCCTACAGAAAACATTAATCATCAACAAAAATGGAAAATGCAAAGTTGATAGAGACACAAATTGAATTTAGTGTCTTTGATATGTAAGATAAATGCAAACGGATGGCAATCAACATACTGATATTCCAGCTGATACAATCAACACTAGATATGAATCAGTTAAATAACATGACAGAAAAGGCAGTTTGTATACAAGATGTAATTCTATCACAACTGTTCTTTACATATTTTTAGCTCTAAACACAAGAAACATTATGATTATTTTAGTTTTGTACTCAAATACATAAGGAAATCAAAATCATAGAAGGATTTAACATTTCTAAGTACGACACCCATAATGGAGGTGACGTGGCTGTGTATGATTTATTTTGGCTTACTTTCTTTATTAGCTGCCAAAGTTCATTATGATACTGGACTAAATTCTGTCACTAAACAATTTCCATGCTGGTATCATTGAGAATGTTATTTTGTCCTGTGATACAAAAGCCAAAACCACGACCAAAATACTTTTTATTCTTGGCCAGTTGTTCTTTTCCATCACCAATCTAGCAAGTAAATTGTTCTCACCCATAATTACACAGTCATTTTCTAAAACAAAAGAAATCACTCTGAAATTGTTATAGGCTGCATCAACAATTTCAATCATGTATTACCTTATTAAATAATAAATGCATTATAGTCTCAAAACATCAAAATACAGGGGTTTTTTTAAATAAAAACATTTTCCTTTTCTTATTATGCATTTGAATTCAATTAAAGTGTAGGCTAGAAAAGAGTCAATCAGTAACATTCTCCTGCTTCAGAAATACTGTGCCAGGAATCAAAAACGTTTCTTGGGATCTTGCCTAGCTGTAGCAGAGGAGATTTTTTTCTCACGAAAACACTTCCAAGATGTTTTCAGACTTTTCATGATAAAATAGATGAGTAACAGTAGGGATGCAGGTGATTCCTAACGAATCAAGTACACTTTCACACTAGCACTAAACCTCTCACACGGATCATAAAGGCTTTTAGTTTTCCTGCTCACTTCTCTGCTTAGTGGAGCATACAATCATATTGAGAAATATATTACTGACCTGAAACTATTGCAAAATGCTGTCACAAAGGGAATTAACCTCCAAACACTCAGTCACATGTACTTCCACGCATAGAATCTGGAAGAAATAAGATGGTTTTTTACATCCAGAACGACTCTGACTTGGCAGTAGAATCAAGTACCAATTATTGGTGAATACCACATTAATGTCTTGGACCACACTTAGTTTTTGGGGGTTTTTGATCGGTTTGTTGTTGTTGTTGTTGTTTTTTGGGGTTTTTGGGTTTGTTTTTTTTGTCAGTGAGCCTCTTGTTGGAGGCCAGCAACTACCAGTTTAGTCTAGGGGTCAGTACTGGGTTGAGTCATGTTTAACATCTTCACTAATGACCTGGACCATGAGACAGAGTGTACTCTCAGCAAGTGTGCAGATGCCACCAAACTGGGAGCAGTGCCTGATGTACCAGAGGGTCATGCTGCCATCCACAGGGACTTTGACAGGCTGGAGAAAGGGGCTGACAGGAACCCCATGAAGTTCAACAAGTACAAATCCTGCATCTGAGGAGGGACAACTCAAGGCACCAGTACATGTTGGGGGCAGTCCAGCTTGAAAACAGGCTGTCAGAAAAGGACCTGGAGGTCCTGATAAACACCAGGTTGAAACTGAGCCTGTGATGTGCCCTTGTCACAAGGAAGATGGGTTGTATCCTGGGCTCCATTAGGAGGAATGTTGCCAAGAGATCCAGAGAGGTGATCTTTCCACTCAGCACTAGTGAAGCCACACCTGGAGTACTGTGTCCAGTTCTGGGCTTCCCAGTACGAGAGACACAGACACACTGGAGAGAATCCAACAATGGGCAAAAAGATGACTAAGGATTGGAGCATATTCCCTATAAGTGAAGACTGAGAGCTGTGACTGGTCATTTGGAGAAGGCTCAGGGGGCTCCTAGCAAAGTATACAAATACATGATGGGTGCAGGAGCAAAGATGGAGCCAGGCTCTTTCAGTGGTGCCCAGTGACAGAGGAGACAAAAGGCAACAGGCACACCCTGAAACACAGGAGGTGCCATCTGAACACCAGGGAACACTTTTATACCATGGGAGTGACTGAGCAGAGGTGGCCCAGGGAGATTGTGGAGTCTCTGTCCTTGGGAGATATTTATTCAAAAGCCATCTGGCCACGGTTCTGGGCAACCAGCTCTAGGTGGCCCTACTTGAGCTGGAGGTTGGACCAGATAACTCCAGGGATCCCTGCCAATCTCAACCAGCCTGTGATCCTGTGATAATTATCTCAGTGGAGCTCGATTCTGTCATTCTATATATCTAACCACATTTGCATTCCAAACTTATTTGTTATATTATGGCATTTCACACACAATATAAACCATTCTATGGCTCTATAGCGATGTTCAGTCGTATGGATATCGCTGGGCCTGGAGAGTGGAATGAAGGAAGGAGGGCTGCATTTGCAGTAATTTTACAGATCTCATATTCACATTTCTTCATTATAGCTGAACATACAGAGGAGAATATAGGAGACAAAATGGGACAACAGCAAAGCATAGATTGAAGATCAGTTTAAAGAGAGAATCACAATTAAGAAGAAAAAGAAGTACTACTTACTGATACTTTAAAGCTAGGCCAGTGAAAAGAACAGCAGCCTCAAAGATTCAAACATAACATGCATGGATGTCACTTCTGCATAATATTTACTACATGTTTACATTCTAAACTGTCCCATATCCATAACCATTTGCAGTACCGAATTACTACATCATATGCTGAAATATCTGATATGCAACACTTAAAATGTGCAATTATAAGTATGAAGAAGAAACCAGAAAGGAACACAGTTAATAACATCCCTCATCACTCTTCCTAAAGCAACTTTTATATAAGAAAACCTTTATGCTTGTAATGTAATTTCTTTTATAACTGCACAATAATACACCGATGCAACAGTTTAAACTTGATATGGTAATTGGCTGATAGCAAAAATACAAAAACACTTTCTAATTTTATCCCATATCCTGTCACTGAAGAGAATCTCTTCTTACACATTTCCAAAGAACTTAAGATATGTACGTTAACAGTAAGATGTCAGTGTGAAAACACAGCAAAGATGCCACTGGGGTTTACAGAAGAGTATGTCCACATTAGCTACACAGCTTTCCATAGGCTACAATTTCATTAGCTAGAGAGGGAAAAATCAGGTAGGAAAATTGCTGATAATGTGTCTCTTCCCACTAACATTTAGTGGCATAGGTAATACATTCAGGTAATTTGCCTGCTCCTCAAAGTATGCTGCTGTTCAACAAGCTTTCTCTGTTCACTGCATATAAACTTCTTAAAACAAGTTTAAAAAATCAGGTTTTCTGGCTTAATGTTCTTACTATAGAAATTTTGGAACTTGCTACAGCCTTAATAATTTTAAAGATATTTAGGTGGTTCAGATTGCAGTTGGGGTTTACAAAGATTTTTTTAAGGTACAGAAATGCGTAGGCCATTTTCAATAGCACATTCTTCCTGTACATCTCTTCAAAGACCTGCATCCATGATAAATATAGTTGGCTCCACCATGGGCTTCTCTAACCAAAAATCTGTTTAATTTGGACATGTGGATCATTTCCTTAACTTCAAACTCCACCTAATTTAAAACTCAGTGTCAAGACCACAGCAGCCACCTTTAAAACACAGCAATCATTTTCTGTCAACAACTCAACATCAGGGTATTGTGGTACCACTGACTTTTTTTAGGAAACTGTAATTTACAAAGCAAATGGTTTCCATCTGGCCCCCAGCACAGATCTTGTCCAGCCGTAAGTACAAACTGACACATTTTTTTTTTGCACAGGAGCAGAACAGAAAGCTGCAATAAATGATAGTGTGCTAATAATGATATTTACTAAATACCCTGTAATTTTGAAATGACCCACTAGGAAACATCATCTACAGTGCCAGAGACAATAAAGTCTGCTAATCCTAAGTTCCAGAACTTTGAAAAGTCCAGGCATGCTTTATTTTCCAAGTCTGTGAATGCTCAGAGCAAACATAGATTTGGCCTGGAGGAGACAACACCCAGTAACAACCTCCTGTTGAAGGAAACTGTATCTACATACTGGATCCACCAAAAAGAGAACATGAGGATTCACAGAGGGAAAGAAAGGACGAGAGAAAGAGCTCTGCCTTTCTGCAGCAAATGGTTAGGCACTCAGCTAGAGAAAACCTCTGTTCTGTCTTCTGAACAGAGGTGCTCTTTCTGCATTTCCCATACTGAATGAAATAGTGACAGCTCAAGAAAAAGAAATCGGGTGACAGCCACACAGATTCGCAATTCTCTCTGGATCAAGGGAGCTGCAATTTTTAAAATACAAAATGGAAGCATTTCAGCAGGCTTCCTGCTTTTCTGTAGTAATTTTTGTTCCCTCTGCACTTTACACACAAATAAAGCCATTATTTTGTAGCTTGCCCTAAAGTTCCACAGCCCTAGCTCCCAGCACACATCCCAGGGCATGTTGAATTACACCAGAAACATTAGGTGAAACAGTTTAGGTGACTTAGTTGCACCCAAAATGTCTACAAAAGTGTATACGATATAAAAGCACACAATTAAAAAATGACTCAGTTATATGCATTCTAATCTAATTGTGGAAGTCAAACCAATCAGTGCAACTGCTATTAAGAATGTACAGAATTTGAGACTGTGAGACTATTATTCCCTGAGAAGGCCCTGATATGTTCCAGAGACAGGACATCTTTAGCCAGCCCAGTCTAGTCAGACTAAAATTTTAAGTATTTTAAGATATCTGACATTCTTAGTTTGATTTTCACTCCATCCTCACCTCTCATCACGCATTCCATCTAACAGAAGCCAACAAGTCTGTGATCCCTCCTGTTTTATCCCTATCACTGCACTCTTCACCTCCCAGAAAAGCATCCCAGCTCTTTCCACCCTGTACTTCTGACATGCACTCCATTGCTCTAACACCTCCCAACCAGCCTCACTGCTCAGTCATGAGAGAAGGGTACCAGCACCATCTGTCCTAGCAGAGAATACAGGGACCTGTCTCCAGGCACTCATGGCATCAAGTTGCCACAGCTTAACCAGTGGATGGAATCCTGCAAAAAGACAGCTGGATAAATGGTTGGACCAAGAACATTTAATTTATATAGCGTAACTTTCTATTACATATTATGCATTTTTTTGTCTTATGCAGAGCAGCTACCTAGACTTACATGTCTTTTTTTCCTTGTCAGTCTACACTCGCATGTTCCACTTCTGTATAATAACTCTTAATACTTGGACATTATAATGGACTTATCCTAAAGCCATCTTCCACTGGCTTTTTTCTCATCCCTTTTCAGCAAATAATATTTTATCCATCCTCTGAACTGTAAAACAGAATGAGTAATTTAATACAGTTTCTGACCTGAAGTAAAATCCACAAAACTCTGCAACTTGCTGTAACATACAAAGAGGTCAAGCTCAACAATATAAACTTCTGAATAGAACTGCTGTTTATTATGTATAATTTAAATAAAGTGCACATTGACAATATTTTTCAGTAGTAATTAATTCACTCATTTTAATAAAATTTCTACTTGTTTGTAATTTTCTGAAGTATCAAGCAATAAAAATTTGCTTGCTTCCACCGCCATAAAGTCCTGCTGCTGTCATCTGTACTTTATTAAAGTACAGATCTGTATTTATGGGAGGACGTTTGAGTGTTTATAGAAAATAATTTCAAAGTGTTAGATACATGTATTTACTTAAGTGCAATTCATATTTCCTTGGCAATACAAAAACCCCAATGTAACAGAATGCAAATTCAATTTATATCTTACCAATTTTAACCTTTGGTAGAAGTCCCATTTTCCTTCCAGGCTAAGCAATAAGAAATAATTAGATTCAGAACAAAAACGTATTTCAAATGAGTCATATACCGCTGATATATTAAGATACACTATCTCTCTGTATCTGACTTGCTGAATGAATTAGACTTTCCATGGCTACTTTCATGTGCCAAAGTCTCCCTCATTTCATATAAAATAATAAAAAAAAAATTCATGTACTTGGGAGAAATTATAAATGGAACATGCCACTGTTTCAGTCCAACTTCTGTGATAATTAAACAAAACTCTTAGCTGAGACAATCTTAGAAAGGCTGCACTGAAGAAAAAACAAATAATCTTCCATGTCCCTGTTATATAAGACAATAAGATTAAAGAAAAAAAAAAAGGTGGTGGGCTTGGGGTTTTTTTGCAAGAAGGGCTACTGTATTAGGAAAATATTTGTAGTAGAAAGGATTATGAAGTACTGGAATAAACTGCCTGCTGAGATTCGTGTGTCTCCAACACCTGCGATTTTTAAAATGACTAAAAACACCCTGGACAAATGTGCACCAAGGTTAACCACAGCACAGCTTGAAAATATTCACCTCCTTTCCAGTTCAGTGATTCGCAGTAAGGATTTACACCAGTGTTCCTAACAGAGTTGCACCTCCTACATAATAACCACTGTAAGCTTTTCAAAACAAAATAGCTCACCTTACCTAATTCTAAATGGAGGGTCATAAAATTTTATACACATAACAAAGAAATCGGTGGGAGTGTGTATTTATTGTGATTATCATACATTAAAACATATCTATGTATAATACCCATTTTTCAAAGGAAAATTTGGATGACATAAAGTATGATCTTCCTAATTCCAAGCACAGAAAACCAAAGAAAGAGCATAAGAGAACATAGATTGATTACTTTCAGACCTAAATGGAAATTGTCCTTTTATTTCTGGGTATACCACCATATTCCTCACAAACAGAGCTGATTAAAGTACAGAAATGTCAGGTCTGGAACAGGCAGAAACTCAGAACTGACTAGTTTTCTTATAGAATAACATTAGAGAAAAGTAATACCAAATCTAAGTTTCTCACTTTATGTTGTTGTGCGCAAACAAAAACCTTTTCTTCCCACAAAGGAACAACATAATTATTGCTTCAGTAAAAGATTTTTCCTATGATGTTCCTGAGGTATGTGTAAAATACATATCATTACCCCAAACAAAGCTTCATTAAGTTTCTGCTGTAAAAGTCCCATTCTTTGGCACTTCAGTCATCTAAAACAATAATTTATGGCAGTACACAAAGTAGCGCTGTTTTATAAATGTTCTTAGTCACACAAAAAAAATAAATCTTGTCTTTCCCATGTGATTGTTGCAAATTAAAGGATCTAATTTAAAGTGATGAACACTCAAGTATAATTTTCTGTGTCTAGTTAGAAGTACTTCACTACCAAATGACACTTCTGTTTTTACACAGAGAAGTTAAAGCAAAAGTTAAATTAGCATACAAACCAGAACTAGTTTGTGTGCTTGAAGAAAAGCTCAAAAACTGAAATTCAGGCTTTCATCCCTCATATCCATTCTTTTATTGATCAGCTGTATTCAGCTATTTAACATACTAAATACTTTAGTTACTCTTTCCAAAAATTGTTTCAAGATTCATTGTTATGTCAGCCATTTACCATATGATTCTAACTGGTATTTTAATAAACCCATCTGAACTTCTACAAAAGCAAAACTGTGTAAGACTATGGGCTAAGAATATCACTGTGAAAGAAAATACAATCTTTTGAAAGTACAAATAGAAATTAGCCTCAGAAAATACTAGGGATTATCTCACATATTGCTCTTACTCCTAAGAAAATCTATGAGAGGATTTGACTGCAACAAGTTTGTATATGTATACATGTACTGTGTAAAGCAACCATTCCACTTTTGGACTGATCTGAACACTAATCAAATAGTCAGCAAAAGAGGAAACAGCTGAAATGCAATTGCTGTGAACTCAGGACAGATGTATTAGCAGAAGATGAAATTGAGTACAGTTATAAAGAGGTAATTAAGAGAAAAATCCAGTCACTCTGCATGCCAACTTACTGACTCAATTGTTTAGTGAGTGGATCCAAAGATTAAGGATTTATTATTCACATCCTATTGAAAATTTCAAACAGAAAAATGCACAGAATATTAAAGCAAGAAACATAACATTATTTTCTAAAATTCCAGTGTAAACAAAACTAAATCCTTTTTTTTTTTAATCTCATGCTGTGCTGTCTTCATTTAAAAGGGTGAAAGAACACACAGAGAACAGAAAACATGAGAAGTACCTCACTTAATGATGCAGTGCTTGAGGGCCTGGTTCATTTAGGTAAATACACCGTGGACAGCAATGAAGTTAAAACAATTAACATCACCTCAGTTTTGATTACCACAAAAGTAAGGGTTTAATATATCAATTAAACAAAGAGGAGCATAAAGTGGAGGTTATATTAATTAAATATTCTGTAGATTAAAAAAACACAAACAAACAAACAAACAAAAGCCCAAGGCCCCCAAACCCATAGATATAAAAATAAAATATGTTCTGGTTTTAGAGATACTGTCTTACTGCATTTGCAATATCATATGCCATTAATATTTGCAAAAAACCCAATATTATCATTTAAGTTGCAGTCTACATAGTAGATGCGGTATCATTAGCATGTTTTAAAAGTCCAAGTGCAATATTATAAACCACATAGCACACACACAGAGAGAATAATTTAGTATATATCATAAGAAAACATCTAATCCCTTTGCCATTATTTCTCCGAGCTTTTATTCTAAAGATGTGAGTGGATCTTCTGGATGAGCAATAAATACACCACAAAGCAGCACCCGCAAAAAGAAACAGTAAAAATTAAAATTAATTCCTTGTATTAACAGCAAAGTAGCATCTAGTTATGAAGCTGTTAAAATAAACAACAGTTTACCAGAATCTTTTAAAGTACTGAAAAATAGAGGTATTTCTTTTTATCACTTCCCTTTCATTCAATTTTTAAAGGTAATATTGCATGTATCAGCATATTTCCATTGCTAGACTCCAAAGTACTGGGTTTAGGATAGTAAAATATGTGGCATTTCTTTAGCAATTCCTACTAAGAATTTCATTGCTTTTAATGTGCATTTAAAAAAAAGAATATATATAAGATTGGATAATTTTATTTACTTAATGAGAAACAGAATTTAAAACAAGTTTAATATTGTGAGGTAAAGGGTATGTTGAATGGGAACCTGGGCAAAAATTGATCTTGTAACCAATATTGAAAACAAAATGCAGCTTAAAAAATATTTCCTTTTCAGGATTGTTTTATCATACAATTTTACATTATCTTTTAGTAACAATGCACAATAACCAGTGAACCATTTTTCTCATTTGTCCTTTAGCTATCTTCAGCTAAAGAACATGGATCATTTACTTTTGGACTTTGAGCTCATACACAGCAAGAACATTTGAAGTATATTAAAGCATATGGGAAAATTGCAGTTATTTAAGTGAATATTTAATGGAAACTGTAAACAAAAAGTTCTTGTGCCTGGTGAAAATGTCAAAACGTGGCATGCAATACTACTTTCCTTTCAAGACATGGCCTCTTGCTGTTATTAAATTAATGTGGAACTTGTGCTTGAATCCTTTTCAGGAAGCATGGTGGGAGGACAAAGTAGAAGGCTCTAAATCAAACCCATGTTGTGGATAAAGAGCAAAAGCCATGCACAACATAGGGGCAAGAAAAGGCACCCTGTCAAGTGGGCCCTTGCCCTGCAGAGGCAGAAAGCAGGGCAGGCAGGTGGAGGGAACAGCTCGAGAGGCCTTCCACGCTTTAATCAGAATACTGTGTAGAAAGAGAATCAGACAATAATGTAAAAGGGGAGTGATCTCCGAAGGCATTTGAATAGAAGTTGTTGGGATGCCCCATTACTGGAAGTGTTCAAAGTCAGGCTAGACAGGATTTCGAGCAAGCTGATCAAGTGAAAGAAAGGTGTCCCTGCCCATGGCAGGGTGGTTATGCTGAATGTTCTTTGAAGGTTCCTTCCACATCAAACTGTTCTGTATTTCCATGAATCTAAGTCAAGACCAATATGAAAAGGTGAAGACAAAATGAAAGGCCATTATCTTCACTTTAGACATCTGAATATTTACAACACTAAAATCAACACACCAATTCCAACCTTAGAATCTTTTCAATCTTCTTAACAGGAATGTAATTTGCAAGATGTGGCTGACAGTCGACTATGTTAAAAAAGGATAAATGCATCACTTATCATTGTAACTCATGACATGCAATATTTTAAATAATAAACAGCTAAATGGCTTTTACCACAAATTTTTTTATGGGCAAATTCCCAAAGCCATTCCCAACATTGGTCAGCTACTCCCTCTGCTGGATTAAGCCAGTATGTGACTGCCATATTTTATTTCAAGTATTGTTTGCCTTTCCCCATCCCCCAGCTCCCCCTTTTCTCAAACAGACACCTTCTTCTCCTTTGCATGTTCTGAGAGTTCTCCAACACAAGAAATCCAATCTATCCAGTGATATACTGGAATACAATGCCTCTGTTTAACATTTGAGTATGTTAATTACTTAAATAAGGAAGGAATTGTAACACCTGGTCTTGGAATCCTCATTCAGGTACTCTTCAGTGATGCTTGGACTAGGTGTAAAACTGGAAACAATTATGTCAATTGTGCCAAGCAATTAGATCTGTACAAGTTTGGCTATTTCTATTAGACTTCTACAAGTCTCTCAGCAATCTGAAAGCATCCACCACCAATGTTTTCACCCATTCTTCTTAAAACGACTTTAGCCATTTACCCTTCGTGGTAAAATTAATTTGGGTCACAGGGCAGAAAAATCTTAGGTCACATCTTCATCCATATTTAATTCTAACATTGTAAGAATACAGCTACTAACTACAGTGAAGTTGTCACACATGAGTGTTTGCAGGATTGCAGTTTGCCTGACTTTTAATGAACACTGTTTAAAAGTAAATCTGGATGAGAACAGACAGAAATCAGACAGGAAGGAAATTCTCAGATGCAGCAGGGAGTCCTAAATTATTTGGACAAAATTACTTGGACTCCAACTGGCTTGGACCATGTCCAAACCACAACCTCAACATAAAAAAACTTAAGCAAATGGCCATTTTAGAACTCTATATCCTTAATTTTGAGACTATGTGCATAAATGTTCAAAGGTCTCATCTTAGCTTTGATGTTCCTTAATAAAAGGACCAGTATCACCTCATTTATCTTCACACCAAGCATACTGTAACTTCATAAAGAAATTAAAATATAACAAAATTAAATAAGAAATATAGCTAGATATCAGCAAGCAACAACCTCTAAGAAACAAGAAAAAAAAAGGATAAAAAGATCTTACACAGGGTAATTTTTAACTGGTTCTTTTAAAAAGAATCTTCCTTTAATCTTATCCTTAATTCTTTACTTTTTAGTTCATTAACTTAATGTCACTGCTGCTATAATGCTGTTATAGCTATAATGCCATAACTTTTGCTTGGAAATGTAGATACGAGCTGTTTTTTAAGTGCTGACTCAAGAAATACACCTCATGCAGATACATCTCATATTTTGTTTTTCTGTGCTCAGAAAGCAAAGAATGATCTAGAGACAGACTCCCAGAAGAAGTCCTCGGTCTACATGGCAGCACCGCTCTGTAATTATTCTAATTGGCTCAAGATTTTTTTATTAGTATTTCCATGGAAATCCTGGCTGCAATAGCTGATTGCAAATGGGATCTATTTTGGTAGCTTAAATATATCAGGATATCTCTTAAACTTGCATTTATGCATTGTGCCTTTTTTGTTTGAAGGAAACTGAGAAACAGCTGCTGCAGATTTGGTAACAAGCAGAGGTGAACGTGACAACAGGGAGGAAACTACAGAAACACAGAGAATCCCTTACAAATTCTAAGGGCAAACCTACCAACCCTGTTTCCTCCACAGTCCTTCAACTGTGCCAGTTTTACTCTCTGACATTTTATGGAAGTGTACTCCTGTGCCAACAAGAATGTCTAATCCACCAGTATCTGAAGCGTGATCCAGTGTCATCTTTACGACTGACAGGTCATTAGAAAACAGGGATTGCACCCACTGCACTCATAAGGAAGGAATTACCCGGCTGGAATATAGAGGTGCTTCTGTAATTAACACTGAATAACTTAAACGTATCAGGGAAAGAGCCAGTGCAGTTCACCGGGCCGCCTTCATTTCCATCCTCATTTTAACATAGATTATAAAGCAAAATTGCTTTGTTCTATTGTGTCTCTGTTCTTAAACTTTTCATAAATCGTTTGAAGCATGCTAGTGACAAAACGAGCAGAACAAAACCATGCCCCAGGCGAGCAGAGAGCAGTGTGAGGGGTGTGAGATGCCCCGGCCAGCGCTGAGGGGCACAACGAGCCGGGACCAGGGCTCTGCTGAGGGGCGAGGGGGACCCTTCGTGGGGGAGGGTGGAGGATGGCTCCCTGCCACAGATGTTACCGGGGAAATTTGTGGTCCCACCGGCTGCAGTGGGCCCAGGCTGCCGACCCCCTGGACACCCAGCGGGTGGCGGAGGGCCAAGGGCGGCGGAGACGACTGTCTCCCACTCTCGGGATGTCCCCCACTGCCCGCCAGGGGCTGCCACGGCGCAGGACCGCCCTTCCCGTCAGCAGGCCGCCCCCCTCAGCGGGAAGCCTGTTTGGGAAAGCGCTGCAGGGCCAGGCCGGACCGGGAGCGCGGGTGATTCCTTCCTGTAAAAGAGAAACTGCATCGCATTGTCGACACACAGCGGCGGGGCCTCTCCGGCGCCCCGCACACGGAGCTGTGGCCTCGGCATCCCTGCGGCACCTAGGGAGCAGCGCCCGGTGCCTGAGGGAAGGGCAGAGCCGCGGCCGAGCCGTGCCGGGTGGGGCGGTGGCTTCCGCGGGCGAGGCAGCCGCGGCCGGGGCCATGTGGGAGCCGCGGGGCGCGGCAGTGAGGGCGGCGGCGGCGGGCCTGGTGCTCGGGGCCGGCGCCTGCTACTGCCTGTGGCGCCTGTCGGCGGGCGGGCGGCGGAGGCCGCGGGCAGCGGCTGCC
>VWZT01008894.1:338805-401403 GCA_013397055.1 Pachycephala philippinensis
TTTTAAGTCCCCCCAAGCGTACGTCGGATCAGTGTGTTTACTTATGTTATTGCAGTTATTTGTGTTCCCCCTGTAATTCAAAGGGGTTAGACGAGGATGTTAAAGGGGTTAGACGTCCTGTTTAGACGAGGATGCGCAACGATTTTGTTTTTGAAGTGAGCTCTTGGATTATCATAATTAACTTTGACCTCTCTTTTTTTTTTTTTTTTAACCTTTGGTGTTTGCCTGGTGTGATGTTGGCAGTAAAGCTGTGGAATTTAAAGCACTGGTTAGCTTTTCAGAAGTCATCTCGAGTCAGCTGTGACTAGTCCAGCAGTCATAGATCGGGTCTCACACCTGTTCAGCTGGCTAAATAGTTCTGCCTCCAACCTCGCTGAGAATGGCCTTTGATGGCATTTGTTGCCCTTTATAAAGGTCAGGTACTCCATCACATCATCCTGACTGTTGTTTGAGTGATGCCATGATCAGCAGTGTTCCCGTAACACTGTGGCTTTCAATTTGTCAAAGGACCTCAGGGTGCTAGCAAAGTGTCATTCTGGAAGTAGTAGTCTGTAAACTGGAAGTTTCATTCCCTACAGTGCCCAGACAGATTTCCACATTTCATTTCAGGGACACAAAAAAAAAAACCCCAAACCACGTTCAGTGAATATTCCTAATAATTTTGAAGAGGAAATTTGCTATGGGTTAACCAGGAAGTAATGTACCTCAGTCTCTAATTGTGTGTTCCTTTTATTCTCCACTTTGAGAAGAGGTAATTAGAGGACTCTGGAAAAGAATAGGAGTCTAAGTGTTGTAAAACACAGTCTTTTTACCGTGACATGATGGTTGGGCACAAACTTAGAACAGTATGTCCTACAACTGAGAGCTAAATTTCAGCTTTGTAAAAAACATTAAGTAGCAACTAAGTGAAATGTCTCAAACTTGGTATCAAGTATTTAATTTCTAAACATTGACAGACAGCAGTCCTCCAGTGTCAACCCATACCATGGATGTGGATGCTCTACAGAAACTTATTCATTTGCTCCAGGCCACAGATGATCCATTAATTCAAGAGCAAGCTTTAATCACTCTCAGCAACAGTGCTGCCTTCTCTGTAAATCAAGTGAGTATTGTTCTGTAGAAAACAACAATGTCCAATGCCAGCCAGTCTGGCAGAGGAGAGCTGCTGTTTTGCTAAAGAGTGACACAGGACTGAAAGCTAGGATAGCTTGTGCGCTAAAATCCATTTAATGTCTTGCCTTAATTTCTGCTGGCCCAAATAATATAATTCACCAGCTTCACAGAATTTATCAGCTCTTAATGTTTGGACCACTTAAAGTCCATGCAGAATCCTGTACTTTAAAAGTGCAATAAATATATCTTTTGTTACTTACAATAATGTATCGAAAGGGTTGAACTGGAGGTTAAATACTTTCTGGTACAGATCTAAAATTTAGTGAGATAAACTGGATTTTTAATCCCTCACAAAGTCGTGTGCTGTTTGCACATTAGCAATTTTAAAACTATCCAGGCATCGTATCTCCAAATCATTTGGACATAGAATGCAGAAAAACTTTGAGCTGGATGCAGATTTTCATGCCTTTTTAACAGTTTAACCTCCAAGGTCCCACCCTTTTAATTTTGTCCTTTCTGTTACTTATGACAGCCATTGATTCTGGCTTCTCAAAACTGCTTTCTTAATATAAATCTCATAGAACAGAATGGAACTGAAGCCCAAAGTCTGTTGGTCCATTTTTAATTGTTTTGAAAACAGTATTTTTTTTTTCAAAGACAGTTACAGTCTAAGTGAGAAAGATTAAAACAGTAATAAAACCAAGTGTAATGGAAAAAGTTTCAGAACCTCTACTATAATAATATGAAGCTGCATCTTGAAATTCTGTCCTGTTCAGTCAGGGCTTTTAGATACTGTGATCTGGCTCAGCTGTTCTATAAACTCATTATGCAATAATTTCCTTTTATTCTTTATAATCTAAAATGCTTTAAGCATGCTTTGCAGGCCAGATTTTAAAAGCAAAGGTGGTGGGCCATTGTCAAATAACAGCAACTAATACTTTGTTCCTAAGTAGGACCCTTCTTAGTTTCAGTGGAAGCAATAAAGCGGTATCTGCAAACACTCTCTTTAAAGAGAGCAGTCAATTCTTGAATTCCTCGTTCACATATCTCATTTTTGTTAAAATGGAGGCTTTGAGGGAATGCTTCAGCATTTAAACTGAATTTTTAAAAATCTTATTAAATATCTTCTATATTTCAGGATATAATCCGGAATTTGGATGGTCTTTCTGTTATTGGAGGGATGCTCTCCAACTGTGTTCCCAAAGTTAAGGAGAAAGCACTAAATGCACTTAATAATTTGAGTATGAATATTAAAAATCAGGAAGAGATACAGGTAAGTTTCTTAATAGGAAAAATCAAAGTAACCACGACAAAGAGATAGTACAGGACCTTCAGCATACTTGTTAAATACAAGCCAGGGTGCCAAAATGCTTTGATGATACACATACAAGTCAGCAGATCTGGATGATTGAAAGGATAACTTAGAAATGCGTCGCTTCACTGGCACTTCTAAAATAAAAGACAGGAACCTATGCAGTTTGTGTTCAGATTCACAAAATACTATTAAACAGAGATTGTGCTGCTAAGATTTTAGCAAAATTATGTGAGGTAAGATGATTTCCAAATGTGCCTAGAACATCAACAGTGGCTGTTTCATAGAATGGATTGCAGGCTGAACTTGCCAGGACTCCTTAGGTGAGGGAGAAGAAAAGACTAATTGAGCCCCTGGGTTTGTATGAGACCAATTTTTCAGGTGATACTTCCATCTTAAAAGAATAGTGTGTATAAATTATAACAGGTTCCACTGGTAAATACAGTACATGCTATGGATATGAAAGGATTAAACATCAAAAAAAACCCCAACCTATCTGATAATCAATAGATCAAGAAACGTCCAAGCAGGGAGCTGAAGCAGATTTGAAGACTTTTACTAGGTTGTTTCAGTAGCTTGATAAAAAGGTAGTGTGACTGTATATGGTAGTTTGTAGCATCTTTAGCAATGGGCAATTTTTATTGCTTGCCAATATTTGTGAAAGTGTATAGAAGCAGAAAATAACTCCTTTGGTAAGGGCAAAATAATTTTCTCAGTTAGGACTCCAAGATTCATTGTATACTGTCATCCAGAAGAAAAATTGATAGAAATAGTTGTTAATGTCACTTGTCATTGCTGTTCCTACACAGTGCTCCAGTAAATGGGCCACATGGTTGGGAGAAAGGATTTAATTTCAAGGCTTGTCATTAGCTTGTTTTCAATATTTAAGATGTTAGTTATTCATAAGTGATTTTTAAAATAAGTCCTTAAAGCAGCTGTGTCACTTCTGAAATGGAGTCAAAGCAATTTAAGTTTTCAGACCAGGTTATGCTTCAGGAAGGTTAGTGAGCATAATGCTGTGTGGTCTGCTTCTGTCATGCCAGTGGAATGTTTGAAATATTCAAAACAAAAAAGTACTTGTTTCCAAGAACCTTCACCATTCAGCCAGCAATGTTCAGGAAGTATTTATGTTACTGTAGCTAGGCCACTGATACTACTTGTGACAGAAAATATGCTTTTATCAAGAATTGTTCTCTCTTTATTTCCTTCCCCATTTCCCCAGGTATTTATTACACAAGTTTGTAGGACTGTTGAGTCAGCTCCCCTGAACTCTGATGTGCAGCTAGCTGGACTCAGGCTGTTGACAAATATGTCTGTTACCAGTGACTACCACCAAAAGATGATAAATTCAATTCCATGCTTTCTTCATTTGCTTTCAGAAGGAACTGAAAGGACACAGGTACTAGGCAGTATTATTTTTACAAGCCATTTATGAAGATGCTTTACTTACCTCGTTTCTTACTGTTTTTGTAAAATGGTTTAGACTGTGCTAAGAAAAACCAAATATTCATTAATGATACAGATTTTATGCACTAAAATACGGATCTATATTAGTTTCACAATATAAATTCAAGAAGCGGGGAGGGGAGGGAATCTCGGTAGTGGAACCATTGGGCTACAGCTCTACCAAAGCAGTGAAGGGTGCACTGTGATTGCCCTGTGCCTTTGCTGTAGCAACTCCAGAATTATCTTCTGCTCTCAGCATTGCTACTGTATCACAGAGCAAGGAGAACCTGCATGGGAAAAGCTTCGCTGACGCATGAATCTCTGTAGTGAAACGTGATGAGCAGTGATCCTAAGTTAGGGACTTTTGTTCCCTTATGACACCTCTTGCAACCTTAGTGACTGCTACTGGAAATCATGCTTATTTGTGAATTATTGTGATATTGAAATGAGCTTCAGTTAGGAACCAAACTCAGCTTTTATTCCAGTAGTGTACGTGGTTGCTCTATCAGATCAAAACCAGTTTTCCAAAATACAGATTTCCATTAAACAAAACACACCTATTGTACTTAAGTACAGTCAGTAATATGGCCCTTTCCTAGTGTTTAAAGACTAGCATCACAAGGTCCAAGAAAGCATAAAGGTGTATTTGTGTATGATTCAGATTTTAAATGTAGTACTTAACCATCCTCTTTGTATTTTAAAAATATTCTGCATTTGGCCTACTGGGATTTGTTTATAGATCTTGCCTTATTTTGATGTTTAAGTCAATCTGAATTTGCTCCTAACATGTCCATACCTTAGTTTTCCCTATACCAAAATACTCAAGATGTTAGTTAACCCATTCTATCTTTTCCTTTCCAAGTCAACATTGACATTATTGATGCTCATTACAGCTGTACTTACTGTTTTGAGCTTTTAATGAACTTGTACATTCCTCAATTCAGATTCAAGTTTTGAAAGCACTTGTGAACTTATCTGCAAATCCAGCCATGACGAGACATCTTCTCAGAGCTCAAGTAAGGTTCTTGCTGCTCCATTTTATTTTTAGCATATATATATATGTGTACCTGTTTAGATATTGCATGTGCTAGAAGAATTTTAATGTATTAGAAATACATATGCAATTCCAGAGTAAATTCTAGACACTGCCTGGTTAAAATCAGTAGCTAAGTGCACATTCTTTCAGGGGCTGGCTTTATTTCACAGGGTAGTGTAATATGGATACTGTACTTGTAGAAGGAGAGGCACAGGGCCTGTGCACTTGGAGACAGTTGGTTGTACATCCTGTGTACCATCCCAAATAATCAATGATAACTTGTAGAAGCCTGTTCTAACCTTCCCTTTCCACCAAAGGGGTAATACCATGAACTGCAGTTTGTGATATGTATAAGGAACCCAAAACTTCATTTCCAGACACACAGTCAGTATATAGATTGGAGATGATCAAACAGAACCAGTACTATAAGTGATCCTTCTCAACAGCTGGTTCTAAAGCCAATGTACTGTACCAAACCCAACCAAATTCCACTGAAATCCCCATCCCTTTACTCAAATGCAGACATAAAGCTGTTGTCTAAGTGAACTTTCCCTATGCGTTTACTTATTTCTTCATGGAGAACTTTGTGTGACATTTGCTGTGCTGGCCTTGGCACGCAAGTTTCTTTCAGTTTCATCTCCTCACACCGAAACAGAGTCAGGGGCTGGAATGGTGCTGCATCCTCGTCCCCCTCACCAAAGTAACTTTCTTAAAACATGCAGTGGCTTTTATTTGTGAGCTATCTGCCATGAGCAAAGCTAGTCTAGATAATGCTATCTTTTCATTATTCAAACAAGGTTAGGGTAGCTAAATACTCAGTTCTCTGTTAAAAGTGTATCACTTTTTCATTTATCAGATATGATAACATAAAAACATTCAGGGCAAAATCAACATTGCTTAGAAGGAAAGCAGACCCTCTCTTCCAAATGGGAATTTTCCAGACAGACACATTTTGGAGATTGAAAATACAAAGCATTTATTAGCCTGTTGATGCACAGGCCCGTCTTTTCTAAAGAGAAAATGTGCATACCGTGCAAGTTTCTGACAGGAGTTCACAGCATATGAAGTTCTGGGATTTCATACAATTTCTGGTTTAGATGGTTTAGGCGCACGGTTTTTTTTCCATTTTCTAAAGTTAGATTTAGTTACATGTACTTACTGCTGGTGATTAAGTATGGAATGTTTCTTCAATATCCTAGGTGCCATCATTGGTGTTACTTTTTGACAACTGTATAAACAGAGATATTCTGGTTCGAGCCCTGGCGTTTGCAGCAAACTTGAAAAAGAACATGAATGACGAAGAATGCACCATGATTGAGCAGTACAGCAAAGACTCAATTTTCTTCACACTCTGCAGGGACTCTGCCCCGTTTGCTCAGAGACTGGCGTCGTTGCTGCATCACCCTGACACAGAAGTGAAAGAACAAGTTGTGAGAATATTAACACAATAGTGTTGTTTTCTGAAAACAGACTGACCTGATGAGAATATCTAATCTTGGCAATGCTATGCTAAAAAAGCCTGCAACAAGCAAACAATACAATAATGATGGAAAAAAACCCCTCTAAATACTACCATCTTACTAGGCACAAATGAATTACTACAAAAGAGAATGCAGTGCTTTTACTACAGAGAGCATAACAGATTTTTTTTTACAAGCAAGAGAAAAGCAATAGCTTAATTATTACTAATAAACCACTGCAGAGCTGCTACATTTATGGAATGGGGACAAATAATTTAAAACATGAAAACATTCATATGTAAAATGAACGTTTTAAATGGATGAGTGAAGTGAATGAAAATATCCTTCGCAATGTCAAAGACTTTTTTTTTACTTTTAAGTATTTAATGCACAATTCTAAAGAGGTATTTATTCAATAGTTGTAAAGATTTAGCAATTGGAGATTAGGCATTTATATTTTATATTTATCTATGAAATGGGTAAAGGCAAGTCTTACAAAATATTAAATAAAAACAATACCAAACTATCACTGACTTCCTACAGAATTAGTATTTTCAATGAAAACTGCATAATAAAGTCACCCAGCCTAGGTTTTTTTATCTTACCTGCATGGATTTTATTCTAAACCTCCATTCTTGTATGCTTAGTATATCCATTCCATTCCATTTAGCCAAACTGCAGTGCAATTAACCACAACCATGAAAGATTTCTACACTTGAACAAAAATTAAAAGGATTTTATATTGCTTTTTTAGGGAAAGCAGACATATTTTTAAAAATACTTTATTAGGAGTCAAGGATTATCTACAATTGCAATTCAGCATTCTCATTCATATTAAAAAAAAGTCTACAAGAGCAGTATCATACACATTTTTACAAAAGTTTCCTATTCTGTAGCAGCCCTTGAGCTTCCTTTCCTTGGAGATCTTTACTCCTTTTTTTTTCTGCAACTGGAGCATCATTGGAATGAGTGCTTATGCAGAATTAGCCCCCATAAAGTTTTAGTCATCAATCCAGCATTAATTCAAAATGAAGTGGAATCCATACAAACATCACTGTAAAAGAACCTGAACAGTTCCATTGATGAACAGAAAACGTACCGGAAAATACTTCTAAAACGAAATTACTAAAAAACTTCCACTACAGAGAAACTAAAAAAGGTGTCAGATGTAAAGGCTAGGAAAGTTTTCCATTTTGTACCATTTTTAAGAGAACTGTATCACCTAAACTGTTACCAAGTGCTTCATCTTTCTAATTTAGTATACTCACTCTGCTCTTAAGAAAACATTACTATCCCCTCTGTAATGCAATAGATACTTATTTTCAGATGGTCACTTTGCATATAGCTAAAACTGCAAGAAAAATATAACCTTGAAACAGTGATGCACCCATGCCCTGATCAATACAGGGGTAAAGCTACACATATCTAATTTATCCACATAGGTAGTTTTAACTCACCAGGAATACAGTTAAGGCAGAAATAGAAGTTGGCATGATTCCCAGTCAGAACCCTGACAATTGCTGCATTGACAGTGAACTGCCCTTTCTCCTTCCCACTGCTCCTAAAACACTGTACAGTTTGTAATAAGCAAGTTACATTACAATCATTTAATGTTTTGCAACTTTTTTTTAGATTTAATGTTTTCTGCTACTGAATTTGACTAAAAAATAAAGACTAGGCCAGACACTAAGAATTTACCCACTCTCCTCTCCTGACAAGACATTAAGACCTGTCTGTTCTAGGTATAGCTGACACATGGTTTCTTAAGCTCAGCAGCAGAGATGTCTATATGTCCTTTGCCATGTTCTCCAACCTAAAAATAAGTTTTTCAAATACCATCTTTTTGATAGAGTTGATTTCTTATCCTTTGCTTTGACAGCTGACAGAAACAAGTGACCTTTTCTAAAAATACATGAGAACATGTTACAGTGTTGTCTCAGTTTTCTTTTTCTGGTATAGAAAGACCTATTTTTAAATGCTTTCTTCATAGAACAATGCTGTTGAGATGTTTTGAAATCATGCAAGACTTTAAAATGTGTCTTTATGCAAAGATGTCTCATTTTTTTATCACCTACCCCACACCCTTGGTGGAAATCTTATCAGCACCAAGCAAAACATAACAGTCACCATTCTAGGTACAAATATTGCGAATTAATAGATCCAAAGCAAAACTTGTCATTACTGACATTTAGTTTCTGATCCGTGTAACTCAGTATTTCTCTGCTCTGTGGCTGGTTATCTAGGTATTCTGTATTTTAGTTTCACTCTAAAGTACATAATTTTACAAAATAATCTATTGATGATTATAAAAACAGGAAAATAAAACAACCCACAACGAAACCAACCTTAATTTTAAGCTTGTCCTTCAAGGTACTCAAAACTTCTTGCACCTCGGTGTTCTCCACAAAATTACAAACGTGTAATATACATTGTATCACCCAAGCTGTGATTGAAGCTGTTGCGTAAATACAAGAGACTTCATCTGAAATACCCTCAACACTGAATAACAGGGTAGTTTTAAACCAGTTTTGAACAAATTCTGGTGAATACATCTAGATGATACTAGAATTATGTTTTCAAATTTAAAAATCTTAATGTTTGTCAAATATGAACCCCACCAAAGGAAAGTAAGTAGCTTTTGCTTACATATAAGTAAATCTCTCTTCCAGAACCCTTCCTCAGAATGAACTTTGACTAACTTTGCCTCTTTGTTCTGTTCTTTGTTGACACAAAGATCTTTAACACTTAATATATTTATATTCGGAAGTCCTAAAAGAGACTGTCTACAGTTAAAAGATTACCTTAGCTGTTCCTACCATGAAATCTCACTAACTGGTTTTAATTAGTTGCCAGAAGTTCATGTCTTTAAATAATATGTCTTTTTTAAAATATATTTATCTTTGTGGGATATGAAAATAAAATGTAGACCAAGAGCAAAAAAAAACCCCAAACCAACCCACATATCCCACAGATCAAAAGAAAAAGTAAACAAAACATGATTTGCCAGTGAATTATGAAGGAGAATAACAACACTTTTTATTGGCAACAAGAGGCTTTAATTCTGTAAATTATCAAGACAATTTGGTACAGATATATTTGGCCAAGTTTTATAACACTGAACAATGTTGTAATCTCTCATTCAACTTTAAAATTATAGGGAAGCTATAACAAAAAATACCACAGCTCTTGTTTAAGACTTTCCACTTAAAAAAAACCAACAAAGTACTTAGAAAAAGGCTGAGTTGATGCAAGGACAAGCGACATTAAGGGATTTTTCCACTTCATGTGCTGCAATTGACACATTCAAACCTAACTTAAAACATAGACAAAACAACGAAAGTGTGCAGATACTCTGGCCAGCAGTTAGTTTTACACATCAGTGATGCAATATGAAATTATCTCTCATTAAAAGGCACATTTCTTTGATCATTGCAAAATTCAGCTTTTGTGGTTCATTAATACCTGAAAATGAAGAGTAAACCAATTTTACCATGCTTGTGCTTTAACGTAACAGCTGTATTGGAAGACTTCATCCCACAAAACATACAGTGAAGCTATCAAGGTACAGGGCATAAACTGAAGACTAACAAGTGGGAGATGAGAGTCTAACAATGAATAATTCAAGTTAGCCATTAATCCTAAGAATATTCTTAGTTCTGTGCTGAAGTTATTATTGCTGCTGCAGGTAAGATGAAGAGTTTAAAAATAATTTTTTCATCAGTGGCATACATCAGAGTTGAAATCGCAAGTTATTCCCAGACAACTTGTAATATATAAACCACTTTTAGATTACCTCTCTAAATTTATAAACAATATAACTAGTAAAATTTGTCATGAAATTGGTGTGCAAGCTTTAGTTCCGAAACTGACAAACCCGGCATCTAGACATCCAATTCGATCTAAAAAAAAATCTATTGTGTAACATCATGTTAGTATTGTAACTAATTGCTTACATCAAACAGGGCTTACAAGGAACTGACACTGTTTCAGTTTTCAAGCCGGTCATTTATGTTCAAGTTCCGTGATTCTCCATGGCGTAAGACAAAGAAGTCGTCTTTTTTCAAGCCGTATCTTTCAAGAGCTTCATTCAATTTAACTGGAGGATCCAAGTAATACTGGAAAAAAATGAGAATAATATGAGGGAAAAGATACCACTGCAACATTTTTTGAGGGGGGAAAAAAAAACACTGCTCTAAAAATCGGGGGGAGGAAAAGGATATTTGTCAAATTAAAATGTTTGGGTTAATTTTAAGTTTTTGAACGATAAGAACGCTGATTTACAGCTGCAGAGTAACTAGCAAGGCTCAACCTGTCAGCCCGAACTCGGTGGCCTTCAATGCAGGAATAGATCCCTTCGGAGGAAGCGCTGCCCGCCAGCAGCTGGCGCTTTCCCTCGCTCTCTAAACCCAAGCTGTCAGCGGTCCTGTCTGAACACTAGGCTGTCAGTGCGGCCCCCCTCAAGTTCTGCGGTGTCTTTGTTACATTTCAGAAAAGGCATCGTCAGCGAGTAATCATCTACTTTTTGTGCTCCTAAATACACAGTAACGTGTACCGCGGGCACTAGTAACACAGTTTATAGGAAACACAGGGGACAGGAAACGTTCTATCCAAGCGTCTCTATGTTCCCTCCATGCTCTGCCAACGAGGTGCACGATGAGCTGGGAGGGAGCACAGGCGGGACAGAACATATGACCGATCAGGTGATTACACTATCAGGAGTGAATTAGGAGATAAAATGGTGCAACTGATGCAAAGACAAAGCTGAAAAACAGCTACCAGACAGTATCAAAGCAAACGTAGACACTTCCTATTTCACTACATTTTTAGTTGCTGTGAAGGTATCTGGATAACCTTATTAGATCTGTGGACTTGGGGAAGGGGGTAGAGGGGAATAAAAACATTTTAAAAGATCAAAAACTCAGAATAACTCAATTTTTTCATATCCTTTCTGGTTTTAACTTTGAATCCACTATTAAAAATACTGTTCATATGTTTATTAGACAGACATAATTAATAAATACTGTATTGACCTATAGGCGTGCAGTTCTTACTATCTCCAAATGATGCACCACTAACTTTGTTTTTATTACTGCATAATGTAATGCATAATACTGCATGTGTCCTCATCTGTTACGTTCCTCAGCATCTGGATATCAGAAATCCTCCACATTTGTTTCAATAACTTTGTACTTTCTTAACCATGGAAATATTTTATGTAATTGGTTATGAAAAGCTAAGCATTGTTTTGAACAGCAGTATATAGAGTAGTAACTTTTCACTCATACAAAGTTCACATTTTAAGTTTATATTTACAGATATGTAGGTTAAACTGCACAAGCAAAGCTTCATTCACGTTTAGCGTTGCAATTTACCTCGTTTGCTAAAGCAAAGGTCCCCCAATGAATTGCTACAGACTTCTTTGCTTGAACATCAATATGGATTCTTACTGCTTCTTCAGGATCCACATGCTGGTATTTCATAAACCACCTACCAAAACAAAGCACCACTTTTTTGTGTCACCTAAGTCAGTGCGAGATTCCTCCTTTATTTCCATTGCAAAGAACAAAAAGAAATATATGCTTACCTAATCCAAAAAATCATAAGCGTGTACACCTGGACAACATACAGAACACTCAAAATCAGGAAACTAACATACACCAACACACCCATGAAACAGCAGTTTATGTATTGCACTCCCTTTTTGAAGGATTTTTTCTTATCTCTATTTTCAATAGTATAAGGACATATTACTGGGGCCTTAAGGCATTAAGGCTGAAACTTTAAATCCATCCCTGAAAAAATTTTCTGCTAGCAATACACACCAAAAAAGTGTGTGCTTCAGAGCTAGCCCAAGGGAAAAGGCAAAATAGAAGAGAGAACTTGGCAATTCTTGAAAGATACTGGATTTTTACCATGCTATTTGGATTCCTATCTTCCTTTCCCAGCCCATGAATGCTTTCCTTCCAGCATTATATGAGTGCTATCATCTAAATGTTTTCTCCAAAAGGAGAAAAGTTTGCTCTCCTGAGCAAACAGATCTTTCATACATGATAACCCAATCATCTTTGTCTCCAGATAAGTTGCAAAACCAGGGTAAAGACTGAAGCAAGAGAAAAATGCAGCAAATGAAATACACTGGAATGAGCTGGATTAAATGATGCTGTTTCAGAAAAAAAGGCAGAGTAATCCCAGATTTTTACTCAACATTTTTAAGGGAAGAAGGACTGCTGATTCATCCTTGCTGTCCTTAAGTCTGAAGGAAAAACTCTCCAAAAACATCACACACACACATACTTTTTAATAAAGTACACCTATAGTTTTAACTTCTGGGTGTATTTTTTGTCATCAGTATATAATTTCATTTATGTATTTTGCTCAAACTCTGATTTTCCTACCTTGGCTCATAAGCTCCAATGGGGATGGCTGCAAGATCGAAAGGTCCAAACCTTTTACCTATTTGTTCAAAAGCAAAACAATATCCAGTATCTCCTGCAAAGAAAAACCTGTTCCAAGGGCCCAAGACAGACCAGCTGCCCCAGAGAACCTTGTTAGCATCTGTCACAGTCCTTTTGCACCAATGCTGGGAAGGGGTGAAGACAAAAGTTACCGCATCATGACCAGGGACACAGTTCTCTTCCCACCAGTCCAGTTCAATCACATTCTCACAACCACATCTCTGCATCCACTGCAGGAGCCCCAGAGGCACGAACCAGCGCAGCTCGCTCCCAAAGCGTTCATTCAGACTCGCCACAGTGTTGTAGTCCAGATGATCGTAGTGGGTGTGGCTGATCAACACCGCATCTATCTTGGGGAGCTGCGCTACCGTGCACGGAGGCCCTCGGAAGCGCTTGGGACCCAACAGCTGAACAGGGGAAGCTCTCTGGCTGAAGATTGGGTCAGTAAGAAATACAAGTTCATCCATTTCCACCATAACTGTGGCATGTCCCAGCCACGTGACTCGCATACCAGCTCCTGTCTTCCCAGCGTCTTCTGGCGTTCGAACAAAGTAAGGTTGTAACACTGGAAGTTCTTTATCAAGTTCCTGGCAAAAAAGAACACAGTATGCATGAGAGATTTCAGAATGCACTTGGCCTTGGAACAAAAACTGCATACAAGGCACAAATCAATACAGTCAAGACTTGTACTTTGTTTATGTTTTTATGCAGAGAACTGCAGCACAGACCAGATGCCTTTTTAATGTCTATTTTCCCAGCTACTTCCTCCTAATTTCATTTTAGGTTTTTGCAACATTTACACTTCTCTGTTGAGAAAGAGAAGAGAGTATCCCATCAGGTCAGGAGACCTGATAGAGGCTGGGGGTGTTGCAATGAGAGCACTGCAAGGCACGAACAGCATCCCAGGAAGGGATTCCTCCACCTGAAAAAGAATATGTATACACACACACACAGGGTGTTACTTAACAAATACTCAAGTTTAGCTTATGCAACTAAATGATGCATCCTCTTAAGTGCTAACACAAGTAAGTCACAGCTGAAAGAAAATGCCATGTTCCCCAGTCACACTCCACAAAAGCTCTGTTAGCCTTTGTCAGGCCTTCTCTCTTCCTCACTACATCTAGAAGCAGCACACAAAGGTTAACCTTACCTGGCTAATGTTAGCTATTACAATTCTGCCTTCTCATCCCGCCAATAATTTAATGAACATTTATAAAACACAAAATCATTTTTAATATAAACCTTATGGTACTTAGATATACTTCTTCTGGTGTTTTATTGAAGCGTTTAGGGTAATTAAAGTTTAATTTTTACTGAATAAATCACTGTACTGATCTCCATGTATGTGCAGGATGCAGTCCCATGAATGACTGGAAATCAACCTAAATCCATTCTTCTGTGTAACAAAGTTATGAAAAGGTTCCCCCATCTCCTCTCTTATTCCAGCTTGACTAGTTATGCAGTCCCTACTCGAGTATGACAGGTCAGAGAACTGATCTGGATGAACATCAATTCAGAGGTAAAAAATACACAGCTCTCATTTTGATTGGCTCAAATTTTACTCTATGTGTATCCTCAAGTTGGCACAAAGGAGGCCATGGCTGTACATTACCTACTGAAACTCACCGCCCAACCACCACTCATTCTCCCATTTTGAACCAGTTATGCTCTTCACTGCAGTTGGTGGAGGTGCTTATGCAGAAGTTTTATGTTTAATAAATAAGAGCTTTCCTATTAAAAAAACCAACCAACTAAAGAGTCTTCTCAGAATTCCTGACCATCTCCAGCTTGGCCACAATGTGGCTAATGCTCTCCTCCCAAACACTTCTGGTCTGAACTCCTCATGTTGCTTTAGAAGAATTTTCATGTGCTAGGGCAGCTTCTAGACTCCTGACACTCCTCTCCCTGGTAATCACAAATGTCCCAGCACTTCTGGTTCCAAGTCAAGTTCTCCCTGCCACAGTTGCTGCTCTCATTCTCTCAGCCTAGCACAGATTAGCACTATCAGTGAGTTTATACAGAGCAGACCTTGTGCTCCTTTAAAAGTCCAGCTGATGCTGTGGCAGTTTAGGACTACAGGAGTTGCCTTGCTAAACAAGTCCTGACAGCTTCAGGGAAGTTACTTTGTCCACAATATTTTATTGATTTGGAAGGCATATGTTGGGATAAACAAAGCATGCACATCTCCATTCCCCTGCAATTCTACTGTAAATAATAAAATATTCATGAAATTGCTTTTTCTGAGAGCTAATGGATAAGACACTTCCACTGAAGAAGTTTCATTACTGTCTCCAGGAAAAAGAAATAGATAACCTTCTATAAAGCTGAATATAAGCTTAGTACAATACAACCTCTTAGTTCATACAAGAAAAGTAGGAGTCTTAGACTGAGATAAATGGCTGCTTCTCCAAGAAAGAAGCATAATTTTCTTATCTCTATTTCATTTCAAGTACATGGGAACAACAGAAATCTGAACCACACAAGTGTTATACTGTGACACTTCAATTTAAAAAAAAAAAAAAAAGCATAAAACTAACATAATACTCAAAACCAGAAATTAGGACATACCAACAAATTACACATTGTTACGTTAACAAATCAGATCATATCAAAGAAATAAAACTCAGATGTGGAATTTAATAATTAATTGTCCTATTGCAATTCAGGTCAGTACATTTTTTATGGAAAATATTCTTTTTAAGTAGCTAGTTTTAGAGTTAGACTACAAATTTTCTCAGAACTAAATTTATTAACTAAACTTATTTTTGCTGACATTTGGGACAAATTAGTTTTTAAAATGATCATCATGCAATATTAATAAACAATACTAAATGGATGCAGAACTGGCCAATTGGAAGGTGTGAACAATTAGTTAAGTGGGACTCAGACATATTTTACCAAGTTTTACCTGGGATAGAATTAATTTTCTTCCCAGTAGCTCCTATGGTGGTATGTTTTGGATTTGTGCTGAAAACAGTGCTGACAGCAGACTGATGTTTTAGCTTTGCTGAACAGTGCTTACATCACATCACAGCCAGTTGACTGGGGGCACACAAGAAGCTGGGCAGGACACAGCTGGGACAGCTGACCCCAACTCATCAGAGAGATATCCCATACCTTATGACATTGCACAGCAGTAAAATCTGGGGTAAGAAGGAGGAGGCGGGGGACATTCAGAAAGAATGGCGTTTGTCTTCCCAAGTAACTGTTACACAGGATGCAGCCCTGCTATCCTGGGGATGGCTGAGCACCTGCCTGCCCATGTGAAAATAAATTTCTTAGTTGGCTTGTGCATGCAGTTTTTGCTTTACCTATTGAACTGTCTTTAGCTCAACCCACAAGTTATCTGATCTTTCCCCTTTCAATTCCACTGGGGTGCAAGCATTGGGGGGGTGGAAGCGAGCAGCTGACTGGGACTTGGTTGCCTAAAGCCCTAACACATCTGCACTACTAAGGCTTTACAGGGATGTCACCGGGATTGTCACTATTAAGTATTTAGAGTAGTTGATTTAAAGATAGAACTAATCACTATAAAAGGCATTTGTAAAAGTTACATAGACAGGAAGATTGATAGAGAGGAGCACAGTTCGAACAACTGCTATCCTGACCTATTTAAATGAAATTCCATGAACAACAGTTCAAGACAAACCAAGAGCACAAAGGCAGTGTAACTTGTGGATCTCATACAGAGCTTGTGCTTTCCAGGTTTGTGATACACAGGCCTCTGATCCAAATCAATGATTGCTCAGAGGATGAGATCGGAAATCAGGCATATTGAGCTATCGTAGTAAATCACACCAAAATATTACTTCTCAATGCATGAGATTTGTGTTTGAGGGTTTTTTTTAGTATTTTACAAAAGCACACCAAAATCACCTTTTAAAGCAATAAGCAATACCCAGCTTTCAAGATTTCAAACTAAAACACAAGTTCTATTAGCAGTATACTTCACAAGAAATACTTAAAACTCACACAACAGGATAAAGCAACATAATGAATGAAATATGTATCTCATAGAACTTTTATCCTGCTATAATACATTTTGCTCTGTCAGACTAACCAGAAACATATTAAAACCAGAAGAATTATAATAGATTTTTGAAATACGGCAATTATGTCAAATCAGCTACCAAGAGAAGCAAAATGTGCTTAATGCTGTCTTGTCTTCATTACTGAAGTAATACAAAAATTCCTACCACTGTGTCCCTTCCCCCCTCCCCGTTCTTCTTTCCCTCCTAATGCAAAGCAAGAAGAAACACATGACAGGCTTTGGTAAGACTAGCTGATTAGCTTAGGATTTTTGGCGCTTAGTGCATACTGGAATACCACAGGATTTTACAGAAATGAGAACAATCTAAACTGCTGATCCAACAACTAATAATTAAAGATCCTCCAACAGCCCTGAACAAAGTTATTAATAAAGCCTGTAATGAAAATACAAGAAGTCCATGCATTCTGGATAATGACAGAGGCTCATTGTGAAGGCATGATTATAATACATATAGCTTTTCCACAGTGAAGCACAAGCACATATCCTGGATAATATGCTCGTTTTTACATACGCAAAGCACTTGGTACAGATAAACTGAACCTGACCAGCATAGCAGGGCATCACCAGGCACACTCAGTGTGGAAACTGAAGTAGGAGTCTGCTCAAAGGACATGCCATCTAGCAGTGATAAATAAAGTATAGAGCCATTAGTTTGAATTTTAAACAAGCTCAGATGCGCTTCACAGGCTGATTTAGGGGTGGAACAAAACTGGGTGGAAGAAGCATCAAAATGGCTGAGGACTCCACAAGTGAATTTCATTGATCCCTATCTAGGTTCTTCTGTTTCTGATTTACTTCACTGAACTCCTGAATAATTGCAGGCACTTAATTAAAAGATTTAATATGCGAACAATAAGATTAGCCCCAAATTAATCCCAACTGGGTCAGAGAGACAGCTTTTCAACTGGTGCCTTGTAGATTTCTTCGCGATCATCCTTCATTGTAGGGACAAACTGTAAATTAAAGAGGAGTGCTGCAGTTCTGCACTCCATCAGAGTGCTGTATGTTCTGCACTCCACAGTACACTTCAGCATTGCCCTCGAGGGACTTCAGTCATTACCCAGGTTTCTGGCTGGCACTGGGAAGACACAAAGACTCTTCTACACATACCAAGCAGGGCAGAGGTCAAAGGCAACTAAAAATGTCCAGGTGTGAATTTCATGAAAATGTGGCCAGCACCACTGTCTAGAAGGCTGTACACACCGAGGCAACTGTTGTCACCACAAGGAAGACACCAAATTTTAAAACGTAAATTGCTGGAANTATTCAATTACAGCCATGATTATTTGTCCCTTAAACATCCTCAAACCTCTGACCATCATACATTAATGTGTAACACGCCTTTCCTGTCCATAAAACTGGTAGAATTCCTTCCTTCACAGGTAATTCAGGTAAGACAATATTGAAAGCTCTTTACTAAATACTGGCTGTGAGATTTATAGCTTGTTCATACCTTCTTGCATGCTTAAAAGCATTATTAACACCTGCTTGTTAACAAATGCTGTCCTTGGTTGTGCACCCTTCAGCACAGCTTTTCTGAAGTACAGTCAGCACATCAGAAATACACTGAGAAGTAATTCTGTCAAAACTTAGTCATCTTCATACTTCCTGTGACCATAAACATAACCCATGGCTTTTCAGTATCCATTACTCTTCATGGAAAAGAAGCTTCTCTTGTCTCCTTCTTTATATACAATACCCGACAAAAGCATTTCACCATGAACAAATAACAGTGTTACCCCATAAACTGGCACTGCACTTTAAGTGTTTCAGTACAAATACTTGCTCAGGTTAGTTTTAACACATGCAATTTTTTCTCCTGATGTGCTGAAACAGAAAAAAACAGATTTGTAAATATTTTCATAAGTAGGTGACAGAAACGATTACATTTACATGAAAAGAGATGCAACAAATGTATTAAATTGCAGTCTGGGAAAAAAGGCAAAATTTTACAAATTAGATACGTCATGAAATCAGCTGTTTCATGCAAGTATGCTTCATAAGACAACACCTATTAAAAAGGAATGGCTCTAACTGGTTTATGACTGAGCTAGGGGGCCATTTTTGTTGTTTTTATAAATATAAACTTAGCTGTATAAATCAAAAGGTGTGGACCTAACAAGGAGACAAAAATTAAAGAGGTAGAAAGTATTAATCCACCTTTTGAAAAGAATAAAATGATAATCAAATCAGAAAAGTAAGACCTAGAAAAGTCTCCAGAAGATGCCTAATGAGTATTAGTTAGAAACTGTCCTATTTTATTGATTAGAGCAGAGGCAAAAGCAGTCTAAATCACAAAAGGAAAATATGGAAGTATTTACCTGCTTTAAGCGTGGCACACTGCTGTTATCTTTCTCCATGAGGGACCATTTCAAAATGTTTGATAAGGTTGGTGATTTCCATGTTGGCCACGGGTTGACAAATCTCCCATCTTTGCCTCTCTTTGATTTAGTTACATCCTCTTCTAATCTGTAGTCCAGCCTGAAGCTTTTCCTGAAGGTCCTGGAAGAATCATTGCCCCCGGAACCTCGTCCCGAATTCTGACGTTTCTTCACTGCTTCTTTAGGGTACTGGTTACACGCAGTTGAAGGCTGCTCTTCATCTGTGTTCTTATCCATAACTTTTTCAGGAGAACTAAATAAAATTTTAAATTAATCAATATTTTCTTGGATTAACATCAACATTCATAAGACTGAATGTTCTCACACACATTAGAAACAAGCCTTTCTTGTTTTATGATCTACTGTATTCTTTTTATCAACAAAATATGCTTTTAAAACAGTCACTGTTACACAAAAGACTTCAAAAACATGCTGTGGCAAGCAGACATGAGGGCTCTTTGTAGTTCAGGCTGAATTTTACTCCCTGGAATGCACAGCTTCAGATACTAACACTATTATCTACCAACTGCAAAAGTGAGGGGGAAGGGTTCCTTAATTTACATTTTGGAAGAATAGTCATTCCTCCTGAAACTTATGACATTTAGTGCCTGATGTAATACGATCCTGCAAGGCTGTCCAAGAGACACTGGAACTACATCGTACCTTAGGATTTGCCTATATAGAGACTTAGTTTTGTAGTACAAGCAGCAGTCTCGTGTAGCATTACTAACACTTTACTTACACCAACACACATGCAGGAAACTCAGAACACAAAAGATCTTTGGTACTGTTTCCTATTTTGTCTAAAACAAAGGAAACGTTTATTACAATCAAGGTAAATGTAACTGTTCCAAATATAACTTTGATACACATTTAGCTGAACTGATTGGTGAAAGGCCACAGGAAACTGAAATATTTCAAATCACAGCTGCAACGTTTGCTCTTAATTCCATCGTGAAATATAAAAAAGTGAGGAAACAACTGAGAAAAACTTATTTCTATGAAGTCATGATTCTGGTACATTTCTTAGAAAACTATGAACTCAGTAGTCAGAGTCTCTTATTCCAAACTGCACTTAAGTGTTGCAGAGTTTACGAATATAATCTTATTATATCCAAGGTAGAAAAACCAAATATCCCTATTTTATTTTAAAAGTTGCCAAAGCAATTCAATTGAAGCTCAATGCTTCAATTTCTATATTTACTTTCAACTGAAATGTTGAAAGTAAATACACTGTTCTGTCAGCTTAAAAAAAAAAATAGTTACTGTTTTAATGAGTGCACAACTTTCTGGCATTTACAAACTCTACCTGATAGAAACTAGAAAATGACTAGTAATGAACAGACAGCACTATTTACAGCTTAGGTGCAGGAATAGTTTTTAATAACAAACTGTGAAGTTTGTCCTGTGGAAAACTCTCCACCACATGTTTTGGCCTATCTACTGTTTCACTAACTCAAATACTCAGACTTCAGCTGTATGCTCAGCAGCACTGGGCCAATGTAGCCAAGCCAGTCCATGCAATCAATAGAGTCAGAGAACAGAATTCAAGCTCACAGTTTTCTTAGAAATCGCATAACTCACTGTGCCCCCCATAAGCTCATAATTACAGGGAAAATTAAATACATTGTTCACTGCAACATTTCAGCTAAGATATTACACACATGTAAGTGTCAGCAAACTGAACCCAAACGCTTTTGCTGATGATGCTCCAACTTCAAATGCAGAGTCCATTTCTGCTATTTCAGCAGCAACTGATGACTAAACACCAAGTATGGTATAAACTGTAAAGAATACAACAACTGATAAATATTGTGAAATTTTCTTAACAGAATAAACATTATTGTGCCATATAGTAGAGATAAAATACTAACACATCAAAATTCATTTCTAATAAAAAAGCATGAACAGCATTCAGAAGATATGGTTGATAGAATTTTTTTATACCCCTGGTCACAATCTTATTTTATGTAATTGCTTTGTACTCCAGTTTCCCTGCAGTTTTACTGAAACTACTCCACTTATGTATTTCCTATTTAGCATTAGGATACCATATTTGCATCATAATTTAACTGTTCATACTTCTAGGCTTTTTTCCTCCCTTCCACTAAACATTTACTGGAATCAACCTTCAGTGAAACACTCAACTTGCTCTATAGCATTTTAAGCAGATGTAAATAGTAACACAAAGAATCAGTGCCACAAAAAGGGAGACAGAATACCCAAAAAATGGTACTGGATATTTTAACTGTTAGTTTAACTTAAGGGTTGGGTTTGGGGGTTTTTTTGTGCACTCCTCAAAGAGCATTTTCAATGCCAAGTCAGCTTATTAATTAGGCAAAGCACACAGACACAGCATAAAACAGCTACTCTTTCAGAAAGCATCATGAAAACAAATCACAAAAGTTTAATCAGATAGGTACTTAATTCCAGGAAATTCTTCTCTTAACATCTCAGATGTCTGATTTCTTAAATATATATAACTACTGTAATTATTGCTCCTAAAAGACATTTTATATTAGAGACTGGGGTGCCTAAAGTTTTATTTTTAAGCTTCTGTTTATCCATTCATCTCTAAAATAGGTGAATTCTACTTTTGCTTATATCTTCATATAAACCTTTGATCTTATTCTGAAAGTATAAACCTCTAGGGGAAGCAGGGATCGACTGTGCTGATTAAACAAAGACAGTGCCAAAGCATTTAAAGCACTGCAGGTATCTATCTGTCTGCCAACATATTTTCCACATGATGCACATACATTACTTTCATTAGTATTCCATAAGCAACTGAAGGGATAAAAGACCTCAGTGCTCACAGAATACTTTAAACCTTTTACATGCATAAGAAAGGGACACATTTACAAACAATTAACTTAAAGTATTCCTGATGAACTGTAGATTCCTTTGAAGTATCAATCTTGCCAGATAATTTCTGTTTCATTTAAACTGATTAAATATATCCTACAATATTCATGACATAGTTTTCTTATATAGAAGAGGAAGATGATAATTTCTTGAAAGCCAGAAATCATTAGCTTAAAATAAAACTCAACCAATTATTAGTCCAAGGAGATTCTTACACTTTTGCAAAAGAAAGCCTCTACAGATAAGAAGATTTGGCAGGTATATTTTAAATAATAGAAAATACCCAATCAGAAATAAGTTGATTTTTCTGCCAGCTTTCCTAAATTCTTCTCATTCTATCAAAAATTATAGTTTGGCACTTGAAAAACTAATTTAAGCACTAGAATTGCAGAAAAATTATGAGCTATAGAGATAAAAAATCAAACTGGAGTAGAGTTGTGTTCACTTAGGAGGGACAGAGGGAAAGGATCACATCCCTGGTGAATATTTATTGTTACGTAAAGTTATACAAGAAATCTTTTTATACTTTTAAACATAAAGAAAAACTACTATTTTACTTAAAATCATTAAACTGCTTTCCTGGCAAATGGAACCCATCCTTCAGGATGAGGTGACTTACCCCCAACAGAGGGCAAGTGGACTGACATTATTTGTAAGAGGGGCTCAGAAGAGACAATCACCCTCTCTCTGTCCTTAGAGGTTCTTTGCTCTTTCAACTGAATTCAGAAGAGGAAATGGACCAAGACATACAAACTCCAAAAGAAGACCATTAGTCATGCGAAATCCACAAGGCCAGAAGGTGTTCTAGACAGAGGGGAAGAACACCGCTGGCTGATGAATAAGACAAAGTCTAACATACTTCAAAATGCAGAGCTCACATAACTGGTTTTCCAACATCAAATACTAAGGCACTCCTAGTAATCCACAAAGGAAGAGAGAAGTTGTAGATCTGGCAAGACATGGCATGGAAAATCCATGTCTTACATCTCACTAAACTGGCTGACACCTGTAAACAGGATATAGCCCTTAGGACAACAGATTTTGGGCAAATGGTTTATTTTATCATTGCCTACATAACTGAAAACTTGGACATAAGTATTTGGGCTTTCAGCCTTATGTTTATTTAGAAAAATAACAAAAATTTAACTAAACATTTCAATACTCTCTGTTCCAAAAGAAGGTTTGAAAAAGGATGCAATACCATTACAAGAAGCACTCTGCCATTATAATTTTTTCTTTTGAAATGGTCTTTTAAACATATGTCACGTTCCACTGCGGGGAACTGCGGAGAGTTCTTTTAAAAATGGATGGTCGGGAACAAACTGAAGCCAAACGACGCAAACCTTGTATCTGAGGACAATTTATTGGTAACGAAAACGAGAAGGAAAAGGAGTAGCCCGAGCAAAAGAGGGCTAGAAGGGACAGAAAAGAAGAAAGGAAAATGGAAAAGGACTGGGTGAGAAGAGAGAGGGGACAGGGGGAAAAAGAGGGCGCTACCACCAGCGAGGCAGGGCAGTGCTGTCGGCGTCCAGGCGGCGGGGGATGCGCACGCTGCCCGTGCCCGGGCTGGGCCTTAGCGCGCCTGCGCGGATCCCGGAGGGGCGCGGCTCCACGGGCGCGGCGCCCGCGGCGACGGCACCGGACACGCGGGGAGTGGGCGCTCGGACGGGAGGACCGGGACCCTGGACAGGGTCACAGTGACCGGCTGGATCGGGGCGGCAGGGTTGGAAGGTGGCAGCCCAGGCAAGGACGCGGGGCGAAGTGGCAAGGTGGCGGTCAGGGGCACAGGAAGGCAGGACAGGTGTGAGGGCGAAGCAGCGAGGGCAGGAGAGCCAGAAGGCAGGCTGGGCCAGGGCAAAGGAGGGAGCGAGCGGGAACAGCGAACAATAACGAGCCCCCACGAGCAGCAATGCAGTTGGTTTTTATACCCCNGCATAACAAAACTGAATTGGGACCTCATAACATAGTAGAGCTTCAAGCCAAATTACTTGAACACAGGCATAAAAATCTATTGTCTTCACCTTTTCCACCCAGTCCCCTCTAACATTTGCTGCTCCATAAATGAAATGGATGTAGTTCCCCCTACTAATCATAGAGCCATGCTACTAATCATGCATGCTACTAAGCATCAAGTCTGCAAAACTGACTTATCTTTCTTTGCTACACAGAAATGTGGTCCTTATTTAACAAACCCATAGGCCTGAAAGTTTAAGAGTTAGTATGAAGCTATAGTTTACTGGAACCCAACAACTTCCCCAGAACTTTACAATTGCCTGGTAAACATTTCATAGCTTCCCAAATACCTTTAATTTCTTTGCTTTTTTTGAAGTAAAGGGTTTGGTTCCTTTTTAATCACTGTCTCTGTGTAAACTACATCCAGAACTAGGCTGCACTAATGATCACCTAGAAGGGACAGCACACAATTCCCAGCAAACTCACACCACTGTAGCCTTACCAAAACAAGACTCTGAGCTTTCTCCATATACAGCTACACAACTCCGAAGTTTTCTTTCATTATACATACTTTTAATGACTGCAAAAACTATGCATTTTGGCTTGAAATAAAACAAAAAATTGTTTCAGTTAGAAAGAAAGGTATTTGCAAACGCTAGGGAGCATGTAAGTAATTGGTTCCCATAAGCTTTACTATCAAATGACTGCCAGCTAAGTTTTGGCTCGGCTTTTATTTTTCCTTCAGGTCTGAAATTGGCTGCTTTAATTAATGAACAGTTTGAGACTGGAAAATTCTGAATGCATTTAAAATTTTATTGTGCAGTAGTTCAAGCTGTTCCGTCTTACCATTGTAGACTTACCAGAGCAAGAACCTGAACCTTCCGTGAATTGTATACTGCTACACATATTGAAGTTTTCTTTCACTATACATATTTTTTTATCACTGCACAGCAGTTGCACCAGCAATTATTCCAGATGCTCTTGGTATTAGGATTTCACATAAAGATCTCTCAAGCTTGCATTAGCTGATCTGTGAATACTTCTATTATTTGAATCACATTAAAAATCCCTAGCAACAACAAGTGTTGCCAAAATTTTCATTCAACAGATCTGTAAGTATCCTGATTCTACACTGTCCTTGTGCACTATTCAAGAAAGATTAATAACAGAGTTGATAACAGAAAAAGGAATAGCTCTCTCCATAAACAGCCTCATAAAATCAGAATAAATCCTTTATCATTCTTATCTAGCTTTGAGGATCAACAGCAAAACAAAGCAAGGTTTTATTTAGACATCATGAAGAAAAATGAAATTAGTTACAAATTTAAAAAAGGTGAAGCATCTACCCATGGTCATCTGTTGTTAGGCCTATTCTTAAGCATCTGTATTACTTAAGCAGCCACTACCACGAGCCAAACCACTTCTGCCCCCACTACTCCCCCAGGCTTGCCAAAACAAACACTTTTGTCCACATGGTAAACTTGTTTAAGAAACTAATCTGGCTGATAGTAATTTCTTACCTTACCATCCCTAGAGCAGCACTTAATTTTCACCTGCATCACTATGCAACCAGTGATGCAATTGTTTATACCAACTGGTTAGGACAGGGAAGGGTGAGAACAGGAATATACTGTTGTAAACAAAAACTACTTATGCCAGCACTGGCTTAAAAAAAAATAACGAATTAAATACCCTCAATTTAGAATTCACCATGTAGCTCAGTTACACACACCACCAAGTTAGACTCAACAATTCCTCCTATCCTTTCATTTTCAATCTATTCCCTTCCAAGGTTTCATTCACACTTAGTACTGATGATGCTGAAACTCTCCATTTATCTCCTCAGACACTAATGTTTCATATTATAACCAAGCACATTCAATAGCTACCTACCACCCACAAGGCAGCCCACTCCCATTGCTACACATTCCACCTCTATTTTGCTGGTATTCATTAGGGGAACTAGACCAGCAGAAAGTTATTCATGCCTATCAGCTACACCTTTACATGCCTCTGGATACAAACGCAAATAGGCTTTAGAGTCAGGCCCCTCCGTAGTCCCTGAAGCCAATTATTTCTCAACGCTGGGTTAAGTCTGACCAGCTATGGGCATTGTATCAACTGAATAAAGATGCCTCTTCCTGGATCTGGGATAACAAATAACTATTTTCCCTTTTTTCCCAGGTGCCCCAGCTGATTCTCCCTGTCCAATATGAGCATTCTCTAGTCCCCAAACATGTCTATGATCTGTAGATAAAATGATAGAAGTTTTTTGTTACATGCATATTCTGTTTAGGTTGTGATCCCTGATATGACAGTAGCTGTCCATAGGGGACACGCAGTAGAACAGAGATGACAGACCCAGGAGCCAATTTCTTTAGCAATATATGCCTTTAAAATAAATTGTTTTCCTCTCTACCCTCACCTTTTATTGCAGTCTTGAATAAAAGAACACAAGTTGGCATGTGGCCATCAAATTCAAAAGAGCAGCCTAGACTATCATTATGATTAAGCACAAGAGCAGTGTAATTCTGTGCTATTGCTGAAGCAGTCACCAAAGGGAAGCTGGAGTCAAATTTCCCTACACCAGAAAGGAAATTGCCTTCCTTTGCTCTCCCTAAAAAACTAATTTCATATGACTACTTAATTTATAGGGAAGAATGCTGAAAGAACAGGAGCTGGAATCAAAGTTTTCTTACCTGCTCTGCAGGACTGAGGCTGACACACACACAGAAGCAAGGCTTGTGCATTACAGCTGTGTTATGGTACACAAGACAATACCCAAGTCACAAATCAAATACAGACACTTTTTAAATCAACAGAAAAATAAGTGCAGATAGCATATGCACACAGCTGCACAGGTAAGTCATGGACTCCAGCAGCAACTACGATCCTCATGAATGGCCCTTCACACTTAGACAGAATTTCAATAAAGCTTTTCCAAAAGAGCAAATATGAAACTTGTACCAACCCAGCTACAAGACCCAGAGGCCAGCTTTGGCGTTCTGGCACCAGCTGCACTTGTGTAACTATTTATGCAAACGAGTAGTTCACTAGTTTCAGCTGGTTACTGATGTGACTCCAATTAATGACAGAGGCATACCTTGCCAGGATGGGGTTTTCTGTTGTAAAAAACTGCCAAACTTTGAAGTTGAACATTTAAAGCACACACTTTAGCCACTCCTGTGTGTTAACAGACTCTACATCTTGGAGTTTGTATTTTAAGTTTATTATGCCATTGAAGCTGTTAGCACATGTTTTTCTTAACTAAAACAAAGTATTAAAATATTACAAGCTCACACTCCATCCTAAGGGTAAAGGTTTTCCATCTAACATCTTAATGTCAATTAGATATGACTAAACCCAAATACTATTACACGTAATGAAATTAAGGCTCCACTTGAACATGCTATGGGAGAAAACTGATTTCCTTTGTAGCATGTGGTTAGAGAGGCAATGTAAGAGCTGTTTCCATAAAAATGCACGGAAATTATGCTAAAACTTTGATGCATGGGATCCACATGGCAAAGTAGGATCTAAAGCTCATTTATCATCAACTCTGGCACTTTTATGTGTGCAATTGCTATCTCCACCTCATTTACTAAGCCTTTTAATTTTCTTTTTCCTTGTCTCCTCATGCCAGAAAGGAACAAACACCTATGCAAACTTCCTCTAGACTCACACCAAGAATAATCCTTTAAAACCCTATAAAACCTCAGTTGTCCAGGAAGTGCACCAACACCCAAGAACTCGATTCTATTTTTAAGTTAATAGACAGTCATAAAATTTTGTTTATATTCATATTTAAAGGCTTGTCTGTTTTGATTCCCTCTTTTCAGTTCAAAGTCCAAGCACATAGGGTCCAATGTAATTTCTCTGCAACATGAAAATACTTCCTTAAATTCTTTCTAGTTCTACTTAATTTTCAATATAAAAATCAACTTTTGCTTGTCCTAACAACATTCTCTCTTTCTCTCTGTTTATGTACATACATGCACCCCATACATATATGGATTTTACAGAACTATTTATAACATTTGAATTCAAATTTACTGAAATCCAAGCAAATAATTTCAAGGTCAGCTAAGATAAGGAACTGATAATTTTTCTTTGTTGAAATATATGTTTTTCTTGAATGCACCTGTTCAAAGGCCATCCTTCACGTGAGTTAAGCCAAAATGTCACCACCCTTTCCAAATAATAAAAGTTTTGAATATCCAAACTTCATACTGGAAAGCCAGAAAACACATCCAATACAGCACCCTTATAGTTCTTTAACTGAAACACACCCATTTAAAAAGAAATTCCAAGGGACAGTACACCAGACACAGCAAAACATCAATACTCAAGGAAACTGGAAACATCATGATACGTAAATGTTTTTCATTACACTCTTCTTTTCCTATATATAAAGGGCCTTTCCTTCCATCCCCACAACTCTAGATTATGAAGTCTTCATGCACTCTAAACGAAATGCAAAGTGCTTCAGTTGTTAGTCAACAACACAAGTGTTAATACAAGAAGTTGTGTGGTTTGGGTTTTTCTTCTTACGGAAGAGTCAAGGCATACTTCCAACACAAACATAAGCCATCTACTAATTTTCAAGGCACCATCCTAAATACGTAGGTGTTTTAAGGAGACAAAGTGTTTCATGCAAAAACACCTTGCTATTGCCACACTCTTATTATCAGAAACAGTTGAACCTCACTGAAACCTTCCCTCAAAAACCAGTCCACACCATGAGAAAAATTTTTCCAAATATTTTAAGCAATAAAACCTGTTATCCTATCATAAGCCTTGCTCACCAGGCAGTAGCACTACCAGCTCCAACCACAGTAACAGGTCCTACAGAAGAAGTAGGTCTTGACATAAATTCTTTAACACCCAATTTTTCACTCACATGTCTTATCAAACTTTGATTTTCACAGTAGGGCCACGACTGCAGCAATGCCCAGTTCTCTTTCCTGAACAGCTTTGCCAGGTTTATCTGCTTGGGCACAGTTGTAGGCTATTCAAACTCAGATGATCTCTTCCTTGTAAACTGCTAAACACCAAGATGTTACATGCAAAGAGTAATAATTTTTTCCCTGGACTTTTAAAGAATATTCAAACTAAGTGCAACATTTAGTTTACAGAAAAATCCTTTTTACTCAAATCTGCATTTAGACACAGGGCGATCAAGTGATTTTCCATGGTCCTGGCTCTGAATGTATTTGAAGTAGGACTCACACTGCAACCTAAAAAGTTAAAGCAATAGACTGAAAAAAATTAAAGTGAGATTTAAAGTGAAGAAGGGAATCATAAATGTGACAAAAAGCAAAACTAATTTCACTGCAGGTGTTACATATAAAGACACTAATTAAAATGGCAGTATTTCTGTTTTTCTCATCACAGACAAAATAATTGCCTTCCTTTTTGCTGAAAAGAACTTAAAAGCTATTTCTGAATGAAGAAGTAACAGTTTTGGTTTAATCTTGAGCTTATAAAGGCTGAGAAAATAGTATATTTCTCCTGGGTACTCCTCAAATCTTCTTAGTTAATGCAAGTGAATAAAAATATAATAATGGATTGCTTCCTTTTAAAAAGGCTGCACATCTCTTTTGATCCAAGACCAAGCTGAAGCTGAATAACTGTTATTTATATTTGAAGTTTCACTGTCATCCCTTACCTCCTCCTCTCCTCTCCATCATAACTAAATCAAACAGGGCTTTCCAAGCTCCCCGTTCCCATTACTTTTCATAGTAGACATTTCAATTTCAGATAATTTCAGGTAATTTGAAAACAACTGTTGCAATAATTCTTGAATTAATAAGAAAAAAAATCTTATTCTTGTCTTCGTCAAAATCATCTCTACAAAATAAATCAAGCTTCCTACTTTCGTAACTGATACAGCTGCTCCTATAAATAAAAAAACTCTTCAAGGGTTTTTTACCAGAAAACTGAAGTGATTTTCCTGTCACTATCTTTAATTTTGATGCCACTTTAGTCGGTGCAGTTTGAAAATTAAAGAACAAATACTTAAGTACAAACAGTACTTTCCTTTAAAACTAAAAACTTGCTTTATAATCGCCATTTAGCAAATGGAAGAAATCATAATCGTCACTAGAAAAACCATTTCTGCATAAGTTCATGAATTTAACTGCATGCAGTCAACACTTCCCCCAAATCCTTGCTAGAGATAATTGACGATCATTGAGATTATTTGACTGCACTAATTACATTAAATGACTTCCTTAATATCTTCCACTTCGCACTATACAATGCGAACATCCACCCCCCGCAACTGCAATAAACATCTGTTCGTGCCTCCTATTCAAACGAAAACATTCTCTAAGCCGCCGATACTATGAAGCGGATTTTTTTGTAAGCGATTATGTAACTTGTTTCTTTCCGAGCGCTGCTGCAGCATGTTTTACTGTCAATTGATGGGAACGAAAGCCTTACGCTGGGAGGGCAGGGGACGAATGCAGGACTTTTTCTTCCAGGGTTTCTTTTACCGGTGCGAAAGGATCCCCCCGGTCCAAGCTGGTTTTGCAGCTGGCGCCCGTCGGGGTCTGCCCCCAGCCGGGGCGGCAGGCAGGAAGCGGGGCAGGGGCACAGCCGAGCTCCGTGGGCAGCCGGGCTGTGCCGCTCCTCCCCGGCCCCACACACCCCGTCCGCCCACCCGCGAACTTTTCCGAGCGGGTGCCCGCGCCCTCTCCACCCCGCTCCCACCGCCTCCCGCAGCGGCTCAGCCCGGTCTCCCTCACACTCACCGGCGGGGCCCCGGTACCGCGTGTGCGTCTGGCGAGCCCCGCTGCCGCTCTCGGAGCAGGTGCTCCGCTAGCCCAGCCGCCAGCCGGGCTCTGACGGCGGCAGCTCGGGAAGCGCCTCCCCTCCGGACGGGCACGGTATGGGCGCCGCCGCTCTGCTCGGTCCGGTTCCCCCCTGCCCACAGGAAGGCGCGGGGGCAGAGACCCCCAGCCCCGGAGCGCTGCTGCCACTGGTGCGCCGCTCACCTCCCGGGCTGCTGCTGCCGCCCCTGAAGAGTCTCGTCCCCCTTCTCCTCCTCCATGGTGCCGCTCCACCCCTTCCACGGCGGCGGCTCTGCAGGTCTCCGGTAGGAGCTGTTGAACGGCTGCGGATTTCCACCTGACCAGCCCGCCGCCGAGGGCAGCGCGGCGAGCTGCAGGGAGCAGCTCCACAGTGTCCGGCGCCCCACCATGGCGAGTAGAGGTTCCGCGGCGCCCGGCCCTTCACCGTGAAGCGAGGCTCCCCATAGCCCGGCCCCTCACCGTGGCGAGCAGAGGGCACCACAACGCCCGGCCCGTCACTGTAGCGGGCAGGGGCTCCGCGGCGCCCGGCGCCTCACCGTGAAGCGACGCTGTTAACAAGATGGCGGCGGGAGTCCGAGGCTGAGGGATCCCGGGTGTTCCGGAGCCACGGCGGGACAGTGTCAGGGCGCGTTCTGGCCCTGGAGGCAGGGCTGCTCGTCGGCTCTGGGAAAAGGGAAGCACTCGGTTGTGCTCCTGGCCGGCTCTGATGGGAGGTAAACGCTGCCCGCAGCCTCCTCTGGGAGCACGAGCATGCTCCGACCACCAGGTGCTGCGGTGAAAAGTTTCCTGAGCTCGGTTTTCTCAGCAGCCCGGGTCAGTGCCGCCATCCCCGGGGGTACCGGCACTCCCGGGAGGTGCGGTGTCCGGGCGAGGCCACCCTCCCGCAGTACAGCCCACCTCGCCGGCACCTGTATCCCCACGGCCTTGGGAAGGTAAAACTCGCGTCCAAGTCGCTTCCCGAGCTAGGTTACAACCATCCCCTCACTCCCTGCTCACATCTGTCAGAAGTTTGCAGGCAGCTCAAAACGATGGGCTGAGAACTGAGGCACTTTGAGGCATCCAGCCCGGAGGAATTGGGTTCTCAGAAATAAATGTGTATTTTTAAAATATTTCCTTACCTCCTTACGGACAATGGACAGCAAAGAACAAAGCTACGTGTGATATGAAAAACACCTCGTATTATATAACAGCCATATAAAATCTAAGACTATCTGGAGCTCTGATAACATGTTTATGTACATTTTATCTTGAAGCTTGGGACTGGGTATGTGGTTCATTGGTGAAGAAATCCTACCTATGTTCAAGGCCAAAGTTCTCAAGGCACACCTTAGGAAACTAGAAATATGGGCCTTACTCATTTGTTATCTGTCATTCTCTTAGTTTCCATAAGGTAAAGGACTGATGAAACTATCAAGCTGCCTTGTTCTGTAAGAATTATCTGTTTTCTATGTTCTGTACATACTGATACAGATATGTATTGGTTGCTTATGGTCAGGCAGCTTTGCTGACCTTTGCCAATGGAAATTCCTAATTTATTTCTTACTTCTGGTCCTTCTTGCTTGACATTTCCTGATCATTTCATCTACCACTATGTCTAATATTAAGCTGGCCTTGTAGTAGCAATGACTTTTACTCATAATTATTAAACACAAATCTTTATTGATTGAAGCTATTTCTACTGTTACTTTATGGACTCTAAGATCCACTAAATGAGTTAGATGATAAAACTGTTCTGATCAATGACCATTAACAGTAATAATTAGTGCCTATGTATAAAAACCTGTGTAAGCCACTGGGTAAGGGCCTCCAGGCTGGTAGTAGCTGATTGCCAACAGTAGCAGATTTGGGGTTCTCATCCTACATTTCAATTGAGTATCTCCTAGTAGGCAGCCCTGGCTCCACATGTGGTGTGGAAGTAGTTTGTGTATCACCAGTGCTGCAAAAGCCAAAGCCCGGGAGGCTCTGCTTTAGTAAATGCATTTTGTCTGTACTACAAATAGAGATGTCAATGGTTGGAGGCTGTAAGTAAAGACACCTGGTATCTGTGCAGCATGCAGCAGCTTTCAATTTGAAAAGAAACATGACTGGTGAAGAATGATATGGTTGTTCAGTTTCTGACAGTGCTAGAAGTGTGTATCAGTGTATTACCAACTGTGCCACACTAGCATGCACAGCATGAGATAATTCCACTCCAGAGGTGCTGCTCAACAGAACCAGGATTCTAAACTAGTTTCCTATTTTCAGTATTCCCAGGAGCCAACTGAGATCTCAACTAGTCCTGCTTCTTTGGTGGGTTTTGATTTTTCAATGTCTTATGCACACAAACACATCTAAACTGAGGAAAAATCCCAAGGGAATATCTGTGCTCAAGTAGCTGTGTAAACCCAGAACAGGGATCTCTCTGACTCTTAATACTCCCCAGACATGATAATATGCTTAGAGGACTGATGTTAGGATCCTGCAGGAGTTGGAAGCCAGAAGTTATTAACAGATGGGAAGGTTCCAGCCATCTGTGCATGAGGTAAGAGTTTTTGCTTGGCATCTAGTCTTAAGAAAGGGAGATTTAATAATTTTATTTCCATCAGTGGCATGCAGTCCTGACTAGTCAGGCAGTTTTACTAGTCAGACTGACCCTATATATTGTCCTCTGTATATGAAAGTAAAAAAGTTATGGGAGCTTCTTTGTACTGCAGAGAGGCACAAATACGGAGGGATAACAAAGTGGGGTTACTTAGGAGTCAGTACATTTTCTTCCTCACAGTGCAATTTAACAGCTGAAACAGAGTAATTTTTTATTGAAATTTTGGGGTATAGCATTTTATTAACTACTTGGAAGGATAAGTTCCTTAAACTAGCCTAATTTGCTTACTGCAACGACCTGTATCTTAATTAGAATCCCATGGTTAGTGTTTCATGAATTGTATCTGCAGTGGTGTCTTTCCCTTGGAGATAGTGCATTAATCATGGGCAGGACAGCTTGACTAACTTGATTATAAAATTTCTCTTGATGAAACGTTTAACTTTCTGCACAACTGAAGTTTATCAGTATTTTGTTTATATCTCTCAAGTGTAGTGTTAATGTCTTTTTCACAAAGTCTAATTTAGTTGGTTGACATAAGCTGTGTCAGAGCAAGATACTCATTGTCTTGGCCAGTAACTGAAGCCCAATGTAAAGCAAGAAAAAAAATAGAAATTCTTATGGTTAAAATTTTATAGCTTCATAACTGAACTGTCTGAACTTGATTGAAATTCCTCCTAGATGACAAAGTAAAAATGTTGTACCATCTCTCACTCCATCCTAGAATATCAAGTCATAGTCCAAAGTCCCTTTTGGCTGAGGTTGGTTATATACTAGGCAGTGTTTATTGTTATAGTGCAGATGCAGTTTATTGCAGAAAAAATCCTACACTTGCTGGAACAGTTTGTGCTGGATATCTGAGTGAAATAAACTATACTGGCAAAAAAAAAAAAATTATCACTCTAATACTGGCAATACTGGAATTTTTACTAGCATAGAAATTTAGCACCAAAAGAAATTCTACTAGGCTAGTAAAAGCCTCTCTGGCAAAACTGGCCCATATTGGGACATAACCAGAAAGCCGAACCTTGCCCTTCTAATTACAGGGTGCTGAAGTAACCACCCTTACGGTATCCATCCTCTTTAGGAGAGAACTTGAGGGAGAAAAGTTATTTGGCACCTGTTGCAGGCAGAGGCAAGCAGAGTTTCAAATCTTGTAGGATGTTAAGTTACCCAGTGAAAGAGGGTGACACAAACAGCTCATATATATATATATACACATACATACATATACACGCACATATAGACACAAAATGCTTCACAATAATGTTTAATCAAAACATTAAATTGACATATGTACAAAACATATATAACGATATATAATAATTAAATTACTGCAAATATTATGTTTACCATTACAAATCCAAACCTCTTACATGATAAAGAATTTGACAGTTTTTGGGACTATAGAGAAGGAACTTATGAGGTACAGTTAATGCTCAAAAGCACGTTTTGTTTTATGTGAAATACTCTCTGATGCCTTGCTAGTGTATTTTAACTTCTACTTAGGCAACAAAACTGGGAAAGATAAACTGGAACTATAACAGAGACATTTACTTTGTGTTAAACCAGTAACAGGCCAGGAACATTCTCCAGCCCTGACACTAAATTCTCCAATGCCTGTATTTTCATACAGATAAACCTTCCTAGCCCTGAAGGGCAGGTGGCTGTATCAGAATTGCTGTTGAAAGTCTTACCAGGCCCATGCTAATCCCTAAAGATGCTTGGGCACTATGTGGGAGAATGCTATTCAGCAAAACGCAGGTAGCAACCTTGCTAGTGATTTAATGCTTATTAAAGTGCAGTAATGTCCACCATATGTTGTAGTTTACTGGAACACATCTAGCCTTAGACAACACCTGATTTTGAGATTTAACCTGGTATCTCAGAGGAAATGAAAGTTTTTAGGATTGTTTTCAAAATTGGTAAAGCTTGGCAGTGTCATTGTGAACAAGCATTACTGTGAGATGATGCTGTTATAGCCAGTACCTGGTAATGTACTGTTATTGCATAGCATTTTGCAAAATTGCTATCATTAAAATTGACTTAGGAAGTTCAATCATAGTGTTTAAAAGGCCGCATCAGATCCAGATTCCTTTGTGAGTGGCACTGTTCAGAAAGAAAAATCCTTGCCTTTTTGCAATTGAATTTTTAATTGAGCATAAGGTAGGGTAACATGTTTAGTAAACAGGAAAACATTCTGGATCTACAAAGGAGAAAAAATAAGAATATGCAGGATAGCTCCTAACACAGATTGATATGAATGTCTCGATTTTCAGTTGAGAACTAGAAATTATAGAACATTGTGCTGTTTTCATTGCAGGCAAGATGATGACAAACTGTTTCTTTGTGTCTAAATGCATTCTGGAAAAGCATACCTCTATCATTTTAGACTGATACTAAAATGGATTGAGTTTGTGAACGATCCTTTGTTTAAGGGAGTGTTTCTCATGCGTAGTGCTATGGCTTGAATGTGAATGTTGGCATTTGTGAAGGTCTTAACTATACCCTGTCGTTTTAATTTTTTATATGACCAGGTCACTGTCTGAATGTGTAATGATCCTTAGTCTCATGCCATTTATATGTGTGGCTTCATTTTTTTTTGTGGCTCTAAGAAGTATTTGGCTCTAGCTCTGTGGTTTTATTCACCATAGAGCAAATAGGTTACTCGGAGACAGATACTCATCTGACAACCCTGGCACTGGGTCTCAGTGGGTCTTTAAGATGGTCTGGCTGCCTTCATGGCTGTGGATGTTGCCCTTCAGCAGAGTCTCCTGGAATGTGGGGGAAAAATTCATCCTGTCAAGACACCGCTTCCTTGTATGTTTGGCATACAGTTGGCATGAAAAATGAGAGGGCTACTGGCACTGGCAGCACTACAAAGTCCTCTGAGACAGACAAGATGCAAACGTGTAGGAAGGGAAGGAGGCATGGTATTAGAGTATGGAAGAATATACTCTTAGGGACTTGATGGTGGACATGGGGGGGCTGTCCCAGTCCCTGTACATCTGCAGGTGTATTTTAGACTGCCTCAAGGGGATGCTCATAGGGTGCACAGGCTTGAGTTCTCACCAGCAGTGTCCCAAATAGGTTGATCTTCAGATGATTTTGGAGGTGCACCAATACAGTGATGAGCTGATCATGAAAGTGACAGGTCAGTTAAACCATTTATTCCATATGCTTTACAGGAGCTGTTTGTAAAGCTGCAGGGTGTTAAATCTGTCTCTCCCTTCTCATGTTTGCACATAACACCTCTGTCCTGGGGTGACTTTATGATATGGTATTCCCTATCATCTGCCCTGTGCCAGACATGAGTTCTGTGCCTTTAAAGCTAGTTCTGGGAGAGGGTGGAGAGCCGGTGGAATTTCCTTCGGCACTGTGTTCAAAACAGAGATAGCTGCTGGCTTATCCTGCCCAGCTGCTCCGCTTCTGCATCGGGGAAGAGAGTTACATTCCTTTTGCTTTTAAGCTAGCTTCTCGTTTGTTAGCTAAAGTACGGAGCCCTGGGACTTTGGCTTCTTCTTCTTCTTCTCTTCTGGACGGTTCAGCAACACCAGAACATCATTGGGAGGCCCTAACCATGGCCCAGAGGGGCCCACACTGAACCCAGCTCCAGAGAGAGAGAGGAGCGCCACACCTACAAAGGACTTTGAATTTTACCAGGTTCTCTCCACAGCGAGAGGTTTTATTATTTAGCATTATTCTTTCTTTCTGTGCCTGCATGCACTCTGCTTGTTAAATAAATAGTTTTTTTCACTTTCCTCTGAGGAAAATTTTTTCCAGACCTGGTGGGGGAGGGGTGACTGAAACCTGCCTTCTATCAGAGGACATTCATTTCAGACGTTCCTCAAATTTGTCTCAAACCAGGACAACCTCCAAAATCCAACAGACACTGTTGGAGGTTCATAGATGTTTATTTCCTACTAAAAAGTGACATACCTGTTTGGAGATCCTAGGATTGGAACAACTTGTTTGAATTCATTGTCTGTCTCATTTTTGATTCTAAAGTTGGTATAATACCACTGACAACAATGTAGAATAAAACCTGTGATGGTCATGGAAGTACTGGGGCCACTGTTTACTCATATAGTTTCAGAGCACATGTGGAAAGGCAAAGCCACATAGAAACCTAAAATCATATAGAAAGAATGAAATTAAGCAAGTTTGATGTCCTCTTCATTTCTGTTTACTGCTCTCTAGTCTCACCCTCTCAGTGCAATAATCCAAGCCCACTTCTTCCTATGCCTTCCATGACATCTGTTTTGGCAAGAGACAGCAAGTGCTGTGGTTAGTCCAGTTAGTCTTATGTGCAAGCAGACTGGCCAGCCAGTGCACCTGCCCACTGCCAACTGGCTTGTGCTCAGATAATACATGCTGCTGTGTTCTGCCTACTTTTCCCATACTCATGGAACTAATTTGAGTCTCCTTCCTATATCCAGATACTGGTGTTAAAGAAATTTATAGGAACTTAATTACTTTGGGCTATATTAGGCTTACTTCAGGCATATACTATTACCCCTGCTCTTCCTCTTATGTAAGTTAGGATTTATAATATTTAAACAGTAGTAAGGAACTAGTACTATTAAGATGCTCAAGGGCTTTTGGTCCCTTGACTGACCAGAACAGATGCCCTTGGAGCACCATTTATATCCCACCAAACGCAGATTTCTGATGTTTACTTTCTATGAAAACCAAGCTGCAGGAAAAAAAGACAAACCACATCCAGGTTTCTTCACAGTGTGAACTGGGATGCAGCTGTCCACCTTTACTAAGAAAGCTGGGAATGCTCTAAGATTTCCTAATCCACCTAATCCATCCATCCTGATCTTCCTTTCCTTCTTTCATGTATCATTGAAATTGGCCAATAAGTTTGAGAGAAAGGCATAGAGCATGATTTCACAAGAAAAAGGGCTAAAACCAGGTAATGATGATGGTATTGTAACTGAGACATTATGGATAATTTCAAATAAACTAGGGTTTCCCTTTTCACAGTGAAAAATACATTGTGAAAAGGGAAAATAAGAAAAAATAATTACTTTTAAAGTCATATAAAGTTACTGTAGAGAAATAATCATAAATAAGGAAGAAATTGTATAACAAAGAGGTAAGTTGGAGCTTCCTTGTGATCACTTGTAGATATTCAGAATTGATGATCATCCTTTTCCTTGTCTCCATAAAACATTTTTTTAGCTTTATCATACAAGCATCATACAAATACAGGACTAGAAGGGGCTTCAATAAATCCCATTGTCCAAACCACTACATTCAGTGAGGGTCTTCCATAACTGGAGTATTACCATAACTCTCAGCATCCCATGCAGGCAGCATCCCATGCAGGCATGCTCTGTGCCACATGGAGCTGCTTTCAGCTGCTAAGCTGCTCCCCTGGCACTAATGAAACTGCTGGGTTCCCAGGCTGACCTCGGTACCCTGCTTCTGCCCTCCTGAAATGTGTCTGAAACCTCTTCTTCATCCACAGCTCCCAGGAGGGAGAGAGAAAGGAAATCCACTTTGATTTTAACAGCTGGCACTGAATAGAGGAGAGAGTTATAAATAAATGGAAATAAAGAATGAGGGCATGTGACTGAAGCCATGACAGTCACTTTTTGGTATGGCAACAAATAAGCAGTGCTCTGAGTGACAAAATGTCAGTCTGAATGTGTAGACACTATGATGATGTCAAAAGAGTCTCATTTGAATTGGGATTCAGGAGGATCCTCTATTTAAATCCTGTCTGAACTACTGACAGGCTGCATGACCTTTTACAATATACTGAGCTCCATGGGTCAAATTGGTCTTTGCTGCAACTAAATTGACTACAATGGAATTATTCTGTGACTGAACTTTATTCCTCAGACATCAGTCAACACAGCTGGTTCACTGAATAAATGAAAGAAAGCAATCATAGATGTCACTGGAAAACAGATGCATCTGAACTGAGTCTTTCAGTTTTGTCAAAACTAGAGCAGAAGTGCAAAACTGTTACTTAAAATGTGTAAGTAATTGCTGATAGTGGGTTATTGACAATGTAAGCTCTCTGAAGGCAACAAAGGTGTAAAACTGCCATTGTCTTTTTTAAAGGGAATGTAAATGTCACATGTTATTTAAAACTTGGAAAATGATGGTTCTTTAAGTTTTCTGGTATAGATTGCTTTTTCTTTAAAAAATTAATAATGACAAATGACTCAGGTATTTATGCTGAGTCATTTACATTACAATGCTGCACACTGGTAAGCTTCCCATAAAAATGCTTTTAGAGCCGGATAAAATAACAGTGTTATTTAATAAAAGATAAGTGTCATGGGCAGACATTATATTTTTATTTATTAGACAATAAAAGGTGTCATGGGCAGAATGGGAGCTTCAGACAAAGTTTCTTGGGGAGAGCCCCCCCGCCCCGTTGAGTCACAAGGTGCAGAAAGGACCCTCTTGCTTTCTAAATTCCTTCTCGGAAAGGAGTCTGGGTGGGGCTGGATCCAGTCCTAGTCCCAGACTTTCAATGGTTTATGTCTAAAGTATTATATAGGTGTAATTGAGCCTTTATACAACTCTGTCCCACAGGATTAAGGATGGCAAATCAAATATATTTATATGAATAAAGTAGATAAGAATTTAAATAGATTATACTGATGAAAAGACTAAAAGACCTTAATCAGAATTATTTACTACACAGTATAGGTAGCTGTAACTACTAGTGTAGTGCACTATGTATTGAAGCAATATTGAAACAATGATATTAAAGCTAGCAAAATAATTATGGAAATTGATGTTACTCACTCATACAATGCCTGTGGGCAAATCTCTTGCTCAGCCTCGGGGATTAACCTTGAGGGGTGTCCCCATCCAAGGGAGGAATCTCCACACACACTCCAAGAAGGGGTACGTTAAAAACTCTTCCATTAAAAAGTGAGACTGAGCTTTTGTAGCACAAAGTGATTGACTATCAGGCAAATGTCTCCAGGCTCAACAGCTTTAGATACATTATCAGTACTATCACTTGTTGGCTCCTTTATCAGGAACTTTGCCACATCTTCACAGGTGCCAGTTTTTGCCGGGAAACATTGTCCTTCCTCTGAATGTTAAATTTTGGGATTGATAAGTCAGGCTGGTCTCAGCGTTCTTCACTACCAGTGTGACCCACATGAGGTGTGAACCTCATGAAGTTCAGTGAGGCCAAGTGCAGGGTCCTGCATGTGGGTCAGGGAAATCCCAAGCAATCCCAAGCTGGGCAGGGAATGGATCAAGAGCAGCCCAGGGGAAGAAGGATTTGGAGGTGTTCATAAATGACAAGCACAACATGACCCAGCAATGTGCATTCCCAGCCCAGAAAGGCAAACGTATCCCGGGCTGCATCGAAAGCAGCGTGGCCAGCAGGTCAAAGGAGGTGATTCTGCCCCCCTGCTCCACTTTGGTGAGACTGCACCCAGAGTACTGCATCCAGGTCTGGGGTCCCCAACATAAGAAGGGTGTGGACCTGTTACAGTCAGTTCAGAGAAGGTGAGCAGAGAGTTGGAGCACCTCTCCAATGAAGACAGACTGAGGGAGTTGGAGCTGTTCAGCCTGGAAAAGAGAAGACTTCAGGGCACCTTCCAGTACTTAGAGGGGACCTACGGGAAAGCTGGAGAGAGATTTCTTACAAGGGTGTGTAGTGACAGGACAAGGGGGAATGGCTTCAAACTGAAAGACAATAGGTTTAAATTAGGTATTCGGAAGAAATTCTTTACTTCAGGGGTGCTGAGGCACTGGAACAGTTTGACCAGGGAATTTGGGGATGCCCATCCCTAGAAGTGTTCAAAGCCAGATTGGATGGACTTTTGAGCAACCTGGACTAGTGGAAGGTGTCCCTCCTATGGAAGTGGGGATGGAACTAGATGATCTTTAACGTCCGTTCCAACCCAGGCTGTTCTACGATGCTGTGAAATGAATCAGATCAGGAGCATGTTTTCAAGCCTAGTAAAGGCTGAAAGGCTTCTGTGTCTGTGTACCCGTGTCACTAGGTGTGGTGGTTTGGGCTGGAATAGGGTAATTTTCTTCATAGTAGCTGGTCTGGGCTAAATGTTGGCTTTGTGCTGGAAACATTGTTGCTAATTCAGGAATGTGTTTGATTTTGCTAAGCAGTGCTTACACAAAGTCAAGGCCTTTTCTGCTTCTCACCCCACCCCACCAGCAAATGGGCTGGGGGTACACAAGAAATTAGAAAGGGAACACAACCAGGACAGTCGACCCCAACGGACCAAAGGGATATTCGATACCATATGGCATCATGCTCAGTACATGAAGTTGGGGAGAAAGAAGGAAGCAGGAGTTTAACAAGTAGAAAAAAAAATGCTTGGCATAATTTAAGAAAACTTGGAGAGGCGACACTGGTACACTTTTTCATTTTTTCATGCCAATTTAGTAATGAGGACAATGGAGGTGCTTCTTTAGACATGATTAAAAGAGAGATCTGAAAGGGTTTTCCAGTTCATCCTCTTGCTTCAGAGCAGACTCCACTCTATCTAATCAGCTCCTGACAGATATTTGTTCAATCTGACCTTGAAAATTTGCAGTTATGCTGAATCTTCAGACCTCTCCACAGTCAGTTACTGCATAACATTCTTTACAGTTCAAAAGCTTTTTGTAAAATATAACTGAAATCTTCAAGTTGCAATTTAAGGCTATTATTTCTTGCCGTATCAATGGACATGAAGAACACTTTGTATCTCTGCAATACTTTTTACATATTTGAGGACTGATATCCTATCTTCCCTCAATCCTCACATTGCTAGACTAAAGAAATGAATTCTTTCAATCTTACCTCATGTGTCACATTTTCTATACCTCTGAAAATTACATGGTTCTGCTGTGGTTTCTTTATTGGAGAGAAATAACAAGGTTTATTGTTTGTTGAGGGTTTTTTTCCAGAATGTTGCTTTTAATGGGTTGTTTTCTGGTAAAACCACATTACTTCTTATTTATCACCACAGGATTGCGGGATAATTTAATTTGAAGGGGATCATAGGAGGTCCCTAGTCCAACCCTCTGCCGAAACCAGGGTCAGCTATGAGTTCAGATCAGACTGGATCCTGTTGGATTTTGAAAACCTGCAAGAGCAGAGACTTCACAAGCTTTATGGACAACCAGTTCCATGGCTTGACTGACACATGGAAATGTTTTCCCTTAAATCTAGCTTGAACCTCTTACATTTCAATTTATGCCTATTATCTGTCACACTCTCACCGTATAGCAATCTTGAGAAGTCTGGCTGCATTTTCTTGATAACTTCCTCTTGGCTATTGTGTAGATGCTTAGGAATACTTATCATTACTGTTGTTGTTGTTGTTGTTGTTACTATTATTACTTGCAAAAAGGCAAATAACTACATTTCTTAAATTCCTGAGTTTTGGATTCTTCCTCTTTTCCATTTATATGCTTGACCATGCCTTTCCTATTTAACTTACATGTTCCTTATTTAGAGAGCAAATAAAGCATTCCTTAATAGAGTATTAGTAGGGAATGGTTACAGGTTATAGCAGTCTGACACAATTTAGAACATCTAATTTATCTAAGTTGTATTTATCTGTTTTTTTCCCTTTTCTATCTGGAAGCCTTATTCCATTCTATAACTTACAAATCAAAACAAGCCATCCCACCCAAGCATTTGCAGAAGCCAAGGCAAGGAGGTAAAAAGAGAGACATTAGGAAACATTTTTTTTACCAAGAGGATGGGCAAATGCTGGAACAGGCTTCCTAGAGAGGTGGTCAGTCACCAAGCATGACAGTGCTTAAGGGGCATTTGGACAATGCCCTTAATAACACACTTTAACTTTCAGTCAGCCCTGAATGGGTCAGGCACTGTCAGTCCCAACTGAAATATTCCGTTCCATTCCATTCCATGGTCTGGCTGTGAGTGTCAGCCACCATTACATGGAAGTCAAGTCAGCTGTTTAAAGGCAAGTACTTTGAATTAAATTGGAGGTCTCGTTGACTGAGCTGAACTTTGATTTGGGACTTTAGAGTCTATGCCTGTAAAGATCAGATAGCAAACCTCAGCTATGCACATAGTTCCTGGCGCTTTACTGTAGACTGTCTAGATGTGTTGTTTATTCAAATATCCATGACTGGGGATAGAATCATAGAATGGTTTGGGTTGGAAGGGACCCTAAAAGTCATCTGGTTCCAACCCTCCTGCCAGGCATGGGCACACACTAGATCTGGTTGCTCAGAGCCCCATCCAGCCTAGTCTTGAACACATACAGGGACAGGGAGTCCACAAGCTCTCTGGGGTAGATTTTATGTAGACACAGAGAGTCAATCCATACATTTCTGAGAAATGCATGAGGACTTTATATGGATGAAATAAAAATTGAAATGTAAATACCACATTTTTTTTATTCATTTATCCACAGGCTACTGAAAACTTTGGAAAAACAGTAGAGCAGAATAGTTTCAAGAAGCTTTGGGGTGTTTAGAGTTTCTCAATAAATCTTTCATGATCAAATTATACATATAATTATACTAAAAATTACTCCTAGTGCTTAACTTATAATTCTAAAAGAAAAGATTGAGAAGTAGATCCTTTCACTGGTAGAAAGCCAAGGCTAGAAAATACAGGTTCTCATAGTGGCAAAAAAAGGTGGAAAAAACAAAAGGAACAGCTGTGAAATTTGTGCACCGTGCAGCTGGCAGTAAGTTCTGAAGCTTTCTGGGTTTACTTTTTATTGGGAAAAATATTTCAGGATAAAATAAATACATGACATAATGCAAAAGTAGATCTGCCAGCATTAATAGACCAGCAGGATGACTGATAGTCAGAAACACATGAGATTATGACTAATGCTTGAATTAGTGCAACCCCTATGCATTACTATCAATGCAGTAACTGCAAGCAGCTAGAGAGTAACTGCCCATCCCCTAATTCTGTTGGATCTACTTAGCAGTAATGACTTGGATTCCTATTCCAGATCTTATTTCGTTTGACATACTATAGCTCATCTGCTATGAAGACCACGTCATGTTTGAAAATGCCTTAGGTGGATCTCTTGAGCCTCTCATATTCACCCAGTTCTTACATACTTAGTTGGATGCGATTTTCAAATAAAAATAAAAAAATAAAAAAAATAATAATAAAAAAATCACCTATTTCAGAGGCACACAGGTACTCTCAAGCATCACAGTCAGCATCTGAAGTTCCAAAGGCAAATGTGGAAGCAAATGTATTTAAGGTATCCTGGATCTCTATGTGTTTGTGTCAATTTGTTTGTCTTCTGGACATTGCAAGCTTACAGCTTGTTTACAAATCAACTCATTAACACACATGCACTGAAATTCTCACATTGCAAACCTGGTGATTTTCTGAGCTTACAAGGCTTGAGTTGCATGGCTTTCGTGAGGGAGAAGCATCACAGTGCACATCAGCTACAGAGAAAACCTGTGCATGCACAGTGTCTGGATTCAGTAGATGTTTGGAAGCTTTCTTGGAATTACTGCACTGCACTAGCTGCCAAGCATCTGGAAGTCAGTAGAAAAACGTAGAAAAGTGGTAGGGAAGAAAATGACCAGCAAAAGCAGCTGTCTCCCACAAAAAAAAAAAAAAAAGGTAGTCTGCCATTCTGGGCTATAACAGGATTTGAGAAAAGCATCAATCTGAGACATAGAGTACAATGGGTTTAAGAAGCTTCTCAGTCTGAAAAAATGATATTTAGTGAAATACGTGACTAAGCAGTGCAATCAGATCATTAACTTGAAATTTGAAAGTTTGAATATCAACTCTAGCAAATTAGCTGCTTACGTGAGCAGAAATATCTGACCAATGATATTCCACATTTCCAAACTTCTGACAGCTTCTCAGGTTATAAAATCCCCAACTTTCTCTTTCCCAACCATCTGTCAACACTCCTAGCTTCTCCCTTGATAACTTCTACAGTGTGGTTGTTCATCACATTAAAATCAGCACAAAATCCAGTTGCTACACAGTCTTGAACCTTGAATATGTGCATGCATAAAAAAATAAACTTCTTGTAATATAAAATAAATAACTCAAGGAATACTCATGTGATTACTGTATTTATATTTAATTAATGGCAAGCACTCAGTATTTAAAATTATGTAAAGATGCTGCAAAATTTCCAGCCTCCTGCATTAAAATGCTGTAGGCCCTTACAGAATATAAGTTCAACTTGTGCCCTTGAGAAAATGCATTTATAACCTGTGTAATATCTTCTAATAATATATTAAAATATATGGATCTGATATTTAGATAAGGGATATTTAGATACTAGCCTGAAGCTTAGGATAAGGTTTGTTTTGCCTGAAGGTAGCTGCCTAGAAGTTGGGTGTTTGAGTCTGCTGAACTAGTAATTCATTCCTCTACAATCTGTGGGAGAGGGAAGTACCATGAGAGACATTTCTAAGTAACCATCTTAAGAGAGGTGTCCAGAGTACAAAGGATAACCCACAAGTCGAGGTGCCTATTTCCCTCCACTGGCTATTGAAAGAGTGCAGAGAAGTAGTTTTATACAGCTGAGGGGTGATGAGTGATACAAATTTTGTACATGAGCACAAAGGAAGCCCTACAGCACAGAGAGATGAGTCGGGGCACAAATCTGGTCAGTCTGCAGCAGTGTGATGAACCCTGAGAGTCTACAACATGATGGCAATCAATTCAGGCTAGGAAATCAACCAGGAGGCTGGACAGAGCTGTAGAGCAGAAGGCTCATATACGTTGTTTCCACAGTCAGAGTGCAACAGGGAAGCCTCGTAGCTAAAAAAACCTGCCCTGGATCAATGACTATTTGCCTGGAATCACACTGTATTAATATCAGTATAACACTACATGGTCTGTAGTTTGTGTTGGCTAACTTAAGCATTAGTAAAATTATAGGGATTAAAGAGTGAGAAAACAGGGTTTAAGAGAGGAAATAAAAAACTCAGTTACCTGGATGTTACAATAGCATGTAACTGTACATTTGCTGTATTATAAACTGTGATGAGTAGCATTAGCAGTATTTTTGGGTAATGGAAAATCTACTTTCCTTCCACAGATTGTTGGAAAATGCTCACAGCATTGCTACCTGAACAATGCAGAACAGAGGAGGAATGAATCAGAGAATCAAAGAATGGTGGCTGTCTTGGCTGCATGAACAGGTACCAAATTCTAATCTTTTCAGTAACTGCATTAATTTCAGTTTTCACTGTATTAATTTCAATTGAATTATACCAGAGACTCAGGTGACTTCTTAATTATTTTCTGGAGAAAATATTCACTGAAGTGATCCTTTCTTAAAATGAGAAAAAGGTTGAAATAAATGTTGGAGATTCTGGAACTCATCTACCATTGAATGAGAATAATGCCCTAAAACAGGAAACCTGTATGTGGTTATAGTCACAGGGAAGGATGCAAATGACACTCCTGTACAATGCCAACAAAAGAAATAAAAAGGACTGATCCTTATTCTGCAGTGAGTCTGCTAAAGGGCAAAGACAAACCTATCTGTTTAGCTAAATCAGATTAATTTACCCACAGGAATTTCTTGTTGAGTTACTGCATCAGGCAGAATCATTTGTTTGGCATGTTATTCTTGAAAACTTGTTGTTATGAGCTATCCAAACTCCTTCCATTTATCTTTCTGATAAAAGCCCTCAGCTGTCAGGTAGTGGGCTGTCTGGTACTTAGTGACTTACTTATTTCAGTGCATAAATACTTATGAGAAAAAAAGAGAACTGCATGCAGACAGAATACTGTAATATTCCCTGAGGAAAGCTTTTAATCAACAGCTTCAAAAGAGTGCTCTGTTAATGAGCAACTGAAATGTTATAAATTCAGCCAACTATGTTTAATTTAGACAGTCTTCCTTGCAGCTTGAGAGTACAAAAGACCAGTGTCAGTGGCCTGTAGGCCTTTGCAGTTGCTGCCCAGTGGTTAACCATGGGAAAGAAAAGCTATTGCAATTTAATTAGCTGAAGGATAACTTCTAGGTAATACTGACAAAAATAATCAGCTAGATGGCAGTGAACAGCTGGCATGATAATCAGACAACATAATGTCTGTAAAGTTTGATTTGTATTCTCAAAAGAGCTTTATTCAAAAAAAAAACCCCTCCAACCTGCTTCTCTACAAAATAATGTATTGTTTCTCAAGCCAATGTTTTTAGGCTCGTTTGAATTCTGCTTGCTTGGCTGAAATCAAGCCAATTCCTGGCAGCTGGATTTCAGCATATTCATTAAATGCAATACTGTATCATTGCTTTAAAAAGATAGTAGATTGTAAATAAACAGTGAACACGATGACTCTACAAAAAGCTAACACAGCATTAAGCAGTAGTTTAGCCAAAGGCAATTTCAATTGTTAATGTTTACTGTGTGCTGGTTTCAGCAATTCTGAAGGTCTTTTTCCTGAGCAGTGCCGTTCTAATGCTTAGTTCCTGTGCCCTCTTGTTCTAGGGTTGGATCAGCCTGTAACTGAGGATAGTTCTTCCCAACTACTTCTATAGTGAGCTGATCATGATAGTGTGTCTTGCTGATATGAACTTTTTCTTTGTTTCAGAAGAAATGCTTTATATATACAATTGAAAGAAAAACCTTTCAAGATCATGCTTTCTTTACTCATATCAAGATTGTCACCCTAGTTCAGAGTTATAGAAGTGTTGGTTTCACAGTGTTGTGTTCAACCTCTGTGCTGACATGTGGTGATCCATACATCAGGTATGCATAAACAGATTTCTCATTGATATCACTGCTACCACATGGAATTGTTTTATAAAGTAGCAATGTTACTCTAGAAGCAACAAGCTAGATCTATGAGTGCTGGCACCAGCACCAGCTGGGTCTTTTTTCATATGGGGTAGTGTAGAGTTTCTCCCATGTGTGACCTGAAAATGCAGCACCTCCTCAGCTGGTGGTTCCTCGAATGGCCTTTTCTTTGAGATGCCTGTGTCATTTGGTTGATATTGTACAGTAATGAACATGGAAACTTTATCTCCTCAGAAAACCAGTTGGAATTGTATAATTCAGTCTGTGCATTATTACTGGTTTCAGTGGAGTTCCTGACAAGTTTTAAGCTTAAAAACTGAAATTGCCATTTGGTTGTTTCCCAGACACCCCTTTAGGAGGGATGCTAATCTAAAATAGCTACTTACTGTGAAATACAAAGCTTCCCATACTTAGGGTGAAATCTGGAATCTGTATTTGAAGGAACAAGATTTTTATCCTGAGACTCTCACCTATATCATCCACTCATTTCACAAGGTTCTGTGGCATCTTGAAATTGGCAGGCAACTATTTATCTATCATGCTGATGACAAGGACATAATTGATATAGAATTTCCTTCTTTTAGTCCTGGCCCTTTTGTTCCATTGTTGCTTGAGACTGGACACATGAGAACTATGAACAAAGGTCTAATTTTATCCATCTGGAAGCCACAGATTATACTGTTTACCTAAACCCAAAGGATATTGTGAGCATTCCTTGTTATATTAGCCCCTTTCAAAATAATCTCATTGTAAAAAAAATTTTAAAAAATTGTTAAAACCATTTAAAAAGTAGTGTTTTGTAAAAGTTTAGTGGTGACTATTTACATATTCAGCTTCTACTGTTAGAACATCAGTATTTGTTTTATTTTATTGCATTTTTAGCTGGTTAATAAGATTTCTTAACTTAAAGTTGCATCTCTCTAATGACCTTTGCTGGATGCTAAATTTTAGATTGCATTTACATATGAGACACTCCTATTTTGTTAAGTAGGAGACATTATGGGGATAATCAGTTTATCTTAGGCTGTAATTCTATGTCTAGCGAGGATTCAAATTTCTAGGATGGCTAATGGTTTAGTGAAGTCTGGTAAAACATCTTTGAGATAAATCCCAGCGTAATGAGATCAGTTACATCTAGCTGTAAAATGGAACAGAAGCTTAATTTTAATTTTCAGTTGCACAGTTTGGTGCTTCCCTTTTTTTCTTTTACAACTTGACAGAGCTCTGTCTGAAATTTTAAAAATGCTGGAAGTGGATGGATCTTTTGAATATGCATGAATTAAATAGGAGAAACAAAACTAAAAAAAAAAAAAGAAGTAGCTAGTTTCATGTAAGGTTAGATTTTCTATTCCATGGAAACTAATTTGACTCCAATGTAAATCTCTGGTGAAAGGATGTGCATGCTTTGCAGCTACAAGATCCTTCTTACATAGGGTATGTGGGCACTAAAATAGTACATGCAGCAAAGTAACAGTAACAATTTCAATAAGAGATCTACAGTTCCATATGTTGTCAAGGTGTCATTGTCAAATTAGGAAGCATCTGGTTTCTTGGCACTTAGGTTTATATTTTAACCTACGTGTTAACAACAGTATCACTTTCATTTTTAATTGTATGCAGTATGTCATGCTTTGGGGTTTTACTATTTTTATGCAATTACAGTCCTTGTGACAGAAACTGGAAGCCCAGCTGCAGCACTAAAGCTGCTGTTAAAGCACAGAGCTTATGAACTGGCAGTGCAAATGTTTTAGGGCAGTCGGTGCAATTTCATTCTGAACTGTCAAGGAAGTAAGAACTTGCCTACACACACAAAATACTCCCCGAAAGCTATACATTTAAAATACAGTGGATTTTTCTGAAATTGGTCCATTTTTTGGAGTCTGGGAAGCTAAATCACAGAGCCTTCTCACACTTCAGCATCTGAGCCAGCTCAGGAACTACCAATAATCCCAAGTGTCCTTTAAGAGTCACAGGAGTTTTTGTCACCTAAAATCTGCATGTGACTGATAATGTTTCAGGGGGAAGGGAGCAACACTTCTGACAGCTCTCGTGAATCATCTCTGAGTAACAGTACCTTGGCAGTTACAGGAGACAGTTCATCCTGAGCAGAAGCGTCCTCAGTTCCCACCATTTTCAACCTCTTCCTTCTGATCATAGGCCAAGAGCCCAGCTTTCTCCCTCTTTTTAGAGCAGGGCAAGGGGGGGGAAGGTTTGTAGTATCTGTACAGAGGCAAAGGGTGTCAGAAGTACTGTGCTACAGTCTGAGGTAGACAGGGTTAGGAAAATGGTACCTAGAAACAGTGCTTTCCCCAGCATAAGTAGTACAGATTTCTTTTTATAAATAGTATTTTGTTTCTTTGCATTGTGTGTGCACTTAATGCACTTTGTGGGACAAATAATAGAGTTTCACCCTAGTTTTCCTTCATTTTTGAGATAATGCTTGATTAGCCAAATGAAAAGTTCCTAAAAAATGTAAAAATTTTAACCAGAAGTCAGAACCGAGCACTGCTTCTTGCATATTTGTACGTATTTATCTACAGCCATACATTCCAAACGTGCTCAGGAACAGTCTTGGGCACTGAAATGAAGTTGCTTCCACTGGTACACTTCCAGAACTTTTCGCAGCCCAATTTTGGCTCTTGTCAAGTAGCATTCCCACAAGCCCTTCCCAGCCCGTGGCAGCTGGGAGGGACCATTCCCAGCAGTTTGGAGTCGTATGTATGGAGCTGAGGTAGTTCAGCAGCGCTGGCAGAGGCTCGGCGGAGCGCTGAATTTACTGCTGTGGATGAAGCCTTCCTATCCGTAACAAGTGGTTCAGCTCCGTTGCATACACTTCCCAGAAGGAGAGACTCCAAGTTATTCCAGCCTCGGGATTTGCCCAGTCAGAGCGGGTCTGTCCCGCAGGAAGCGCAGCGCCCTCAGCCAGCCCTGCCAAAAGGGCCCCGCGCTGGGGGAGCCGCAGCGAGCAGCGGTGTGCCCACGGCCGCTCACGGAGCGGCCGAAAGGCAGCGCTTTGTGTGCGCCGAGCCTGGCCACAGTGGGATACCGGCAGGAAAAGGCTTTCCTAAACTACTCTGGGGCAGTGAGGAGAGCGCAGCATTAAAACCAAGCCCCAAGCCTGCCGGAGCTCAAGGAGCGTTCGGACAACTCTGAGATAGACGGTGGGACAGCTGGGCGTGTCCTGTGCAGGGCCAGCAGCTGGACTCGATGATCCGTGTGGGTCCTCTCCAACCCGGGACACTCCCCGACTCTCCCCTCCCCCTGGGATGTCGCCATGCCGTTGGCGCTGCCCCGCTGCGCCCCCCGGCGGGGGCGAATGGAACTGCCGCGCGCCTGCGCGCCCCGGGAGGACGCACGGCCCGCCCAGCCCCGCCCATCACGGCGTCAGGATGGCGGCGTCTGCGGCACGCTCAGCGGCCCGGCGGCTCCTCCTGCCCTGGTCCGTCCGCCTGGTGCGAGCGCCCGGCGCGGCGGAGCGGGTGAGGCGGCGGGGCGGGGGGGGGAGTGGGGGGAGGCGGGGGNGAGGGAGGCGCGGGAAGCGTGGGTGCCGCGGTGGCTCCGAGCGCCGGTGCTCCGGCTGCCGCTGAGGGGACGCGGGGAGTTGGAGGCCGTGCTGCACGGTGCATGCTGGGAGTTGTAGTCGCGGCGGCGGCGCGGTGCATGGCGGGAGGTGTAGTAAGTGACTGGTTTGCGCTGCTCCGGAGGTTTGTGAGTGGCAGCTGGTCCAGGGCTCTTCAGTGCGAGGAGGATGTTGGCGAACCTGGAGATGGTCAGCAGAGATGAACTGGGCTGGAACATGCGCCGTGTGAGGAGAGGCCGAGGGTCTGGACCTTGTTCAGGCTGGAGAAGACGTGACTTTAGCTGGACCTGTGAGAGGAGCTGTGAGAAGTACCTGTGCCAGCACCTAGGAGAAGGTTGTCAGGAAAATAAAACTAGGCCTGCCACAGTGGGGCACGGTGGCAGAATGAGAGATAATGGGCGTAAGTTGAAACAAGAGAGGAAAAACTGGATATGTGGCAGTCAAGAAGTGGAGCAGGCTGCTCACAGAGCTATGCAGTTCCAACCATCCTGGGAGATTGTCAATACCCAAATACAAAAAGTCCTGAGCAAAATGGTCTGACCAAGCTGATCCTGCTTGGAGCAGGAAGTTGGGCTAGAGACCTCCAGAGGTCCCTTCAAACTTGAATTGTGCTGTGATTCTGAAATGAGTGAGTTTTGAGAGATCTAATCTATTTTAGGAGGAGAGTGGGTGAGAGCTGGATTTTGTATTTTCATGTGTAGGGCATTTATATGGGGAGAGAAATCTCTTTTTATTTGAAACATTTGAAATCACAGTTTTTGAGATAGCTGTTTGCTTGAAGTATGCATTTGGGATGCATAGTTGCATTTCTTGTTATTGAAAAACTGCAGTAAACTTCCCTTCTTTTCTACCCCACTCTCATTTAATATTCTTTAACTGCCCCATGATAGTTCAAAATCGGCAATTTCTGTTGCTCTGACAGTGGGTGATGGATTTGCAGTCCTGACACAGGCCCTTGGGCTATATCTCACTTCACCTTAGAAAGCAGGTTCCCAGAATTCCAGATGGTGAAGGTCCTGCAGGCTGTTGCTGGCAGAAGTGGGAAACAAGCGTGGCTGGCTGATGAGAGGAACAGCTTCTATGTCAGATTGGAGGGCAGCAGATGCATCTCCTCACTTGTAGTTACCTTCAGGGTTTGTTTCAGATTCAGGTTACTGCTTCCTTCGTGTGAAGTAGTGGTGAATAGTAGTCCTGAATTCTTTTCCTTATACATGCATGCTTCAAGAAAGATCCACAAACTTAATGCCAAAGTTCAGCAATACGTTTTTCTGAAAAGCATCTATGGATATAACTAAACAATCTGAGCGTGACTGATGATTTTCCTTTCCAGTGTGTGCATGTTGGAACAGGGAGGCTCAGAGTTTCCAAAGCAGCAACAGAAGTAATCTTAAATGTCCCTGAAACTAGGGTGAGTCCTTTGGAAAATGGCTTGCAAGTAGCTTCTGAAGACTCTGGACTCTCAACGTGCACAGTAAGTAACTTACACAAGGAAGGGGTTTTTGTATCTATTCCTGTGTGTTCATTTCCTCGTGGAACTAAATTGCATTTACATTTCAGTATTTATTAACAACTGTTCCTAGAACTTAAGATAGGACATAGAAGTCTTAAGGCTTTTTTGTGAAGATCAAAATTTTCGTTTTCCTGAAAACCTGCTCTGTTTAAGGAAAAAGCCATAGCAAAGCTGTTAGCTGGTAAAATGACTTTTTTTTTCTTTATTGAGGTTGGACTTTGGATTGATGCTGGAAGCAGGTATGAAAATGAGAAGAACAATGGAACCGCTCACTTTCTTGAGCATATGGCTTTCAAGGTGAGTGTGAATATTGATGTAGAAGTTTACAATGGATTTTTAAGTTATTTATCTCTAAAGATCAGTGATAAAAACTTTGTCAGAATTGTATAAATAAATTTTCCAGACTGATGTGAGAAAAACAACATGGACAACTAAGGCTTTGGTTTCCATTAGACAATGAAGCTAAAGTCCTAGTTCTATGTAACTGTTACACAACTATGGATTACACAGATCTAGGTTTTTAGTCACTTTTACCTTCTTATAATAGTTGTAGAAGACACACAGTCACCCTTTTGCCAGCTTTTTATTTTCATTTGGGAGCATAGTAGGATTTATATCTGACTTTCAAACTTGGAGAGATTAGTATGCCAGTTTTATTTCCAGAACACATTTTCTTTCTCTTGATCGTGACTTTTCCAGATAAGAATTAGTAGTGATGAGTAGATGAATTGGAGGGTCTAATGTGATTTTCTTATTGTTCTATTTCAGGGCACGAAGAAGAGATCTCAGTTAGATCTTGAGCTAGAGATTGAGAACATGGGTGCTCATCTGAATGCGTACACATCCAGGGAGCAAACTGTGTATTATGCAAAAGCTTTTTCAAAAGATTTACCAAGAGGTAATTGCTCTCATTCATCAAAAAAGCTGCAAAGAACAACGTGCTTATCCAGCTTCTGGTGAGATGACACAGAATGATGCTTTTGCAGTGTTACAGTCCCTTCCTTGCTGGGTGAAAAGTCCATTCTTGGACTTAAAGAACGTGTGAATGCAGATTTGGAAAGGAGCTGGCAGGGAAGCTGATATTTGAAACATTTTTGTCTTCAGAGTCCCAAAATAAGATACCTTTTGGACTTCTCCCTTCCTGCAGAGCAAATGTTTTGTCCCCTTCCTGGTCTTATTAACATTTGTTCTTTGGGGTGGGTTTCACTTTTGGAACCAGATTTTTCTGGTAGTCTGAAAATACTTTTTTCATTTCCATCTCTGTTTGCAATTAGCTGTGGAAATTCTTGCTGACATAATTCAGAACAGTACCCTGGGAGAGGCGGAGATTGAGCGTGAGCGAGGAGTTATACTTCGAGAGATGCAAGAGGTTGAAACCAATTTGCAAGAAGTTGTCTTTGATTACCTCCACGCCACAGCCTACCAGAACACAGCCCTAGGACGGACAATTTTAGGACCCACTGAAAATATCAAGTATGTCCAAAATTATGTCTGCCTTTAATTGTGTGGTAACTTATATATTGAAAAAGACTTACATGAAAATGTAGGGAACAGTGTCAGATTTCATTTTTACACTGAAAGGCAGCTGAAATTGCACTGAATATCACTGTAAGAAGAACCCCTGTATTGCCTTAGTTCCCCTGTATGTAGGCATCAAAGGATATGTGAACTTCAGATGTCCTCTGCATGACTTTGGGGTTTTTTGCCATATTTTTCTCCTGTTTCTCAAAAGTGCATCTGACACAAAATTGGAAATATTTTTTCCTATAGGTCACATGTTCGGCTTTATTGTAAGCGCACGGTGTTTGCACTGCTCTTTCAGCATTTGTTTAGACCAGTACAGGGGACTGCTAAATGTGCTGCTTTCAAAGGCAAGGAGATCATTAGTGCATCCTGTCTCTACGTGACTGAGTTGGAATTCTCACTCCTTCTCAGGAAGCTAGAAGAGCTTTGAAAGGCAAAATGTATCCAGTTCCTATTTCCTTTTTGGGAAGTCACCTGTATTTTCGCTTTCTGCCTCTGCTCTACACATTGCAGAACTTTTAATTATTTTGACATTGTATTGTTATATACGTTTATCTCATTTTACTCTAGTAAACTTTACTGACACAGTAGTGCTGTCTCCTTTCCTGTTTTTAGATCCATAAATCGTAATGACTTGGTGGAGTACATAACAACACATTACAAAGGACCCAGAATGGTCTTGGCTGCTGCTGGAGGTTAGTATGGGATACTCACCCTGGATCATGTGAAACTGCTTGAAACCAAGGCCTGGGTCTGTGGGAACAACATGATGAATTACCCATTGTTCAGTAGGTCATATTCGTTGTTAGCCCTGTGTGTTTTGTGCTTTCATACCCTTTGAGCTTTTGTTCGTTTTCCTCTCAGTACTATTCCAGAACCCTTAAATCAGGAACAAGAAGTGAATTGGAGGCCAAAGTCATTTTTCCATGTGGGCAGGAAAAAAGGGTCCTAGAAGGTGTTCAATGTGAAGAGGGGAATAGCAAGGAATGCAGAGAGAAAGAAGTAACATTGAGGCTTGAAGGAGAACAAAGAGCTTGATTTGATGTAGTTTTAATGGAAGGCTGTTAAAGAGAACTAAGAAGGGGGAATCATTATGATCTTGCTCTGTATAAATGGAATGTGTGAAGAATCCCAAAGTGGGGTATTAAAGCAGGAGCACAATAAATTACTGCATGGTTGAGTCCTTAGACTGCACAGCAATTTAAATTAACTGTTTACAGAGTAACATCACAAAGCATGTGAAATACCTTTGTTCAGGGGTCTCTCATGATGAACTACTTGACCTGGCGAAGTGCCATTTTGGTAACTTGCCATCTGCTCCAGAAGGAGGACTGCCACCCCTGCCACCTTGTAGCTTCACAGGTAGTGAGGTAAGCTGCTGGGTGGCTTTTTGAGCTGGCCCTTACATCCCCTGACATGCGCTCTCTGATGAGGAGAGAGGGCTGCTCTGCCACAGATTCGGCACATGAAAAGGTTTCTTGCCCCCAGTGAGGGCAATGGAGTAGCTGCTTTCTGAAGCACTACTTCCCATCCTTTCTTGGACAAGCCTCACTGCCACCACTTCTTATGCTTCACTTCCTGGAGGAATACGTTCCTTATCCCTGCTCCTACTTTCCTTTTATCCTCTTGACTACGGTGTTGGAGCATTTCCACTTGTAGAGAATCACCCATATAAAGGATGTGGCAGAGAACTGAGGCATCCACGTTCTATTCCCATCTATATTCAGATTTTACAAAGTCATCGGATTTCCTTGCTGGTGGTAGTCATAAAATGACTTGTAATGCCCTCTCTGTGTATGTTGGCAAAGTAATCTGAAATCGCCCCAGGGGAAACTAGTTAAGGCTGATGTTAAATTAAGCTTCATATGTTTTAATTATAGTGCATGCTTTGTAATCCAGCTGTAATGGAAAGGTCTGTTTTCTGTTATTTAACTTCCCCTATGCTTGAGCATGTACAGGGTGTACTAGAGCTGCTCTCCTGTGTTCCAGATCCGGATAAGGGATGACAAGATGCCCCTGGCACACCTGGCCATAGCCGTTGAAGCAGCTGGCTGGTCAGACCCAGATACAATCCCACTCATGGTAGCCAATACTCTGATAGGTAACTGGGATCGGTCCTTTGGAGGAGGAGTGGTGAGTGAACCTGCAAGCACTGTCCTGCTCTTGATGAGGTTGGTGGGATCTCCCTGACTTGGGTACTGCCAGGACAGAAAAGGGGATCTGGCTGTGAGTCTGAGAAAATTTGTCACCCAGGATCTAGGAGAATCTTAGGAACTGGTTCTAAACCACCAAAATAGAGGTGACTGGAGGTTTGCCAGCCCCCATGGAAAGTAGGATGTTTTATACCTGTGTGTCATCAGAACCTGTGGGTATCAGTAATTAACTGTCCCTTTCCTGAACCCAAATATCTTTATGGTTTTGTCTCAAATCTGGGCTGTTATTCTGAAATTTGGTATTGCGTGCAAAGAAAGAAACTGTTGAAATGAAGAGCTGATAATTAACCTCCTAGCTACTACTGCACATTCTGTCATCATTGAAATGAAAATGGGAAATCATGGAGGTGACCGATAAGCTTTCAAAAAACTTCATGAAGTAGTATCTTTTTTCTTTTGCCTCAGCAGAATTTGTCCAGTAAACTTGCTCAGATTGCCTGCCATGGTAACCTGTGTCACAGTTTCCAGTCCTTCAACACCTGCTACACTGACACAGGGCTGTGGGGACTCTATATGGTCTGTGAGCCATCCACCATTCAGGACATGGTGCACTTCGTTCAGAGAGAATGGTAAGCTACCAGCTGTTTCTCTGAAAATATTGGTTTTAGTGGAGGAATAAAATTTAAAAAGAAAGTATTTGAAGAGAGTATTTTTCTCTGCTTGGGCTTGCCTGGGAACAACAAATGCATCAAATTCTAAACTTTGGCACCCGATGCCAAGTCCCAGCACCCAGTTTTTGGCACCAATAGCTGAAGATGTAGGTTTTGTTCCTTGTAGAAGGAAACACAGCAGGGATTTTTTTTGACCAGCAAATGACAGGAGTTAGGAAACTTGTCAGACCTTTTAGAATACTACTCACTCAGTGTACACTGCCCGTGAGCTGCAAGTGCCACCACTGAAAGAGTAAATATTTGTGGATGGGAATAATGAACATGCAATTACCAGACAATATTAGTAGTTACCCAGACTGCAGTTGCTGCAGTTGATGCACCAGGTGCTGGTGTTGGACAGCTGTAGTGAGTACATAGGGAAATGAAAGGTGAGCAGTTACATATGGAATTTTGAAACCTATCATTCTAGACAATATTCATTCATCTAAGGCTTAAATCTGTATTGCAGGATGTCCATAGGTGCAACTATAAAACTTGAACTGCAGATGCTATTAGAAACAGATGTATGTTACTTAAGAGCTCTGATTTAAAGTGGGTGAAGTTGAAACAAGTCTTGAAAATAAGGAGTTTCTTTAATCACAAACATCACTTCTCATATACCATTATTCTATGAGATTTCTGTTAACTCATGGAGAGAAAGGTCATCACTGTGACTGTTTGCTGCAGTTTAACACCAGGGAAGATACAAATGATTCCTGGGACAAGAATTAAATGTTAAGATATTTAATGCATCCCCATCCTCACAAAATGTTCCGTAGCCAGTGTGGCAAATCATATCTCACCAGGAGAGGAGCCAGGAAGTAATGGATTGCCTTCTGGCTAATTACGTCTTATCTAGTTGCTTGGCTCCTACTTTCTTAGCAACATCCATTCTCAAGATAACAAGTACAGACTACACTTGTCTCAAAATACTCATTTAATAAAATGAAATACAGCTCTTCTAAGAGGAAAATCTTGCTCTTGGGCATATTGGTATGCTTCCAAAACCCCTACTCTTAGGCTGCTGCATTGTATCCATGTCTTGTTTTCCAAGCTGTCTTACCAGCTTTGTCTACAGAAAAGAAGTGCCTGGTAGGTGCAATAATGCCTATGCACCTCTATCACAGGCAATATTGTGTGCTCCAGACTACCATTATTTAATGCCTTTGGATTGAAACTATTTTTCAGGATAAGACTTTGCACAAGTGTTACAGAAAATGAAGTAGCTCGAGCCAAAAATCTTCTCAAGACAAATATGCTGCTACAACTTGATGGTGAGACTTAAGCAAACTTTTTTTTTTTTGTGGAGCTGTAAGCTGATAACTGAAGCATTTTTTCCCCTATTTTAGGGTCCACACCAATCTGTGAAGACATTGGAAGACAAATGCTGTGTTATAAGCGCCGAATCCCAATTCCAGAACTTGAGGCAAGAATTGAAGTAAGTGGCACCCATGCTGCAACTTTTAAAAGGCCATAAAGAAAATTACTTGCTACAGAAAGTAACAATATAGAAGTTTTATTTCTTGTTCAGTCAAGAAAACATTTCCAGCTTTCAAGTGAGAAAGCTTTCAAGTGTTTTGTTGCCTGCTCCCCTGTGTTATACAAAATTAAGATCAGAAACTTTTTTAAGATGGGATTGTAACAAAGATGCCTCTTCTACCCCTTTTAGGCTATTGATGCGCAGACTATTAGAGAAATCTGCACAAAGTACATCTATGATAAGCATCCTGCAGTTGCTGCCGTGGGTATGTGGTATAAGTTTCCTTATCCTCCCATAACCCCTCCAGACCACTTGCTGTGAGTTGAGCATGTGTCATGGCCAACTTTCTTTAACTTCCAGGTCCAATTGAACAACTTCCAGAGTATAGCAAAATCTGCAGTGGCATGTATTGGCTTCGTGAGTAGTGAATAACAAGAACTTTCAGCAAATTTTAGCTTTAAAAAATCAGAAAAACAACCAAAAATGCCCAACGAACCAACTACACCCGTTTAAAACTTTGGAGTTGCTTTGGAGAAGATCAAAACTCGAGAACCAGCCCCTCCTGTGTGTCTGTATAATGAAGAAAGGAATGGAAACATGTACAGTATTTGCATTTTTATTATAAAACAAGGATTGTCAGTAAGAGTCATTTCTTGACTTTAGTAGCATTCATCACTTGTTCTTGAGCAGCTTTCTTTGCCTTGACCATTTCAACGAGTTCCTGAAGAGAGGGTAGGGAAAAAAGAAACTTAACTAAACATGTAACTTGTGAACAATGCTGTGGTTTTGAACACTACATCTATTTACTGTGAAACACTCTAGTTCTCAACATAATGAGAAATCTACATAGTTTAATACTGTAGAGCAATTTCTCTTAGAAATGAATCAGCTGATGAAAGGTCAATGCTCATGTACCAGGAACTTTACCTACAGGAGGGTAGGGATAGGACTTCACCATCTGCAAGAGCTTGCTGTCAAATTGTAAGACAAATTTCCTGAGACAGACTTTCCTTCCCAGGTTCCAGAGCCACTACTTTCACTGAGGAACATTTAGTCCTTACTGCTCTTTTGGGGTTGAGTTACAAAAAATAAAAAGTTTTCCATAAGGCCCCATCATTTTGCTGGTGTCAGATACTGTCTCTGGTAGGCAATGGAGCAGTAAAAGCAAAGGATTCTCTCAGGACCTGGGTAGTGACAGTCCCAGGAGAAGGTGAGGGACCTTACCTTATATCGCTTCATGCAGTCTTTTTTTGACCGGCCTGGAACAGCTGCTGCTATTTTCTCCCATCTTTCAGGAGTATTTACTGGATAAGTCTTCAATGCTTGTTCTAAAAGTTTTTGTTCTTCTGTAGTCCAAGGGGCTGAATCTAGAGGTGATCCTGTTTTTAAATGCAAAAATGACAGCAAAAAGAGATATTTAAGAAAAAAGTCTAGAAAATACTGTAAAACCTATTACAGTTGATTTAAAATCCATGCAGTTTTGGGGTGTATTGCGTGTACCAGAAACGGTCAACTCTGGCAACAGACCCTGGATCCCTTACTTGCTATGTAAGTTTGTAAGCAAATCTTGAGTAAGTTCTGGGTTACTTTCTTCCTAAGAGACACAGGGGAGACAAGTGCACAAGAAGGGCTCCCTTTTCACCTTTACCTTCAAATCGTTCTGAGGGGGCAGCACTGTCCATCTGAGGCACCACACCATGTTCTTTTTTAAATTTGTCAAATGCTTTCTTGTTTATGTCATCTTTTTGATGAGGGTCTATGAGCAACAGACATTAAAGAAAATAATTATTTCAAGAATATTAAAGCCAGGTATAATAATAACAACAACAACAACATTGTGTAGCAGATTAGTTTACAATAATCACAAAATCAAAAAACACAATTCCTACTTCCTTTAAAACGATGGTGAAGAGGTTGGTAGATTAAAAAAAAAATCATTCAGGGTCCAATAAACTTTTCTCAGAGTGTCAGAGTCTCCAACCCTTACCCTGTTTTATAGTGCTCAGAGGAATACTTGTTCCATATAATCTTAAACCTCAATCTGCAATTTCAGCAAAATCAAGGAGGATTATTCTCTCAAGTAAGGGCTGTGGCACAAAACTCATGTATTGCCCAGGGTATGACCGTGTCAGAGAGGAAGGAACACTGGGAAAATCCAGGTGCTCCTTGTGCCACTATGTGGTTAGTAATGCAGAAGCCTCTTGAAAACGTAGTGGGTTCTTTTTCCTTCTGTAGTGAAATGTATAATTTCCTTGAGACCTTATTCCAGAGCTCTCTAGGCTTCATTTTTCATTTTATTATTCATTTTTGAAGAGGAGATGAGCCACATTAATTTAGGTGTCTTACTCTGGTGTTGGATTCCATTAATTTTTTAGAAATATCTCTAGAGCTTCAGTTCCAATTATTTTAGATGCCTTCCTTTGTAGGGAGCTTTCCAAAAGGCCCATTTCTCTCTCTCTGAGCCCTGGCATTTCATGTGTCCCAGACATCAGAGCATGAAGCTACAATAAGAAAGTTCCTGAGCGTTGCTCGTGAGGTGGTGACTTACAAAAGAGCCCTAAGGATGAAAACACTGAATCACATAAATGCTCCTCTAAGTCTTCCATCTGAACTACATTTCTTTTGGGGATATACAGAGGATTTTCTGAAGAAACACAGCTCCATTCACAGAAAAGTCAGCGGTATAGAGACAGGCAGACCATCTTATTACAAAAATAAGGTAAGATAGATACCAAGCTTTTGGAGACTCTTTGCTTTATTGATGACATCTTTTGCTGTTCGTTTTATTCCAGTAGTAGAGTGCAAGTTCATGTAATTGGCAATAACTTCCCACCTAAAGCAAGAACAGAAAGGATAAACCAGCATATTACATAATACCTTATCTTCATACAAGCTATGGTCAAGCTCCTGTACACATTTTTATCAACTCCTGAGTAAGTTCAAACATACTTAAATACGTATAAAATCTCGGAATTGCTATTCTGGAAAGCTTTCAGTCACTAACTGTAGAATTCAATCAGCTTCGGTGAACTTTTCGGCTCCCAGTACAGAAAAAGGATGGGGTAGAATATAGGTAAGTGCAAACCTGTAATCCTCAAAATTCTGCTTAGCTGCTGCTTTCCTGAATTCCCTAAACACACCTCTGACATTAAATAGTGCAGGCTGCACTGAAGGGCTGAGAATTTACTAACCCCATGTCCACTGCTTCCCAGAATGCCTAAACAACAAGTAAAGGGGCTTAAACAGGAGAGCTTGAACAGCCCTAGCCCCAAGATTATTCCTAGTGGATTCTTTGACAATGGAAGGCACTGTGTGCCCCTGATCACACAAGAGGATTGTGTGCCTGGAGCACTGACTGCTGAGCTGCAGAAATGGGCACTGGTATCATCTCTGTGGAGTATGGTGGCTTCCTTTTTTTTTTTTTTTTTTTTTTTTAAAAAAAAAAA